>PVKU01000448.1:0-482381 GCA_004027475.1 Anoura caudifer
TTTTTTTTTGGTTGCCAGACAGGAGGGAGCTTGGGGGGCAAGTGAAAAATGAGAACGGATTAAGATATACAAATAGTCAAATATAAAATGAGTCACGGGAATGTAAAGTACAGCATTGGGAATATTGTCAATAAAATCGTAATGACTATGTAGGGTATCTGGGTAATCAAATCATAAGCTGTGTAAAATGTCTAGTCACTGTGTTCATCTTTAATTGAAATTTTTATAAAACTATTTTTTAAAAAGATACAAAACTTCTAAATAAAGCATTAACAAATAAAAAAAGAAAAGTCTGTTTCTAGACTATAGAGAGCTATGGTACAATTTGGCTCAAATTTAACAAAGGAAAGTTGATCCTTGACTGGCTCTTACCTTATCTTCTGCTTAAACATGAATGTTTACCTAACAGAGACCCTTTCAGGCATTTCCTGTAAACTAGCAGAGCACAGATTTGTAGGCACATAATTCACACAAGTGTTTATTGAACTCTTTCTCTTTGACTAGTATTAGGTAAGGTACTGAATATGTAAAGGAACAATTCATTCTTCCCGGATGGAGTTTCCACTTTATAGAAGTCAGCCAGCCTTTAAACAAATAATCACTTAAACAGCACCATATTTTGTAGTTACATTTAGGAACTACAGTTGAAGAATATGTGAAGAGTCCAACAGGGACGCTGGTGTTGATTTTGAAGCCTTGGGAAATAAATGTGAGGGGCGCACTGACAGGGCCCGCTGGAGTCTGAGCAAGAGCATTTCAGGAAGAGGGGGCAGAGGGGGCGCTGAGGTTTCCTGAGGCAGGAAAGAGCTCTGCCCACTTGAAAGCCCAAGAGCAGAACAGGGTCAGTACATGGAGAGGTGAAAGGAATGAAGCTAGAGCCACACGGAAATCAGAACGTGTCTGGGATTACAGCACCTATTTCACAAGTATGATGGAGCTGTCAGAGGGTCACAGGTAAGAACTCAGTGGGGCTGCATCAATATTTTACACTCTTCTCTATCCAATTAAATAAACTGTAGCAAGTTCTACCTTCCTCCCTGGTCCCATATGGAACAAATCTAAAATATAGACTTAGCAAAAAAAAAAAAAAGAAAAAAATTAGACACAGACAACAGTATGGCGATTGCCAGAGGGGAACAGGGGTGGGAGGAGGTAGATGAGGGTGAGGAGGGGTATAAATGGTGATGAAAGGAGACTTGACTTTGGGTGGTGAACACACATACAATATATAGATGATGTATTGTAGAATTGTACACCTGAAACCTATATAATTTTATTAACCAATGTCACCCCAATAAATTCAACAAAAATAAAACAACATAATAAAAAGTAAAATATACCTTCATTAGGAAGGAAAATACAGCTTGTAAATATCCTGTGGGTTATTAGTAGTTACAACAAAGTTGATGAACATCCATATCTAATACTGGGGTGGAGGATGGGCAAAGATTTTGCATTTAAGGTATAGTTTTATGAAGTAATGTTATTTTTCCGTAAGAACGATTGAATTTGTATGGTGACACATTACCTACTGCTCCAGCCTAGGTAAGTTAGGTGTACATCTAGATTAAAACTTGAGCCTACAAAATAGTGTTTTAAACTATAATTCTTAAGGTTGGATGAAAGCATATTTTCCAGTAAGTCTCTCTGTTACCATGGACAAAAAGCTGCAATATTATAAACAAATAAAAACCTGGGAGCTCATTCTCTAAACATATTGAAGATACATGCTAACAAGTCAGCAAAAACTGAGTGCAAATACAACATCATTCTGCACATCAAATGTTTACATAGATGTCATTTAAGTGGGATGCTTGTTCTATTAACCAAATATACAATATTATTTATCAGTCAATCACAAGCAATAGAAAACTCAGTTATTTTCTATTAAAAATGTTTTAACTTGAGTGATATTAATGGGGAAACTCAAGAATTGAAAAAAAAATTAGCTTTAAATTATAGTAAATAAACTTGATAATTAAAGCATGTGAAAAACTGTTTTTCCAGGAACTGTAGGTATGACCAACCCTGACTCCGGGAAACCCATAAGCACTTCATCATTGGTGCCCCAGGAGGACAGCAAGTGACCAAGATGGTGTGTGAGCCAGAGATATCCACCACTCAGGACACAGATGAAGAATCACTGGTCAGCAGAGGAAAGGAAGCCGAGAAGATTGCTGGACTGCAGCTTTTATCTGATTAATCTTTTCCCTGAATTCCAAACTCCTCACCTACCTTTTTCCCTGAATTCCAAATCCCTTACTCATACTTTTCTTCTCCTTACAAAAAGGGTTGGTTTGAAATGAGATGTAAGACAGCCTTTTAGGGTACAGAACCCACTGCCTTCTCAGATCACTGCCCATCTGAATAAGGTGTCCACAAAGATTCAATCCTTGTCTCTACTTCTTGGTTCTGGTAGTGACTGGTGGCATGAATGATGACTTTTCCAGTTTCCATATTATGCCTTTTTGATTATTTCATGTCTGGAAAGTTTAGTTTCCACAAAATTTAAGTATGGCACAAGATATAACGTTCCAAGTTTAATGTATGGAGAATCATATCTCAGTTACTTTTAAATGTATCTTTTATACTGGTATAATTTTTTTGCATTATTTGAGACATGCATTTAATTAAAATATTTCTTCATCTCCACAAAACAATATTACTCTCTGTGACTGCATGCTTGATCTTTATATTTCAAAGGTATTTGAGAGGACTTGCTCCTTTGTTCACTTAACAAATTAGCCATCAGCATTTTAACAACAACTTTTAACAGAAAAATTTATTTCAACATATTAATTGCTGTCATAATTTCATGACCAGTTTATGTTCATGAACTTATGTAGTTTTCAATTCATAATTATGGCACAGAAACATTTCATCTCTTATCTTTTATATGTGACTTAATAGCTTTGGTCTTGAATTCAAATCCAATTTGGAACCCTGACATTCTCTTTTAATGCCTGTGTGACTATCAATAATTTAGTAAATCTTTTTCAGGCTTAATTTTTTATCAGTAAGATGGTAATATAACCTGTCTGAATGGGTTACGGGAACTATGTAGCCAAGAGCCAACCTGGCCCATGACAGACGATGAATTTTAGCTATTATCATTAATAATAATGGAGACATCTGCATCTGAAACATCTTGAGTGATTTTATACACAAACAACTAAGGTAGCTTAAGAATCACTTTTCTAAAGTGATCATATGATTTCTATAATAGCCAAAAGCATTTAACAATAGTGAGAATGAAAAAAACTGGATCTCATATACGTTGGTGAGAGTATAACACTGCGATTGTGGAAAACCATTTGGCATTTGCTTAAAAATTAACATACACTTATATATACCCTGCAAATACACTCCGCTAAGAACTTATTCTAGAAAAATGAACGCTTATGTTTCTAAAAAATGTCTGTACGTAAATATCATAGCAAATGTCCTTCAACATGTAAATGAATAAATAAACTGTGATACATCCATGTAATGAGATACTACTTAACAAAAAAAGCACCAAACTATCGATACTTGAGAAAATTTCAAATGGATCCGTAGGGCATTACGCAGAATTTAAAAAAGCGAATTGCACAGCATTTACATACGGTATTATTCAATTTACACAATGTGTTCAAAGTGACACAGTTGTAGCAGGAGAGAGCAGGTCAATGACCACCAGCAGGCAGAGGATGCAATTATCAGGGGATTCCATCAAGAAGTTTCTTTGTGGTGTTGCAATAGTTCTGTGGAGGAGAACTATTATGAGGAGGAGGATACTCCTCCAGATTGTGGAGGAGGTTACTCAAAACTACTGTGACGAAATTTCACAGAAGCACCCCCCCTTACACACACACACACACACACAGTGCATGTAAAAACTGGTGAAATCTGTATAAAGTTTGTATTATAGTTAATAGCATCGTTCCAATGTCAATTTCCTGGTTCTGACAGTGTACTGTGAATGTGTAAGAGATTGTCATTAGGGGAAGCGAGACACAGTGTCCATAGGGACTCTTTCCATTATTTTTCCATTTGAGTCAAACTATTTTCAAGTTATTTTTTAAAGCACCTAACTGTGGACACAGTGTTCACAGCTTCGGTTTCCTTTGCTTTAGTGACATCTTTTGAAGCTTTTGGAAATATTCTGATATTTTTTAATGTTGTCAGTATTAATCAGAATTTTTCAAAATATAATTAGGAAATAGAATTGAAGTAAAATTACAATGTAGAAACAGAGGAAAATGTTTGTTTTTAAAAACTCTACTTTTAGTTTGTAAGTTTTTAGTGTTAAAGTAAAAAAAAAGACAGAAACTTTGTTTATTTGCAACTGAAAGTGGCTATAAAGGATAATAAAAAAACACAAAATTTTCCTCATTAATCATACTCTGAAGTCTAAAAAGAAGATACTATTTTTACCAATGAATTATCAATGCAAAATTCACTACTTTATGTTTCTCTTTTTATTCCTTGACATAATAAATTTTCCCTGGGTTACCATCATTTTATTTATTGAAATTCACTAGCAACTTCAAACAGGAAGAGATGCTGGCTATAAAATGTGGCCTGATGTATACAAGGAATTATTTTTGAAATACAATTCAGAATTGAGGATCAGCATTTCTTCCTGATGATGATGACAATGAATTATGTAAATGTATATTTCTATCACATATATCATCTATATCTACCTGTCTTAGTTTGGTTTCCTGAGAAACAAAACCTATGACAAGTCTTCGAGCATAAGTAGGTATTTTAGAATGTCATTGTTGGGAAAAAAAAAAAAAAACCGCTGATGAATGGAAGCAGGACAGGGAAGACAGCCAATTAAGGGTTTATTGTTACGCAAGTTACAATGATGGGTGAATGGAACTGAATCTTGTGAGAGAAATCTGGGAACCAGTAAAAACCCTGTGTCTCAGAATCATCCCACCTGCAGGGCCACCTGAAGGGGTATTTAAGTATCAGCTCCCATCAGCAGTTGATCAAGGCTGCTTCTGGGTGGATGGTGGTCTGGCTTGTCCCACAGGTGATACAGTAGCCAGGTCACCAGAGAAAGCCCTCAGACAAAGAATGCAAGTGCTGATTGTTGGTATTGGTGCAAATGCAATGCAATGATCAGGGTGAGAGGATTCAATACGTCCTTGATGGCATTTGTTACACATACCCTGATATCATTCTGTATATACTGAATGTTGAACAAGTACTAGTTGAATTAACAAGTATATAAGTTTGCAGACTGAGTGGGACGATTTTTTACGAATGAAACACAGAGCTCTTTAGGTTTAATGTAATTTAGATGATGGGATATTTTTCAAATACCCTATCAATTACATTACATCTGTTGTTTTAATCAGTCAACAAATAATTTCTCATTACTTGATACTATAGACAGCAAAGTTGAGCAATGTGCTTTCCATTAACAAGAAGCACTTAAAATATTCAGGAGGAAACAGGTCAATCAATAGAAGTTGACAGGTCTATATATTCGTATCTGTATGGAGTTCAAGTGATGCAATACTCCATGGTAAAAATTAATGAATATTCCACCCATCTGTTAGGTTTAGTGGTTAAGGGCATAGTAAGGTTACAGTATTCCCAGTGCTGGGGCTGGTATTTCTTACAGAAATTCAGTTTGTATAAGTTGAGTTTATCCTTTTGAAAGAATAAATTGTCAATGACCTGAAATTTAGTATCAGTGGGTGCCATTTGAAACGTAAAGGTTTCATAGCTAATGTACATATTTGAGACACTAAAGATGTTTTTAGAACACCTCAAAACAATAATTGAAACAATATTAGATTATTTCAGTTAATGAGTAAAGAAGAGCTTATCAAAACTAGGCCAGAATCCTATATATAAGAAAATTAAGAAATAGGCATCTTCTCATATCTACCTATCCTAAAAAAGAGAGGCAGGCAAAACAGATTTTATGAGACTATGGAAACCTCATATAAGAAAAGTCTAATGTGGTTGAATCATAATTCTAAGAATACGATATAGAAGAAAAGAAAATTATTTCAAAGATAAAAGTATCCCTCTATTCCCTTGTACTTCCTTTTATTTATAATGGCCACCTTAATGTGGACTTAAAGTGGACAGGAAGGAACTGGGGCTCAATTTATACGGAACAGGATGGTTTCATTCAAATCTCCATTATTTGGAGATTACATTTTGAAACAGTATTTGATAATCTAGCTAAAACTACTGAAAATTAAGTATAGCAAAAAATATTTTAAACATCAAATTAATATGAAAAGGCAAGAAAACAAAATTGCCTGAATTTCTAACTGAAAAATGGTTAATTGCACTGTATTGTCATAGTTGTTAAATGTTCAGTTTTGCACAGCACATGTAAAAGTGAAAGGGGACTTTTGATAAATTACTATAGAAAATGTAGCGGATCATATTTTGATTTAACTGGAATTTATTGTACCTCCAGTGATAATCCAATATTCATACTTTAATTTGTAGGTATGACCAGGACATACCATTTAAGCCTTTCATTTTCTATGAAAGAAAAAGGCAAGATAGAATTTAAAGACAACTTATTATTCCTGAAATACTTGGCCCGAGAAGATGAGTATAATGTGTCTTTTGATGTTCAGCAGTGTTATTTTAAAATTCTCATGTAGGTCATTACTTATTCTAGAGCTGAATCACCAAAGAGAGGTGAATCAGCAAGGTGCCAAAGAGGAAGCCACCTTGAAATGGATTAAATGAAATAATTGTGTGAACATATGGCCTGAAAATTAAATTGATTCAGCTAAACAAGTTATATTAAATAGATCATGTAATTTTCAGGCATCTGGTCAGGTGACCACAATTTAAAGCAAATACACATTGAGACATTTGAGAAAGACAGAGGAGCCTATTTGTCTATGGTTTACAGAGAGAGAGAGAGAGAGAGAGAGAGAGAGAGAGAGAGAGAGACCATAAAATGAGATTCAAGCCGTTAGTGATCTTTTTAGTTTGCCCTTTAAAAACTGTGCATGTAAAGATAAGGTCCTTGATGAAATACATCAGAGAGGTTCTATGAATCAAATTTGTAAGACATCTATGTTGGCGGTAATTTATTCATTTATATATTTACTCACTTAAAAAAATATATTGAGCACCAACTCTCTTTAGGCTAATTATAAAATGCCCTATTTTTCAAATTTCTTATTCTAGAGTGGGAAATCAAAATATTACATAAATTTACATGTCTTTAGAGCAGAAAATAGATGCATATTTATTGATAAAATTTTATTTGCAAAATCTTACTTACCGTACAGATATTTTTGTCTTGGTCATTGTCTTAATATTTAAGCTCAATACAAAATATACATTTAGATACCATCTTCTTCACTTTGCCAATTGTTTCCAAATATATTCATATATAAAAATTCTAAGAATGAAACTGTTAGGTGACTTTCAAAGCATATCCAATGTGCATTATATTCATGGACTGTGAATGGCAACTGACTTAATTATTCAAAGTTCAAGATGCAATACAGTAAGACTGGTCTGTATTTGGTGTGAAAAAGAAGATTACAGGAATAATTGGTTATTTAGTCAAGATAAAATTTAGGATTCTAAATTAAAAGGTTATATTGAATGGTAATTGTAGTTCTTTCAAAAATGAGTACAGTAGTAAAATCATACTATAAAGTGGTGTGAGGGAGTGGATAGACACTAAACTTTAAGACTTAAATACATGACATACATATTTGATATAACTTTGAATCATCGTGAAAATCTTATGTGATTGGCATTTTACAAACAGTGAAACTGAGGAAATTGTATTTGTCTCAGAAATTGTATTTGTCTAAGGGTGGCAAGAAGCTAGGATCCAGACATAAATCCCTGCTACTATTTGTGCTTCCTAGCACTATTGTACACTCGTGTGCATGAGCACACAGACACGCACAGCCTTTACTTTGTTACAGGATGTATAATAGTGGAGTAGTAATTCATAGACACTAACCATATAAATTATCTTCATATATGCCAATTAATAGCATATCATTAAAATATATATGGTAATAAATCAGGAAATAGAATCTATTCAACCTCTTAAAAGCAATGTTCTGTTAAAGGTTAGCATGATAAACTATAAGTAATGTTTGTAAAACAGAAAAGACTGCTATGTTATTGAACTACCTAACCATAGACTTTTCTGATTTGTCCTGATAATTCAAAAAATGACTTAGTTTTGTTAAGGAAAGAGTTTGGCTTTCTTTTATCTCCAAAAGTAGTAGAAGTATTGATAACTGCATTCAATTTATTGGGAAAACATAACTGAAGACACCCATATCTTGAAAAGGGAATTGAAAAAATTATTTTCAAAATGAAACAATTTTCTTTAACTCTGAGCACATTGATACTTTTCATATGAAGAAAATACGTAAGTTCAATTTTATTTTCTAGCGCCTCTTTCACTCTCTCCCTGACAATACATTTTCAAAAATCTTTCTCAAATAGATTTATAGAATGAAAAAATGGTGAGATATAGATTTAATAAAGAAATCTATTAAAATAGGCTATGAGTGACACTAGGCTTAGGACAACAACTTCTATACAGTATTTTATTGTCAACTAGAAGCTGAAAAAGGAGCTAATTCATTCTTAAAAGCCCATATCCCAAGCCAAATTAAAATGTGATACACTTATGAAGTACACTAATATTACTATTTCTATAGATACCTAATTAATGCTAGGTAATAAATGAGATTTGAATGCAGAGAATGAAAAGAGTAAAATCATTTCTACATCTACAGGTTATTATTTCCCAGAAAACACAAATGAGACAGAAGCAAGACTTAATAAGCAGGCATTTAGAGACTTAAAGTATAATTTTGGTCAGCTGTAGCTCAGCACTGTTTGGTTCGTCTTTATCTTTATGATACAAAAACTGGGCGCTCTATTATCTATGGACAGATAGAGAGACATAAGGTGTGTATACGAAGATCTATATGCACACATATCTTTACTATATGCATTATGTACCTTAATATATCTATATGTATGTATGTGTGCATGTGTATGTGTGTACACATGCATGTGCACACATGTATGATTGGACAGCCAATTTGAGATCTATTAAAAACCTGAAAGAGTGAAACTAAAAAGATTATATAGGCTCTATAATTCTTAGCTTGAGGACTTAGCTTGATGATAGTCTTAGTTTGGCAAGATTTTCATCATAGTTAATAAAAAGTCTGCCAATTAATTGGAGAATGAATAATAATTTTTTCATGTGTGGTTCTAACCTAAACATAATTTTTTATCATTCCATGCAGGTGTGACTCAGTAAAGTGCAAACTAAGCTTTTGTCGAATATATTCAAATAGGTTAATTTTTGAGAAAACCTCCAATAAATTGTTTTAATGTGAATTGCCTACCATCCTCATATTGAATACAATAGTAAATCTTATTTATTGATTTATCAGTTCACTAGGATTGTATGCAGATAGAAATTTCACCTAAAATATATGAAACAAACTAAATGGTTATGGGAGTACAGAAAAAAAAAGTCTTACTTTTTTCTGTTTAATGCTATTCAAATACTGTTTCAAAGGTGAAGCAGAGGTAGTTTTTAATATTAAACTGCGCCTTCTCAATTTCTTTTTTTTCCAAACTTTTCTCCACCATTCAAGAAATAGCAAAGATTTTTTTCATCTACTGTCAGGCATGAATAATAAAGAGAAGGAGGACTAATGTGTGGCTATTTGAGTGCTTAAGTAGATTTTGTTAATGGATTACAGAGATACTATTCACAAAAGCCAAGGCTTTCAAATGCAAGAAGGAGTCACTTGAAAGAGAAAAGTTTTGTTCTGCTTTATCCATTTCAAAAAGGAAGGGAAGCATCATCAAGGAACCTGTATAAAGGACCCATGGACAAAGCCAAAGTGGGGTAGGATGGAGGGTGGGAATGGGTGGGGCAGGGGGGAAGTGGAGACAACTGTACTGGAACGAAAATGAAAAGCAGTGTATCTTTACGGACACAGAGCAATGTTCGAAGACTTAAAGCAAACTATATGAGTAGTCAGCAGACTTTTTCTACAAAGGAAGAAATAGCAAATCATTTTGGTTTCGCAGGTTATGTGATCTCTGTCTCCACTACTCACTCTGCCCTGGAGCCTGGGAGGGGCCCCAGACAGTGTGTAAATGAAAGAGTGTGGCTGTGTCCCAATGCAACCAACCTAATTTGTGGACACTGAAATCTCTGCACTTGTCCTGTGTCATGAAATATCCTTTTTAAAATTTTATTTTTCTGACCATGTAAAAATCACTCTTAGTTTGAGGACTGCAAAGAAAAAAAAAAAGCAGTGGCTGAATTTGGTGTGAGGATGGTGGCCTCAATGATAAAGTTATGATAGAAAACTCAGATAAAGTTGAGTGGACGGGCTTAGCAGAAGAAATTATATTTTATGCTGCCCAGGATTGAGAGTGGAAAACCCCAGGCCTTGGAAGACAGCCCATGTTTTAGCTACTGGAAAACGCGCTCAGGCCTCCCTGCAAGTGCACAGAAAAGGTTGAGAGCAAGACAACAGCACTCAGAGGGCGAAGGCGAGCGAAGATACAGAGTCCTCAGACCCTGGGGTGGATGCCAGAGCAGGGCGGTGGCAGCCAGGAGAAGCAGGCTGCACCTTTTTACAAAAGACCGAAAGGAATTCTGGAAAGACTAAGTGACTGCCGAAATAGTGACTTACAAACTAAAACTGAAGTGGTCAGTTACCTAAGCTAGATAAAGTTAGTTAGCTATGGTAAGTGAAAATGTGGATTTGCGAAAAATGATTTGTTATAAGAAAATGATTAATTTTCCTTTTTGTCTAGAGGAGTCCAATCGGGGTCTATATGGGGGGAAAATATGGACCATTAGGGTTATGTTAATTAAATAAAGCAATATACTATAATATTTACTATCAAATGTAGAGAAGATTGACTATTCAAATCACCACGTATATTAACTTAAATGGCAAAGCACTAACTTCTCATAATACTTTCCTGAGAAATATGCCAAACTTTTAATGGCATATAAATAGATCTACTCTAAAAAATTGTTGACTTGATGAGTTAAAACAAATATGATCAAATCAACTGTTTAAAATCAAATTACTTGTGTTAAACTGAATCATCACCTCGTACCCCACAAACAAGATCCACACTCCAATCCATGGAAACTGTACATATTAACTTATGGGAAAAAAAAGGGGGGGCCTTTATAGAGGGGATTCATTAAAGGGTCTTGAAATGGGCAGATCATCCTGGTTCATCCAGGTGAGCCCTAAATGCCATCATCATTGTGTTTATCTGAGAAATGTAGAGGGAGATTTGACAGCAGAAAAGAGGATCACTTGACCAAGAAGCAGAGATTGAGTGCCGTGGGCAGCCACCAGGAGCTAGAAGAGGAAAGGAACAGATTCTCACCCAGAATTCCTGGAGGGAGCCCTGCAGCCCCTTGATTGCAGCGTCGTAAACCTGATTTCTGATATCTGACCTGGGAATTTTGAGAAAATAAATACGTGTTTTTTAAAGCCACCAGGTATGTGTTGTTGTGTTCCACAAGTTACAGAAAACTAACGCTGTGTCCAAAAACTAAGAATCCACAGACCTATTTGAGCAAATGGCACTCTGTTAATTTAACATCTTTGTTTTCTATCATTAAATATTAAAGAAGGAAGTGTATAGGTGACTTATTATGCAGGGTTAAATTCTATATTAAAAAGTTAAGTTTCCTTTGCTTTAACATTTTCAGTGGTAAAACATACTCTTATGGAGTGATCTGTTGAGAAGTTTGAGAGTTAGCTAATTAGAAATTCTTTTTTTTATTCTAAACTCAATTTTGCTTCCCTGTCATCTCCACTGACTGGTCTTAACTCTGTCTCTCAAGCAACACTAAATGGCTGTAACTTTTCTAATAAATCACAAACCTTTGACATATTTGTGAAAAAGATCAATCATGTTAATTCCCCCCACACACACACACACGCGCGCGCGCACGCACTGCACCCTAGAATACCCTACCCAATCCTAGAAATCTTCTCTAAGCAAATTTATCCAGTTCCCTTAGTTATCTTTCATGCAACAGTGATCTCTGTGAAGCCTCATTCTCCAAATTCCAGAAAAACAGCAGAAAACTATCAAACTGGTGAGAATAGTCCATTTCTTGTGTAATTGCCACCTGCTGGGCACTATACTAGCAGCGCATCCTCAATGTTGCTATTCCCGTTTTAAAAAGCAGGCAACCGAGTTTAGGAGAATTGAAGTCATTTGTCCAATATTTCCCATAAAGAGTTGAAATGAAGATTTGAATTCATATTTTGAAACACGGGCCCATATGTTCTCAACCACTAGGCTGCATGACAACCACAGTTTCTTATTCCAGGAAGCACCCCCAGATGTTGACCTCACAACTCTTCCTAGTACGTAACTTGAGCTTATAGCAGAGAGATGCAAGTGGAAGAAGGCACTCACCTAAGAAAAGTGCTACCGATCTTTACTTCACAGAATTCACTTCAGCCTTTTACACATCTATGGTATTATAGACTAGTTCATGATGAGTTCATAGTTAACAAAAACTTCCATTTTTAACAGAAATGCTTTTTAAATTAGGGCCTCCATTTTACATTTGTGGAAGTGTTTTCTTAAAACTATGTATGACATAATTCTGGGTTCTAGTAATTATTTAAGTGCCTAGATGCACAGAATGGATTGACTATAATCCCTAGTTCAGAACATGTCATTATTAATTAGCTAATTTTCATAAAATAGTACATACCTGTGAACACATGCTATGCCACGAAATAATGTTTGCCATTACCTTTTTTCTTTTAATATAGTTTAATTGTATTTGCATGTATTCATTAAATCTTGCTGGGTTTTTTTATATTTTAATTTTTAACTTGTATAAAGGACATGATGCTATATCTAGTCATTTGGGACATTTTCATTTAATATGATGTTTCTAAGATTCATCTACTGCTGATATGGTGCATTTAATTTCTCTGCTGGAAGTAATTCATTGCATAAATATTTTTAGGAGTTTGAATTTTTTTCTTATTCTTAACACATTTGATAAATAGGGAGCTATTTTTGTATGAAATAAGGATTCATGGTCACATTTTCCTTATGGGTAACCAACTATTTTCCCACCTCCACTGAATGGTCTCCCTCTCTCTCTTTTTTTCCCCTGTGTGGAGAGTCACCTTTGTGAGCCAACAGTTCATAATCTTGCAGTAATCTCTCTGGGCTCTTCATTTTATTTTGTTGGTTTATCGCAGGGATTTTCAACTGGTGTGCCTCCAGAATTTTTAAAACATGTGATGCCTGACTATTTAGTGAGGGGCACTGACCTCTGCTCCCTGACATTGCCAAATTAAAAAATGACAATAGCCAACACTACAATAGCTATCCAGTGTGGATGAATCAAAATTATATCTCTTTTATTGTCAGTACCAAAAAAAAAAATAGTATATTTTGGATGTACCACAGAATATTAATTATTAGTCTATGGGTGCCATGCTATGAAAAAGGTTGAAAATCATTGTCCTATTGGTTCAACACCATGTCAATAATACAGTGTCTTCATTTACCAGAACTTCATAATAAATTATTTCAAGAAATTTTCTTTTTATAAAAATAATTCTTAAAATATTACAAATTTTCACCAATATCCTCTTTCCCTTTCCTTCTCTGTAAACATAGTATTTGATGTCATTGTTTGGGCGGACCCACGTACTGGGCACCAGCTAGTGAAAGAAGGGCTGACGTCATGTGCCTCACTTCCAGACAGAGACACAGAAATGCCTGTTCTGCGATCTGTACCTTTCCTTCTCACAATGTCCGGTTCACTTACGTGTCAAACGGACAATGTGACGGAGCCCTGATAATCTGGATCTCACTTCTCTGTGGCATACAAAGGCGAATGAAATACACCTTTTGTGTAAATAGGATTATTTATGTTTTGGAGTTGCTTGTTACTGCATTTTGTAATGAAGTTATGTTACAGATTCAAATTCTTAGATCGTCATTTAACTGGGCATGAAGAAAACAAAAACATGTTTTCTTTTTGGTAAATATTCCCACTCACTGGCATTAACATGAGTTAGGATAGAAAGCTTCTTTCTACCTGTGTTGTTCATTTATATACTGAGAGTTAAGATTGTCCACCCCACCTAGGAGCTTCAAGTTGAGAGAATTTTTATGTGAGAAGTTTGGAAGAGAGCATGAGACAGCAGATGGGGAAACTGAGAATCTGACTCTTTCCGCACAATGTATAAATACGTCTCTTGCCTGGCAAGAATTTTACCTTCTAAAAATATGAAGTGGAAGTGAAATGTTCTAAGAAATTTAGTCTTTATTCTTAAGCAAGAATCCCAAAAAGTAAGAAAAGAGGACAAGAAGCACATTTTCAAGAGTGAAAGATTAAAATGTGTCACAAAGAAATTCTATAGAATTATTTAAGATGTTGCCATGCATTGTGGTGAAGATACTTTGTCCTTCTTTGTCTCTGCTAAGTCATTTATAAAACTATGGATGACATTGAACTTGGAAATGGAAAGTATATCTTGTGAACTAAAGGTAGGAAAAAACTAGGAGACAAACTTTGAGCTGCATCATGGAATAAAAAAAAATCATGTGATTGACATAGTTTAAATGGATAATGTAGCATCTAAAATGGTACAATATAAGTATTTACCATTTAGGGTTTTGTTGTTTGGGTTTTTTTTTAGATTGATAAAACTGCACTAATTCCACAATAAAGGAACATTTTTATTTTATTTTGCTTTTAACTGCTTTCACTAAGAAGAAACTTTTCTGCACTTCAGAATTTGTGCTATAAAAATCCTATTGCCATGCTATTTGCCTGCAGCTAGTTACTCAAGTTATCACACTAAAGATTGATTTAAATTGAGTGTAATTATCTGCCTAGAATCTTTTAAAAATGTTTCTCTTTCTTTGACCATTAATTTTCAAAACCATAATTATCCACAATAAGTTTAGTTGGTGGTCCTGAATTAGTGTCTATTAGAATTAAATCTATATGCTGGTTAATTTAATCTGATTAAGAGGGAATCACGTGCACACACTAATATATTGAATAATTTTTTGAATTTGAAATGGGGTCTCTTATCTTTTACAGCTGGAACATGTGCTTGAATCAACCACAGTGAAAGGTTGCTGAAGTTCTGACATTCACCCATTAGCTTGGCACTCTAAAAAATGTAAATGAGACTCCACTTTTCACCTATCAGGTTGAAAAAGATGAAGTTTGAAATGTTTGAAAGAACACACTGTTAGCAAGGATGTAAAAAATATCAAGAACTTTCATACTTACTGGGGCAAGTTTTGTAACAATTTTTTGGAAGGAGATTTAACATATATTTTTAAATTTTGAATTGCCAGATCATTGACCAGTAATTTCATTTTCAGGAATTAATCCAACAGATTTTCAAAGGTATGTACAAGATGATTCATTTTTTAAAGTGTTAATAATAAACGTCCTTTAGTCACAATGAAAATGCAGCAGATTCACATAATGAAATGTAATCTAATTCTTCTTCAGTTCTTCAATAAACAGCAAGAAACTCATGCATCGATACATAAAATCTCTGTAAACACAAATTAAAATAACCTGTGTGTACTCTGCTTTGATCTATGTATTTTAAAGAGGTGTTTGTACATGTGTGAAATACCTACTGATTTATGTATACTTGCACACAGAGACTTTTTTTGAAATACATAAATATGATTTTTAAAAATGGTTGCCATTGGTGATGTAGATTTGGAATCTAGTTATTCACTGTACTGTTAGATATTTTTTTCACCATGTACATGTATTACTTTTCATTTTCAAAAATCACTATTCTTATAAAACAAAAGTAGAACATGTTTACTTTTTGATCATAAAATATAATGATGAATGTACAATAGAAACTGTCCAATGTATCCTGCTAAATGCTACAAATATCCTCTGTCCCCTGTCACTTACATTTAATCTAGTTTTCAGTGACTTAACAGTGACCTCAATTTCGGAATGAATATCTGAACCAAGTCTGTTTAAAGGAAAAAGAAGTTCTGGCTCTCTATAGGAAGTTATTTTTATTCATTTATTTATTTATTTTTAAAGAGAAGAAGGAATGTAGAAAGAGAAGGAGAGAAACAACATTGATCTTCCTCCCTCATGGCCTCAATGAGGGGGCAACCCAAGCATGCACCCCAACTGGGAAACAGACCAGTGACCTCTGGTTTGCAGGCTGGCACTCAATCCACTGAGCCACACCAGCCAGGGCTGTTTTTTATGTATATAATTTCTCAAGTTATTCTAGGCAAGCCATCAACTGTTATTCTTCAGGAATTACATAAATATGTTTACCCTAGGGCTATTCATATCTTCCCAATTCTTCAATTCTTCCCTGTTAACCGATCACCTACCATTGATCTATATCACCATGGTTTATTTCTTTTTATTTTGCAAAAGAGTATGAAAGGTTTTTGCCAAACAATATTATGGCCGGGAACTGATGCTGGAAGACTGGAAGGCTGCCCCATGCTGCAAAAATAAGATTGTATTATTAAATAGGGCTCTCAGATATCTGCCGAGCTGAGTAATGATGTCTCTCTGGGATACCTGGCCCTTTGGCAGCCTCCCACCCCGGCCCAAGTCAGCAATTACAATTAGTGTGAAGTGGTATAAGAGTGCCAAGTCCGCACAATATAAAGGGAACATGGCAAAGTCTGAAATGCAGCTCAGTGCGCAGTCAATCCTCAAAGCAAGAGTTGCTCCATTCTTCAATGGGAATAAATCAGTGAGGGATTGACTGCCAAACTCTGTTCTCTGCGTAGGTATGCCTCAACGTCCTGTCAGTCTTTCAGCTATTTCCCAGTGTTCCCACTATGATTTTTCATTCCAGATAGTCTCATGTGCTTTCCCCCAGGTACCAGTGGCTGAGAGAAGTGACATGGAGTTAAGGACTCCTGCTGAGGCTACTCGGAATGCAGCTTATCCGTTTCCGAAGAGGCTGGGCAAAAACTGAATAAATGAAGAGCAGAAAATAAAGTGGTGAGAACTGTTTGCGTAGATTCCTACAATGGATTTATCAGGTGGGTGATACCTTTGAGATCTTAAAGTACAGTTAGGAGGCTGGGTGGCCAAATTTCAAATCAATACATTTCTTCCTTTAATTACACTTTCATGCTATCCAGGCCCCTTCATGTTTCATCTCTCATGATGAATCACTCTCAAACCCATAAGTATTTGTTTGTGCAGCATATTTTTGGCTGCACCTCTCATAGTTGCATCCCCATACTAGCTAGCAGACGGCCTGGAATATGACAGGTGTGCAGTGAGGATTAGGTGAGCAAGGTCAGTCTTCTTTGTTGATATTTCATTGATATTCTCACTTGTCTGAAGTGGTGGTTCAGACAAGTTGGAGCTGTGAAAAGGTGTTTATTTTTTTCCTGATTTACATATAGGAGTTAGTTGACCCACATTACAATTTGGAAATACCTTTTAAAGAGCTGGTATACTGAGAAAAGAGACCCAGAATCATAATGCGTCAAACCTGCCTTCTGTTTTCTTTTAGGGATCTACATGGGTCATATGGAATCACCCAGAAGCCACTCTTGTGTTGCCAATTAATAGTAACTTTAATTCAGACTTTCTCCTCATCCCTTCTAAACAAACACATAGAATGCTGGTACTCCAAGTATACATGCTTTTAAGTTGTTAAATTAAACCCAGTTAACTGTAAATATCTTTTGTTTTTTGAAACATAGGTGTCATTATGGAACACCTTAAATTTACAGACACCAAAACTGTCAATGAAAAAAAATCTTTGTCAAAATGGGCCTACCAGGTGGACATTCTACTTACTCTCTCATGCATTTAATTGAATTTAGTGTGATTTCATGTGCATAATAATAGACTTCTTTCACACCATCAGGAAACAAGTTTTAAAACATGTGCTGTGCATTAAACATCACATGCATATTCAGCAAGGGGAAGAAAAACAGTTCGGAAGGATAGTAATTTTACAGCCTCTGGTTTCTAATAAATTTTTACAGCAATTCTAAAATGCATCAGCAAGTCTGGTTTATTGCCAAGCTTCTGCATGACATCCCTCAGTGTCAGGTCAGCTCTTTACCCCAGCGGTGGACCTCCTAATGCTGTCCTCCTTGGCGAGAACCTTGTTGGATTAAACTGCCAGCTCTTGTCAAGTACAGGGACATGATCTGGTCCTAGTCTTCAGATGATGCCATGAGTTGTCCTTTCGCTGTGGCTGGATTGTTAATTCCCAGGACTTTCTACTAACCACAGATTTTGAGAACAAAAAGCATTTATTGACCTTTCAAAATGGCGAATCTCCCCAAAATAAAAAGAAAAATGTCTAATCACTTAATATGACTCTTATTGTTATGTTCTGATTGTATGTCATTTATTGACACACTCACTGGATCACTCTGGCTCTGACTATCTTCACATTTCTGTACTTTCTCATCATTTTCTACCTTAAATGTTGTGAATGTGTATCTGTCAGGAAAATATTTTCTATTTCAGGTTTGCAGGATATTATAGGTATAGTAGGACTTCTGGATTCTCTTTGATAATTTTTATTTTTGTTTAAAACAAAAATAAACAAATTTTAGTTAGCAGGTTGCAACAACAATTCATGGACAAGAATGGCATTCACAAGCCGAACTTTTAAAGGTCCCAAATAAAGTCAATTTTATTCTTGGTATGAGGTATGTCACTGCCCACTTCAGAAAATATTACACATGTCATGAGACAAGATATTATCCTATGCTTTTCCATTTAAATTCAGGGTATCAAATATCCTTTGAAAGAGGTAAATTGAGCATTTACCACAATTATAAAGAAAGGCTTGGCCCTTTGAAGAATCTAGGATTCCAGCGAGGAAACTACATGTATCTTTATATGGTCCAAAATTCATTACATTTCAGCAGTTGAAATTGTTTTTTTGGCAGGATAGGAATAATCACTAACTACAATATTTATAAGATGTCTAAGGTAACACTTTAAATGGTAATTTGAATAGGCAGGAACATACTGCTCTATAAAGGTCATGTGAGGTCATGTGAGAACACATTTTCTCTGTTAAAATTGCTTCAAATATGTTTTTAAACCACACAGTCTGCTCAAATCATGACAAGCTAAAAATCTGAACTGTCAATTAAATTTCAACATTAGGCTTACTATTAGTGCATTGATATTTTCTCCAGAATATAGGAAAATTTTGTGTCATAATTTTCAATATTATTAAATAACAAAGATTTTCATCATAAGCATATATTTTAAATACATGTCTATTTAAACATCTCCAAAAGAGAGTCATATGCATCACAAAGGAGTCCAAAAGATTAAAAAACCACTTGCTGAAATTTGGATTTAGCCATAAATTTAGGGAATTGGGGGATTAGAGTCATTCTGTTTCAGGACAGTGTAGTTCCTCAAATACTCATCCATTGCCCACAAAAATGTCATTTGTATGTTTTTAATGTTAATATTTTTATTTTTTATTGTTGTTCAATTACAGTTGTCCCCAGTTTCCCCCCGTTATTCTCCCCTGCCCTACCCACCCCCACCTCTCATATTCAATTCCCATCCCCAGTGCCTTTGTCCATGGGTCCTTTACACATGTTCCTTGATGACCCTTCTCCTCCTTTCCCCCATTGTTACCCACCCCCCTCCTCTCTGGTCACTGTCAGTTTGTTCTTTATTTCCATGTCTTTGGTTATATTTTGCTCTCATTTGTTTCGTTGATTAGGTTCCACTTAGAGGTGAGATCATAAGGTATTTGTCTTTCACCACCTGGCTTATTTCACTTAGCATAATGCTCTCCAGTTCAATCCATGCTGTCGTGAAGGGTAGGAGCTCCTTCTTTCTTCCTGCTGCATAGTATTCCGTCGTGTAAATGTACCACAGTTTTTTGATCCACTCATTTGCTGATAAGCACTTAGGCTGTTTCCAGCTGTTAGCTATTTTATAGAAGTGCCATTTGTCATTTGCTATATTTAAATTGTTACACACTTATTTTGCTTAATGAAATTAAGCACTGGATTAAATTAAACATTAATTCCTCATGTTAGACTGGAATCATATACATATAAAGATCTGATTTGAATTTGATTGAGTTGATCAAACCACAAAGGAAAATAGTGTTTTTTCTGCTTTATAGTTACATAATTATAAACCTGACCTTTTAAAAACAATGCCTGTTAAACACCTAAAAATTATTATTTTTACCATAGGCAAATATTGGAAGCAATTTTCTTCCCAGACTCCTGCAAATCCAGACCACACACCAATACAATTTTATTCTGGTAGTGAGATTTACATGGCTCACTTTCTGTTGTAAATATCCTTAATGTTGAATTATAAGGTTTGTTAAATGTAGTATAATATTATTATAGTTTGTAAAAGAACCTTAAATGAAGTTAGAGAAATATCTTAATTTAATATCTTAAGTTAAATTACTATTAATTTGTAATACATATCAAAATAATATCAAAAAAACATTTTCTATCTTCTTTCAGTAGAATGTTAATACATTGCTGAATAAACTAAAGAGCTAAATTGCCTTTATTATATTTCATCTATTATGATGTCCGGTCTTATATTTTTATTCTGAAATGGAACAGAGAAAACATTATTGAGAGCATTATGCTAAGTGAAATAAGTCAGAGAAAGACAAACGCTGAAAAATAACACCAGCATGTGGACCTCAAAACAAAAAACAGCCCTGGCTGGGTGGGTCAGTGGGTTGGAGCGTCACCCCAGACACCAAAGGCTTGTGGGTCTGATCCCCAGCTGGGGTGTGTGTACAGGAGACAACGGATGGTTGTCTCTCTCTCTCTCATCAATAAACATGTCCTTGGGTGATGATTTAAAAACATTTAAAAGAATAAACAAACAAAAAAATTGAACTCAAGAGATGTAGACCAGATTGGTGGTTACCAGAGATGGGGAAAATGGAGAGGGGTGGGTGGGTGGGCAACAGGGATGAAGCTAGTCAAAAAGTACAAGCTTCCGGTTACAAGCTGCAAGTCCTGGGGACGCCATGGACAGCATGGTGACGGCTGTTAACAACACTGTATTGTACATTTGAAAGTTGCTAAGAAGGTAAATCTTAAAAGTTCTTACCACAAGAAAAAAGTTGTGCAAGTATGTGTGATGAGGGACATGAATTGGTCTTACGGTGGTAATCACTTTACAGTGTGTCAATATATTAAATCACCTAAATGGAAACTAATGCAATGTATACCTAATACTAATATATTATATATACATATCAATTAGAAAATAATTTTAAGTTACATTACTCTTTAGTAAATAAATGAGTAAACTGGACATGTTTTTGTGCTTATAAACCTAAAACAGAGGCATGGAAATATGGAACAGATCGACAGCTGGGGGTAGGAAGGCTAAGGAATTAAGCACAAAGCAAAAATATACACTCAGACACATATAAAATCACACAGACAGCAGTGCGGTGATAGCCAGAGGGAAGGAGGAGGAGGGAGCAGGGGAAGGGAGCAAAGAGGGAAAAAGTGGGGATGGAAAGAGACCCTGGACAAAGAGGGGAAATGGGGACAGAAAGACACTTGACTTTGGGTGGTGAGCACACCATGCAGTGTACAGATGATGTTTTGCTGAGTTGTACATGTGAAACCTGTATGGTTTTGTGAAGCAATGTTACCCCAATAAACTCAATAAAAATATAAATAACAAACCTAAAAGCAGATGACCAGCCCTTAAAAACAATTAAACATACCCTCCTTATTAAAACAGGGTATCCACTTGACTTCTAAAATAGAAGAGATGCATGCATACTTGTAATAGCATCCATAAGTTAAGAACATAATTTGGGAATTTTCCTCCAGTCTATTTTACCTGTCCAATTCTCAGCTATTTAACTGAAATAAAATTTGTTTATTTCCTCCACTGATACCATATTGTTTCTCATTTGTATTTTTTATAGCTGTTTCAACCGAGCAAGAGAACAAGATTTAGATAAATTATTCTTAGTTTCTTTATGAACTGACATTCTAGTTAAACATGTGTTAAAGTCGTTGCTCTTTACACTGCTAAAGAGGGACTTTTTGCTAAACTACCTACTTTCATCTCATCCAAAAAGAGTGTAAAGTGATATATCAGAGAACCAAAGCAACAACAGATTAATGTTGCTGTATTAAAATCCTATTTACATAAAATTAACATAAATATGAGTTAGTATGCCATATGCTGCAGCATCTGCACTTCACTGTATTAATAACAAGGCTGTCCCCTATAGGGATCTTAAAATTTATACATATTTAAATTATATTTATATACATATTTGAAATTTTGGCAATATGATATATATGAAATGTTTCCAATTACAAACAGTATCATTTATATTAAAATTACATTGTCATCAGCTAGATGACAACAATAGTTTTATGATAGGTGGCTTTTGAGAGACTCTGCATTATTTCTTGAAAGACTGCTTAATTAATTTTAACTTGAATGAAACCTTTATTTCCCATAATTACTCCTATTACCCTTAACTTTCTATTCCATCTTCTTTGGAGGTCTGGAACAGCTAGACAATGAGAAATAACTCACCATATCTTGTTGCTAAATTTTTTGTTTTATTTTCCCAAAACAGTCTAAAATTTTTAAAGAGCTCTTTCTTCTAGCTTCTAGAGTGACTAAATAAAATAACTGTCTTATGCAACATTTTTTAGAAATGTCACATATACAAGTGGAATTTCTACATGGTATACATTTCATAAAATTGGATATAGGCTGACTATTCCTTTTTATTTCTAAATTTTATACCAATACAATTTCAAGTTTTGTATTGTATTTTTGCATGTTTTTTTCATATAAATATTATGCAAAGAAAATTGAAGTATACTTATTTTCAAGGTGATAAATTCACTTATGCTGGATTACTATAGTTATAATTCAAAATCAATGTCAATAAGAATATAGAAATAACAGACATAGCTGTTTTCTGTTCCCCATGCATTGAAATGAAGCTACAGTTCATTTATTCCTCAAGATTAGTACAACTATTGCCTCACCTATTTTTTATGTATAATTACAAAAAAGATAGTAAATAAACTAAAATAAAAATATTCAACTCAAAAAATAATTTTTTATGTATGTTAGCAAATTATTAACA
Organism: Anoura caudifer; assembly: GCA_004027475.1. Taxonomy (NCBI): domain Eukaryota; kingdom Metazoa; phylum Chordata; class Mammalia; order Chiroptera; family Phyllostomidae; genus Anoura; species Anoura caudifer. Next base: position 23,178 of record PVKU01000448.1, read on the forward strand.
TGCTGTTTAATATGTGTATGCATGTGTACATCCATACACAGAGATATGTCTATATGCACATATATGTGTTTATATGTATGTTGTATGTGGGTAGGTCTAGATATAAGTATATTGATACGGTTCTGGTGCTGCAGCTGCTTCTTCTCTTCCTGAAGTTGATAACTGAGGAATCAGACTTCAGGATGTCTTAGAATCTTTTTCTTATAACCATTTGACCTATAGAATCTATGACTCCCTCTTCCTGAAAAACTATACATACAGTCAAAATGAAATCCTTCAAATATTTTTTAGCACACTACAAACACTTTGAAGTTCATCTTTAGAAACTAGATTAAGAATGATTCAAATAAATTTCATGGGGTCAATGCCACACTCTTCAGGAGCCAACAAGCATTTTTCTTCCATTTTTTATTCGCTATCAATATTTTATAGCTATTCAATAATATATTGTACAATATTTACAGGTTAGTATTTTAATGTTTACTATGTTGCATATATTTTGATTGTGATCCTATAATTTTTGCATTGTTTTCATCTCTTCAATTGAACCAGTTATAATCCTTGTATTTAATTTTGTGTATGATCCTCCAAATATCTGAACTGAGTTCCAAGGTTGTTCTCCAAACACTCGTTACTTGAAGAGTGATGTGCAGATCAACAGTGTCACCTGAGTTCTGTTGGAATCCTGGGCTCTGCCCCTAACCTACTGAATCTACTCTGCAGTTTCACAGATGTCCAAGGGGTATGAGTTCACACTAAATATTAAAAAACATTGGATCAAGACATATTTCAGAATTTTAAAAGTTATATTTTTTTTGGTAATATTGAGATATTTAGCTTTATACATAATTTACACCTATCTCCCATCATACTGCAATATTTTCTCTCCCCATTTCTTACTTCTATTCACTTCCATGTAGCTGTATTTTCATTTCTGGTTTTGGGGACCCGTTGTTGATAAAGACCAACTCTCTTATCTCGCACAGTATTGATATACTTTCACTAAAATGAAAATCAACATTAGCAGTTATTAGAATTGTGTTTATTTTCCTCTACTGGAAGATGATCATTTGCCAGTAACATAAAATCAATTGCAATAAAAGTATTCAAAAGAAAAACCAACTAAGTTTTGATAAATAGCACTTAGAGACTTTCTTCTTGCTTTCTGAAAATTGCTTGATAAGGTAAAACATAGTGTGAATATGTACATTGATCCATTAAAAATCATAAATGCTGGGTTGTGACTATATATGGTAGTTATTTCAGGCAACATCAGAAAACTATTTCTAGGCTTCTAACAATATGAGGGAAAGGAATTTGGGTTGTTTTCTAAAACTGAAACTTTGTTAATAACGCTTTGGGTTCTTGCCTAAAGAATAAACACTAGTCTAGAAAAAATTTTATGCATATTTAGTCCCTGATATGTCTATAAAATTTATTTCTAAAATTAACATCACAGTCTAGAGATGAGAATCTTTACCTGCAAATACAGATATTAGAGAACATATTCACCAATAAAATAGTTCTTAAAATAAAAGCAGATGTGATTAGGTAGGCTCAATACTACTACAACTACACATAATATTTTATTATAGTTAATGAGAAGTTTATTTGGAAATCTATACCTCTTCAAATCTTATGTTCTATGCTCATGTTTTATAAGCAATAAAGCCAAAATGTTTTCTATTTATGCCATACTGTATGACTGAAGAAAAAAAGCAGCATATTACAAAGGACAAAAGAGCATGGGAATACCCTAATGAAATAATGCTTTATAATAATAAAAAATCTCTATAACATGCCCAATTTGAGCCAGAATGTTATGTAATTGAAATTTTGAAGGTCATTGAACAAAGTAAGTGTTTCTGCTTGATTTCCCAGGCTTAGGGTAAAACTCAGACCTAACCTGGCAGTGAGAGAAGAGGAAAAAATGTTATCTATATCATACAAAGAATAAATTTAAAAGTGACCAATGGCATTTCTGAAATATTGCAAATAATTTTCATTTTAGTGAAGACTTTCCTTTATCTTAACAATGGAGAGTCGTAATCTGGTTAAATCTGTAAAATGTTTAGAAAAAAAGGGAAGAGTATCTCAAGTCCAGCTGATATTAAGAATCTATGCTTAACAGCAATATCTTCATAGGTAAAGGGAATTTAAAGGATATTTCTAGAATACATGGACAGATGTTGGAATTGTCTTGTTTTCATTTACTTGAGGGGGTTTTCCTTTAAAAATTGCCTGAGAATAATTAGAGAAATATGGAATTATTCCATCAAAATATAATAAAACAAAACACAACAAGATACCATCTGGGCTCATATGTTCACCTGAAAACCTAAAGCTTTGATCCCTCTTTGTAAATAGATCTAGAGGAATTTCCATAATTTTCAATAAGCAAGTACCCTAATGACAGCAATCCGGTTACAACTTTTTAAATTAATTAATTCGATTATAATTTATTAAACATCTACCATGTGCACAGGAGATGAGTTATTCAGAATCACCATTTCCAAACAGCCCATCCATTTCTCCTTTCCCATGAGCCCAAATTTCAGAGAATTAAGGAGCTGCTTAAGGAGTTGAAGGAACTCTTAGTAATTTTACACCAGAAGGAACTTGGGAGGGGATTCAGAAAAACAGAAAGAAGATGAGACAAACAGGTAGTTATGATAAATCTTGAGAAGTTGATATTTCCTAGGAAAATCCTGTCTTCTGTTAACACATTGTTTGAAGAAATCCTTGGAGGAAATCAGTCAAACACACATACCTCTCAAGGGTAACCTAGCTTCTAAGGGAAATCAGACCTTAAGTGATCATAACTCTAGGTTCCAAAATTACCCAGCCATTTAATTCATTAACTAACTAGTTTAAGCTACCTATGCTTCTTCAATTCTATACGATCAATTCCTTCAGCTCAAAGGGTAGAGATAGAGGTCATTGTGCCTGTCTGTCCCTCTTTGATAAGGTCTAGGAGAATAGATCATAAATAACAATCACACCAGTTTCTTATACTATTCTCTTTTAATAATATCATGATTCTTATTGAGATTCAAAATAAGCAGCTATTTAACTTCTAAACTTTAGTGCTGATGGCACAGTTTCACTCAACGAGCCTCGTTAAGCTCACCTGGCACGAGGATTTGATAGATGTCTATCTCTAGAACTGCACCTTATCTCAGCTATCAGAGAAACAAGAGTCTCACTTACTGGTTTTCCAGTTTCCCTGGCAACCAATCCTTCCAAGTCCCTTTTCCCACATAATGGCCACGATCTCCTTCTCTCCAGGGGAAATCTCTTCTCTCTTTTCATGCTATTTCTAACCAGGTTAACTGACATTGGTGTTCTACTCATTTTTCACATGGGATTTATATTAACCTAGATTTTCTTCATTTATTTTTGTTTCTCTAGGGCTATCTTTTTAAAAAATATTTATTGTGTCCTTGGATTGCTGGTTGCCCTTACAATGATCACAGTCCTCCAAATTGAGTGGCATTATTCTCTCATGTGAAGTGTAATAAATTGTCCTTACTTAAAGGTCTCAATGATATATGTCAGTATTTTTGAGACTATAGATTCACCTGATAAAATGACAAGTTCTACTTGCATGTTGGGGGTTCACTGGAACTGGAGTAGATAGACCACAAAAACATAAATTGGAAGTTCTGAGCAGATCTGAGAAACACTTATCTAGGACACTATCAATATGATGAATTTATAACAATTCTAATTATAGGTATAAGTAAAAGTGTTGATAGGCCAAAGTAATTTTTTCCAACTGTGTTTCACAAATTATTAGAATTAGAGAATATGTTAACAGTGCAATTGGAAAAGGGGTTCTGTAGGGAAATATATTTGGATTTAGACCACACTAAATAGAAGTTTTTACTAGAATATTACTTGAAGATTTTTAATATAATAACTTGAACTGTGTTTCTTCAAGAAGGGCATCAAGTATATTATTTGCCAACAAATTTGATGCAAATATATACTTTTAAAGTTTTTTATGCTTTCCTATGCATTTTTACACAAATAGTGAAATGAGAAAATAAAGAGAAACTTGTAACTGGTGATAAGTTGAACTTCTGAGAAAGGTATTTGAAAAGCAAATACTGAAACTTCTAGTGTAGACTAAGCATCCAGGGTAGTAGGATTATTATCAATGTAGCAGTTACTGTTACAAGGAATTGTGCAAATGCTGGGGCAGAGACACCTTAAGTAGAAATACATTTTATAGGAAATGTGCCACAGATTTCTTCACATTATCTTCTTTTTATCTTGGCTTTATAGATTGTTATGTAATTGACTTATTGACATATTTTAGCGTATAGAACTTATCTCTTATTATATTTATCAAAAGAAATGAGAAATACCTAATGAATGACATGACACCTTGTAATGAGAAACTTGCCTTAAAATCACAAAATTTTCCATATTCAGAAAAATATACTTCCAAAATGTAGTACATTTACAATGTCCCAATACTATTAGGGAAATGGTTTTCAAAGAAATCATCCATTTCCAATAAAAATCATACATTTTTACTGATTTATTAAAATAGGAAGTCAATACACATGACCCTTCCAAACTAGGTAAAGTATAGGAAGTAAAAAAAAATGTATAAATCATTATTCTGCAAACATATAAGTAATTTCACAGTATCCATGTGAACTGTTGTCCACACATTTTTAATGCTACCCATGTATCTAGATTAAGAAATACTTTTATATCTGTCAGGGATTTGTAGCAATTGTGACCATCTGGTAAAGATTTCATGGAAGCACTAAAATGTTTTTGAAATGTTTTACCTTATTATGCAGTGTGGTGCTTTAACATTTTGATAATTAGATTTGTTTGTTTCATGGTATGTGCCTTTTCTGTTCACACTGGTAGTAATGTCCCTAACCTCTTACCACTAAAAAGCGTTAAATCAGAGCTACCAATTTATGTGCCACTGACCCTTTATTTAAATGTGGTCTGGATCTAATTACTATAAACATGATTTAACAAGCCATATGCTCACTCATCTGTTCTTTATTGTATTAATGTGTCCCCTAAAGAACTCTGAAATGAATGTATATAGTAGATGTGTGTGTCCAAACAACTAGTACCTAACAGGTATTCTTGACTTATTTTTTTAAATAAAAATAATAAAGTAAAAAGAAATAATGAAGTGTTAAAAATAAATTATAATGTAACAGAGTATTATTTAGAATGAAAATAAAAAATAATGATACACGAAAGAGTAGCCAGATAATTTAGTATGTTTAGAAAAGCTGTGAATGTAAAAATAAACATTAAGCAGCTGTGCCTCTTTTATTACTATATATAATTATGATATTTTTAATGCTGGAGAGATTTGGGGAATGAAGCATTAATAACAACATCTACACAATGTCAGTGTGTGTAGATCTTCATACTGCTCTACATATTCTTGAGTAGGCTGACTTGTCTGCAATCTATCAGTTTGTGAAATAGCAAAATAAAACAGGAAGCCTTTAACTTGATTCTCTCTAGAGCCAGCTTCAATTCTGACTCAAAAAAATGACTTTCAGATGGCTTCGAAATGACTCTAGACATAATGCACTATTCTAGAGAATAATTGTTTTAAAGTTATTATCAAGTAAGTCATGTGCCAGGTGGCCTGGATACATACAGGCAAAAGTAGGTTTACAGTTGTGAGTACACAAAACACACAATTTGTTCTTATATTATTATTTATCAATTATTGTATGATTTTCCATCCAAACAACTGTTAACCTACTTTTGCTCCACCCTCTGTTTTCACTTCGGTTTTATGTTTGCTTCTTCTTATTCTTTTGTATGCTGGTACTTTTATTTCTATCGAAACCACTAGCATGTTCTCTCTAAGATTCTTCCCTGAACTGAAAGCCTTGCTTCTCAAATAATGTTTGAGGCGCATGTGGGAATAAACCAAGGGGTCTCATTAATACATAGTGGGAAAAAACAAAACAAAACAAAAGAAACAAATATCTACCTGGCCATCAGGAAGTTTCCATACTGATGATAATTGCAGACATTGACTCAAAACCCTGCATGAATTAAAACTATTTTATTTAATGGGGACTTTCACTCAGAAGGTAACACAAATTATAACAATTCTTCACTTTTTAAATCTGCATTTGCTTTCATTCTTCAGTCTTGGGCTATTAACCGTAACATGATAGCAGGTGGCCAACACAGGAGAATGAACAGATTCTTCATTTTTCACATGCTCACATGCTGCCACCTGCGATGGATGACACTACCTGTCGTGTACTGTATCATCTCATAGCTAGTGATAACCTAATGATATGAAACAGACAAGGACAAAAACACAAAGCTGTATATGCATCACCTATGCCTGAACATTTTTGTTTGTTTTAAAGAATGGTTGAATGAAACATTTGAGTAGATCCTATTATAAAAAGGCTATTGACTTCACTGTACTCCAGATATTATTATATTTTACCATCATTTTCTTTGATGTAACTTTAAGCTATTTAAAGCTATGGAAAGCCAGCTGATAACAATATACCAGTAAACTGCAGATTACCACACTCTCAAGTTACCCAGATCTTCCCCAAACACATCAAGCCAAATATTCACAAAGGCTCATAAATTCAAGAAGGACAAATAAATAGAAATCCACACCTAGTCCCTTCATAGTACAAAATCTGAAGAGAAAAAAAGAAGATAAAAATTTTAACACAGCCAGAAGGAAGAAAAATAAATATTATGATCAAAGGAGCAACAGAATGACAGTTGCCTGCTCAACAGAAAAAAATGAAATCTAGAGAACTTAGATTGATATCTCCAGAGTGCTGAAGGAAAATATCTACCAAACTAAAAAAAATACACTCAGCAAAATATCCTTCAAGTATGCAGTGATTGGAATGAGATGAAAGATTCTTTGGGGTGTTGATAATACTTTTTTGACACAGGTAGTAGTCACATGGGTGTTCACTTTAAGATAATGTGGTAACATGTACCACATATGCTTGCTCCTTATGCAGACTTATCTAGTCTGATGCTTTTACATATAATTGTTATGCCAATGACTTCCAAATCACACCAGGCTTGAATGTCCCCATAAACTTCACACCATATAATACGCTCCCTATTTTATATCTCCACTTGGGTTGTCAATAAGAATATCAAACTTAACATGCTCAAAACTGATCTTCTGATGCCCATCTCCCTTCCCTCAAATGATCATTTCAGTGAATAGTAAATCTATTCTTCCAGGCTTATAATGTGGCATCATCCTTGACTCTCTTCTCACACCCCACATACAATCTATTAAAAAGTCCATTTGATTTTTTTTCTTCTAAGTAATTTGGACACTTGTTACCACTCATACTGCCAACCTTATGCCCAAGTCACCATGGTCTCTCTCACCTCACTGGTTGCTTTAGTTTCCTAGCTTCCTGTTCTTGTCCTTGAACTCCCATAGTGCACTCTCAGTAGAAGAGCCAAAGTAGCTCTGTTAAAACATCAGTCAGTTGTTCCAGGGGATCCCATGTCAGGTGCTACCTTCAAGGCCTCATTGTTCTTCCTTTTACTTCCCATTTCCCCTCTGACTTCCTGTCCTACTTTCCCTCCAGTTCATTATGCCCTAATGATAGCAGTCTCTATTCTTACCCTTGACCTTGCTCTTCACTTAGGGTCTTTGATCTTTTTATTCTTCTGGTTGGGATACTTTTCCTCCAGATATCCTTGCTTTCTAACTTCCTTCAGATTCCTACTCATTCTCAGAGTAGCTCCCCATCTCTCACACAGACACACACATCAGAGTACTATACCACTCTTCACTGCATTAGTTTTTTCTCCTATCACTTATCTCTACCTCATGTAAAACTATGGTACATTATTTATCTTTTTATTACCTCCACACTAGCAGACTAAGTCCTATGAAAATAGAGATGTTTGTCAGTTTTAATCATTACTATATCCCCAATGTCTAAAAGAGTGCCTACCACCAGAGTGGAGGCATAACGGATGTTTGTTGAATGAATTTTGAATAAGTGAAAAGTAAAACAGTAGCTTCTTTCTACCTACACACATAAATATTTTTAGAGTGATTCAAATAATGTGCATATGGCCAATTAAAACCTAAATAAAAAATAACTTGGAAACATGGTTATTAGAATGCTCCTTTGAGTTCTTTCCTTAGACTATCTGGCCATCGTAAAGGTAGGATAACTAAAGAATTATTTGTTATGCCTTTAATATATTAACATAATTTTAACCACACCTAAGTATAAAAATAACCTAGTGATTTAAAACATAGTGGTGTCAATATAATATTTGAGGTATAGTTAGGCCAACAGCTAAGGAGACAAGTACCATTGAAAAGAGAAGTTATTACCCACAGTTCCCAAGAGGAGTGGGCATGCCGTGGCATTGGGGTGGGAGGGGTGCACAGGGAAGCACCTGGGGCAATCATGAGGCAGAGGGAGAGGTAAGAACTGTGGGCAAGAACCTGTGCCATGGTTTCTGTGGGAAGGTATGCGGGAGGTAGGGTTAGCAGGATTAGCACGGTCTGGTTTGAATAATTTTAGCTAGCTGTGAGGCATAGTGGCTGACCCTAGTTGTTTAGTACTGTACTCTGCAGGAATTAAAGCAAAAGTATAGTGGCCCAATTGTGAGAACCCAATAAAGTAGATGGCTGAGGGTGTAGAATCTGGACTTGTTGGCTTCTACTTGAAAACTGCACCTATGGAAGTAGGAGTTCTGTGGGGGTGGGGAGATGAGGGAGGCAAGATGGCTAAAGTACACTATCGGGTTGTCCAGAACAAGGCAGGTCCAATATACTCATCTAAGGAAGATAGTGAAACATCAGAGTTACAGAAGCTAGAAGCATGGTTAATACACCCAGTTCATTAGCCAATTACCACAATCTTATACATAAGTCATAAGCCATTCTCCATGGTTTGGCCAGAAATATCAACTCAATCCATTTGAGGGAAGCATGGAGGTCACTGACAAAATTCAGACACTGATTTAAACATGTTGATAAATGATGGAAGACCCTAAATTAAGTTTAAAGGCAGTGTCTCATATTGTATATCATTTACTTAACATCTAGGACCTGGAGTACATTTTCAATCTCCATTTTCATGAACGAGGGAACTGAGGCTGAGAAAGGTTTTCCCATTGCCCGGGTTTATAGGCTACACACTACTAAAGCCAGATCCACTACTCTAGCGAGCCAAAGCCAAAACGTTGTGAGCTGCACCACGGAACACCTTGGCTGAAAACTGCAACTTAGTCCTTTAAATAATAAACAAACAAACAAACAAATAAATAATAGCTATTTCCTACTTACAAACTTGTGTGACTTTACAGCAGTTAACCACTGCTGTCATTAAATCATCACACAAAAAGCAAACATAGGCTTTACACTTTCTGTTTGTTACTAATTTATATGGAAAAGTCCCTGAATGGCATTCAGAAGGCTGGAAAGCAGTTCAACAGTTAAATGATAGGACTTAACCCACAGAGAGTTAAATTCACATCCTAGTGCATTCCAATGCGAAGAGAGCTAATATTTAAGCTCCCTGAAAACCTGCCTTCCTTATTTGCTGAGATAAGCTATGACTATCCTTTTACACAGCACCTCCTGGTGCTCTTATTTTCACAACACCAATACGTTGGCATTCCCTGATGCTTTTTGTTGCTGTTAGTGTTCCAATAAGTTGAGCATTCAAAGGAAAACATCATGCTTGTACCTTATTTGGTAAACTGTTTCATAGGCTCCTATCCTGTCTCTAGCCTCCTTTTGTACCTGTCCATTGCCTCAGTATGGGAATTGGAATTAGAAAGACTGTGCCAAAATTACTCACATGCTTATCTGTGCATAATATCATGAAAAATAGATGTTCTAGCCAAATAACATTGATTACTAGATAAGAAATGTATAGACTAATGTGCCTTCTTCATCATCCATAATAAACATCCTAAATTCCAAGAGAGACAGAGAGAGAGTTTAAATATTCTGATCCGAACAACTCCAGCAGGTTAAACATCTCCACTGGGTTCAGTTTACTGATTGAAATGTCTGGTCTCAATTGCAAGTCCCTCCCTGGTGCCTTCTCCAGATGACATAAGGAAACCTCTGTTCCTGACAAGAGACGAAACGTTCCTGCCAGCCGAGGTGACATTGTGTTCACTCAATAATGATACAAGGCCCTGAGGTCCTTCAGCAAGAAAGATTACAAAGAAATCCTCATTAGCTAACTGGAGAAGAATGAAGGTCATCCCACAGAGAGAATATCAGACATACGCGTCACCAGAACATTTGTTCTTCATTAATTCTATAAACCCAAGCTGGCCTATCATCCAGAAGCATTTCAATACTCTGTCCTCTGTCAGAAATAATAGTGAGGGTTTTTGTTTCCTCTGTGATGCGCTTAAGGGGCATTTATGATTATTTGCCTTCATGCCAATGAATTGCAATAATGTGTTAGGATATAATATGATTAGATTTAATATTGGTAATCACTGGGTTTCTCAGATGAACTAAATGGGGACCGTAGTCATTTATTCTAAAAAGCTCATTACACAAATTCATAAAACCACTATCATTCTTAGTGATGATTTCATGCAAAGTACTAGGTTAGTTATGGCCTTGTATTTAAAAAGTGCTTATTTACAGGAAGAGACCTCTAGGCCATTTCATCTACAAAAGATTCCCTTGTAGTAAAACCTAATTTAATTAGTCCATCCGTTACGTGGTAGACATACATTTTCTACTTGCTACTACTTAGGTATATAATTTTCTTATTATTGGATAGAAAAGAGCAAAAATGAACTTATACTCTCAAAAGTGTTGCAAAAACAACCTTAAAAAAGATGCATATTGCATCTTCTGTGATGTTTATTTGGTAGTTTATCTTCTGAGGTGTCACCGATCCATCATGTGTATGCACTGGGATGAACATTGTCTCTGACAATAGTACAAAGTCCTGAAGCTTTAGTAACACAGGACATTGCTTCAATAAAAGTGGGAAAATTATTAAACAGATGTTTCTCTTCACAAATGCTTTTAGCAATTTTCAAGTAACCTTGATTATTGTGCTATATAGGCTGACAGTGTCTGGTTTTGCGGTGTAACAACATCATCTTAATAAGCTCTGTAAAACTCACATTCTCAAAAGGAAAAATAACTATGGTAACACCATGTAAAATAAGAACCAGGTATAAATATTCAGGTAATAAAATAAAATTTGTCATTAATCTACCAAATTACATTAAAAATGTAAGGCTGAGAGAAGTAACAATTCTCATAAAATTTGATATCTGATTATAATACTAAGGTCAGTATTTTATTATCTTGAAGAGGGAGTTTATTCTTTCAGCTTTAATCTTTTTGAGAAACACAATAGGGCCAACAAATAGGTAAGGGAGGACATAGCCATATCAGGTTGAAGGGTTGAATTAGGTCAAGTTTTCTGAATAAAATATTTGACAGGAAAATCTCCAAATGTGTCTTTAAAGATGTATGTGTACATTAATCTGAATTACATTAATTTAAGATAGTATAATACAAAATTTATGTGAAATTCATTTTATATGCAAAATTCAAAGTCATGTGAAGTCAGTCAGTTACCACATAATTTTAAATTGAAAATGTATTGTTACTAATCGAAATCTCTCAGTTGCAAATATTTATCTGGTTTTATACAAGATGAAAATTACAAAAGTACTCCCAGAACATATTTGCATTAAAAAAAAAAAAAAAGCCAGTGCCTAGAACTTAAAGGTGGATAATACCTACAGGGAAAAGGAAACTATATATAAATATATATATGTCACACACATATATATATGTATCCTTTCATCAAAGGTGAATTTTTACTCTAATGAAGCAATGTCAGTCATTTTCAGGAATATAGGTTTGAAGATGGTAAGGTTGGTATCCTTCCCATTTTATTCTATGTGTTTTGTAAACAGTGATTTAGGGACATAACGCTCCCTGTTTTTCCCTGATTCATGGTTACTGAACCCCACTTTTCTGCTATTTCTCCTGCAGAAAGACAAGGCCAAACCCTGGGACAGTCTTTTCACTCATATATCAGGCTGCATGTTGAATGAAAGTCAGTGAGAAAAGGTCTATCTGCTGTAGTTTTCCATTGAATTCCACTTGCCTATTTGCAAGTCAATTGCAAATCCAGACTCATTTCCCTTTTTTGTGTCATACTTTGGGATTTATTGGTGATAGATGATAGAGACAGACTACATATATCAAAGCTGTTTACTTTGCATTTATACATCTCTTTTTTATATTGTGTTATTGTTATTTGAAATTTCATTTTAAAATAATGGGTCTCATACTTAGTATGGAATTCCTTAATCCTATCATTTTACAAAAAGGTTGTAAAGAATAGGAGAATTCAAAACTTTGTAGATGATTAGATGATTGTCTAACCACTATGATGTAAACCTAAAATTCATACAAAATAATATTGAATATAAAATGTAGCTAAAAAATAAAATAAAATAAATTATACCACAGATGTATTCTACGATTATCACCACCAAACTAATCATAAAAAGTGTTTTCTTTTTTTGAGGGGAGAGTGTTTAGGGAATGTTTTAATGAAAATTATACATGTTCATATACTCATAATTATTATAACTAATATCATTAATTTAAAGCAGCAACATAAACTAGTGATCTGTGTCTCAAAAGAGGAGATATTTTAGGCCAAAGTCTGTAGTAGTGAGACACGAATACTATTTCTCAACATTCCTTGTTTCCTCTTTTTGAAAGTTCAATGTGTCTAGACTATAGCGTTCAAATCTAAAAATGCTGCAATAAATTCTATTTTTCTAGTCACTCTTTTCTCTTCTATTTTCACAATTAATATTCCCCTTTCCAAGAAAGCTTGAAGATATTGCCCCTAACAAAAGCTTTTTAAATAATATGCTAAGTATATATGTAATTTTTTTTACCTGAAATTGGAGCATATTTTGGAATTCAGGTGTAAAAAAATGCCATTCTCTTGGTGCTTCCCCCACACCCCATTCCTTTTTTTAAGGTCCTTGGTATAGTTTGTCATCATAATACTGTATTTCTTGCCTAACCACTTTCTTATTCCTTTGATTGTACCCTTATTTGTCATTACCTAACAACCAAACAAAATTAATTAAATGAAAAGAGAAGAGTTTGCCCTGAAGATGTAGTTTTTTAAATTTATTTCATTCCAGAATTAAAAGTTTCTTAAATTCTTAGAATGTAAATTAACACCTATCTCAAACTTTTAGTACACAATCCCTTCCTGAAACTTTCATGAAACTGAAAGACAATTTACATTGGCAGAGCCTTTGAAGTTATCCGTTATTATGTGTTATCTCCCTACATAAATATCCAGTTATTTTTAGTTAATGAATTAATGAGCTGCTCCTTGAACTATAATAATTAACCACAATTTGACTGATAGAAGATACAAGTTCTCTGGTGGGCAAATGAGAGGCTTTCAGGAATTTCAATCCCTTATGCAAAGCATATTTGAGGCAAATATTGCTACCCTGCACATCTCTACCCTTGTTAGAGAAAACTGTTTTCATTTCCATCAATCTCAGTCTATTTATTTAGAAATTACTGAGTTATTAGAGTGGCTGCCTGGTCTCTTGTGTTTAATTTTCACTCAGCATCACATTTAGAAACCCTTGCTGCTGACGAAATGCTGTGTGGTTCCATTTCTGCCTTTTCCAGTGCTATAAAATGAATCTTGCTGTGAAAAATGAAGATTAATGGGCTTCATAATTACTCTCCCCTGCTAATACCAATCTGAATAAAGGAGAGAGAAAGAGTACGACTGTGTGTGTGTATGTGCGTGTTGCTCGCAATGTGAAGAAAGTGAGGTACAGAAACACACACAAAAAAAATGGTATGGGTTTCTTTGGATAAAAACAAGCCATGATGGTATAGTCGTTTCTCAAAAAAAATTAAATATAGAATTACCATATGCTCCAGCAATTCTACTTCTGGGTAAATAAACAAAAAATTGAAAGCAGGCACTCAAACAGATATTTGCACATGCATGATTATCGCAGCATTACTCAGAACAGATGAAAGATGGGAGCAACCGAGTATCGATCCACAGATGAATGGATAAACAAAATGTGATATATATGTACAATGGAATCATCACACCTTAGAAAAGGAAGAAGATTCTAATACATGCTACAACATGGATTAACCATGAAGATATTAAGCTAAAGAAAGGAGCTAGTTACCAAGACAAGTATTATACAGTTCTATTTTTGTGAGGTACCTAAAGTAGTTCCAAATCAACAAAAAGAAGATAGAATGGTGGATACCAGGGGCAGGGGCGCAGGTGGATATAGGAATGTGAAGTTGCTGTTTAATGGTCGCAGGGTTACCTTTAGGAGATGAATAGAGTTCTGGAGATGGATGTTGCTGACTGCTGCACAGCAATGTGAATGTACTTAATGCTACTGAATTGTACACACACAAAAAATTGTTATGTATATTTTACCACAATAGCAGACAAAAACTAAGACATGAGCCTTATTATGAGCTCATGAACCAAGTAACAATTTATTGCAAGTACAGTTGGCCCTTGAATAACACAGGTTTGAAATGTGCAGGTCCCTTTATACAAAGATTTTTTTTTCAATAAATACTATAAATATATTTTCTGTTCCTTATGATTTTCTTTTCTCTAGCTTGCTTTATTATAACAATATGGCATATAATATATATAACATACAAAATATGTGTTAATCAACTATGTATGTTATTAGTAAGGCTCCCAATAAACAGTAAGCCATTAATAGTTAAGTTTTTGAAGATTCAAAAGTTATACAGAGATTTTCAACTTTGTCGGGGATCAGTGCCCCTAATCCCTGCAATGTTCCATGGTCAATTGTATGCCATTTCAAAATATAAGGAGGAACCATTCCAAACACATGTGCCTTCTTTGTAAAATTGTTAGTAGTCCCTCAAAGGCTTTCAAAACAGATTTTAGTCATCAAAGGATGTGACCCCCTCTCTCAGTGAGTTCAGACTCTGGATACCTCTCCCCACCCCCCATATATATTGGCTGTCTTGAGACAGGACAGCCTAGTTCTTTTATGGTAAAGTGATGTCACAGACCGCTGACTTCTCTGAAAACAAGCTTATGACAATTTTAGGCTTTGGAGAAGAAAGCATTTATTTGTTAAGTGAGAGGTGCAGTAATAACAAGGAGTTGACAAATCGGATGTGCTTTATTGACCTGCAGATTTTCAGTCATTCTCACTCCTTCATTGTTAATTACAGCAAACTTCAATACTCAGTTTCTTTTGTAAATGTCAACCACAACTGGAGTGTTCTGAAAGCATCTCATGTATGGATGGTGGCAATTCACCAGATCCAGGTTACGTACTTGTCTTTTTAGTTGTACGCAAGGGTATTTGTTATAAATTCACAAACACAGTGCTCAATTTTCTCCCTAATTAATTTAATTAAGCCATTAATTTAATTATTCTGGGCATGAGAGTCACACCAGAATATTTGGGGGAATCCTGATGCTTCTGGACTTTTATTTTTTAAAACAGCAAATTTAATAAAAAGTAGAAGGCATAACAACTTCATTATTATCAAATGTGTGGAATTATATTTTTGTCTATATTTTGACAAGATTCACTGCATATTTTAATCATCATATACTAAATGAATATTAAATGACTGTAATTAAACCTATTTTCTAAGCAGAATCTATTGTATTAAGCAGTAAGCTTTTAATTTTATTCTAAGTATAAAGAATGTCCACTTCTTGGATAACCGTGAGCAAGTTGCTAGAAGTCAAATTTCCTTTCTCCTCTTTCAGTTTCCAGTTGTTACACATCATTGCTCTCTACTTAACAGTATGACTACTTGAGGCAAGCTTAGCTCTGACTCCATTGAAGGTGGTCATTGATCTAGTAGCTTCTGCCTCCTCTGTGAATCAAACTCAATATAGTCCCTCTTTCCTACTCTCTTTTCAATTTACTTTAATACTCTCCAGAAATTTCCAGTGCCTTTCTTTGTCAGAAATCTTATAAATATTAACATACATGGTGGCAGACAGGAATTACTTTAAAAAGATGACAGTCTCAATGAACTAAAACTCTAGGGTCATGGATCCTATTTGATCCTATTTCATAGGAGCAAGGAAGTTTTATTTACAGCTCTGTTAAAGAGCGCGGAATATTTATAACACTATCCCATGTTTACTGAATACATGAGATGTGCCAGGCACTGGTCTCAGCATTTTACAAGCCCTACCTAGTACAACACCCAAGATCACTTCTTGATGTGCAGGCACACCATTTAGGCTAAGTGGGATAACATAAAGTAAAAATGAGTCCCCTTGTAATGCTCTTTCAATTGTGATTAAATCAAAGTGAAAGTGATAGGCACTAGTCTATCTGTACCACCCCTCTTACAGCTGGTAATCTTGCTCTTCAACACAGAGACAAGGAACCTTTTTTAAAGAATTACAGGTTAAAGAAAAAATATTTTCTCATTTTTAATGAGTATTAGTATGCACACTATAATTGTTTATTTATCATTTTCTTACATTTCCTAGGGTGTTTTTTCCTTAATATTAGTGAACATCAGCAGTAAATTTAAAAATGGATGATATAGGTGACTGAACTGAACATATAGTCAGTATAAGTTCAACTTTGAAGATGTTGATTTCTTACCTTGTCAACTACATATCTATATCTGTATCTATATAATATCCTGAGTATTTCTGAGCTCTGTAGCCCATATTGCCTTTCCTCTTACTCTCCCAGACAAGAGAAAGAGAATAGAAAGATTTTGTCTAATTTTAAAATCAGGAGGCAGTCTGGCAGATAAAGTTTAGGCATCTGAGAAATACAATATTCAGTACATTCCCATTGATTTAAGATGATGGGAATGAAATGCTATTTTTAATTTAAATTTGCTGATAATGGCTAAATATATTTTATATTATTTATATAATTTCCTCCCTAGAATTGAAAAATTGTGAGTGCTTGACATGTAGTAGGTATCTATTTTTTACTATTATTCAATGTTTTAAATCTATTTATTAAATAACCAGTAGAATATAAGATATTATTGAATATGCTTAAGAGTCCATCAGTCTCTATATTTTTTTCAATTTTAGCAAAGGTACCTTTGCTAAAATTTAAACATTCAACTATATTTTTGTTTATTTTTTTTTGAATTTTAATAGCTATCTATTTAAGTTTTTATAGCAACAATGACTTAAAATCTGAGGTAAAGGTTACCTGACCACAATTCTGTATTTGGATTATGACTTTTCTTAATAAATAAGACAGGCTTTATCAACTTTAAGGTTGCTACCAAAGAGTTTAAATACAGTTATAGTTGACCTTTGAAGAACATGAGTTTGGACTACATGGGTCCACTTACATAAGAATTTTTTCAATAAATTCTGTAAAAGTATTTTACCTTTCTTGTAATTCTCATAAAACCCTTTTCTTTTCTCAAGCTTACTTTACTGTAAGACTATAGTACATAATACATATAGCAGACAAAATATGTGTCAATCAACTGTTTATGGTATTGGTAAGGCTTCTGATTAAGAGTAGGCTATTAATAGTTACATTTTAGGAGACTTAGAAGTCATATGCAGATTTTTGACCCTAATCCCCCTGTTGTTTAAGGGTCAACTGTATATGTAAGAAATGATATATTTGCACCAATTGTTTCTCTCACTCTCTCACATGATATGACACAATATTTTACATGTTAAAAATATTCAACATTTAATTTGTCTGATAGATTAAATGAGTTATCACAGAGGATAACTTTTGTTTTATTTTATTTTATTGTATTTTTTAAGATTTTATTTATTTGTTTTTAGAGAGGAGAAGGGAAGGAGAAAGAGAGGGAGAGAAACATTAATGTGTGGTCGCCTCTTGCACGTCCCCGACTGGGGACCTGGCCTGCAACCCAGGCATGGGTCCTAGACTGGGAATCAAACTGGAGACCGTTTGGTTCACAGGCAGGCACTCAATTCATTAAGGCACACCAGCCAGGGCACATGGAGGATAACTTTTGAAAAGTACATAATTTCCCTCAGCTAAAAAAATGGGGAAGGCAAGAAGCATTATTTTTTTTTCCTGTGAAACAGTCTTATGTATCACAAATAGTTTATTCTAAATATAAGAATAGTTTTTAACTACAAAAAGCAAAGTCACATTTTTAAAGTGGTTACAGCAGTCAAAACTTAGTGTGCAAATGGGAGTTTGTAATGGTATTATAACATCTTCCTGTTTAATGAAATTTTAATTTTCTACTCAAGCAATATTGTCATTTTCATAAAACTTTATACTATTGAGTTTTATAATCATTTAATTTCAGAAAACCTGAATATCATTTTTTCTTTGTTTAAATCATTTTTAAATACATACAAGAAATCACACAGTGTTTTCCCACTGCTGGGGTTATTGTTGCAAATGTTGAAACTTCCTTTGTACCTAAAAATATTTATTCTCAGAAAAAAGGTGTAGAAGCACATAATACAGAAAATTTTAAGAATGACTATTGTATGTATTTTGATATTCTATGCCCAATGATATTCTGTGTCTTCAAATTTCTTTTTACATCATTTGGTTTACCATTCTCTCTGTTTTTTTAATCTTGTTCAGTGGGGAGCCCAGGTTCAGTTTACTCTTAAATCCAATGTATACTAGACCCCTGGAGAAAAGATGGGGGCTGGGCTCATGATAAAGCAATGAGGAAAGCCGTTACCTAACCAACAGATCTTTTCCCCCACCATCTCTCTACTGTATCTGTTCCTCTTTCTTAGTCATTAAGTGTATGTGTTCTGCAAACCAATTTATATTTTGGTTTATTAGTTATTTGATCTTGTGAGATGCACTAAACATTCTTTTCCAACTTCCTTATTTGAATGTCAGAAACAAAAATCAACATTGAGACTACCTCACCTCATAATCACCTCATAATTATTATGAGGATTAGACCATACAATCTAATGTTACTTAAAATTGAAGTGTTTCCCTTTAAAAAGAAATCTATCTGGTATTTATTAAATTGGTTAATTAAGATTATATTCAAAATGAGGTTAAATCTATATGTGTAGGATAGGTGCACTTATGTAATCAAAATATTTACGAAGTGAATACAAACAAAACAAAATTATCAATGTTATTCAAATCAAGGACACTGATTTTTTATTACAGATAACGTGATTTTGCTGAAACTAAATTACCACTTAGAATGTGACCCTACGAATGGTGGCCAAAATCCTTTTGAGTTCAGTTCACTGCTGCCCCTGGATGCACCACGAAGGACTCTTTCCTCCACGACTTTTTCTGTACTGCCCACTGTCTAGTATGTGACTTTGATTCTCCATGGAAAACAGTGTGTTAGTATGGCATAAGTCCAGTTCTGTTTTTTTCATCAATGTCCTGGTAAAAATTCAGTCCTGTTCCTCCACAATCATAAACAAAAGCAAGCACAGATTTTGAAATGATGAATTAGAAGAATTGTTGTTGAGAAGAGAGTAAAACCATACTATGATGCAATGCCTGCCCCAACCCCATAACAATTACATATAAAATAGAAAAAAAAACCTATAAAGATACAGCAGGCCTTACAAACTGGAAAGACATTTTCATGGGCCATAAATATAAGGGGATGAACAGGACTACATCCTCTGGGCTTCTGGGATTAAAGTTCAAAACCAGACAGTGACGAGAGGTCAGTTTTTCTGGGGCTATGGGGATTAAAAGTGCTCCCATAAAACAGATTTATAGAGCTATACCTAGAGCTTAAAGCAGAGATTGGTTGCCAGAGCTCCTATGGCTCATTAAAGGACACACACACAAAAAAAATCTGTTACCAGGGCTGCCACTTACATGGAGCAGTGACACTATGAAAGCAGGAGGACACATCTTCATAAATGAGAAATGAGTCACATTCCCTATCTGCTTGTTGGCCATTTATGTTACCTGTCTCTGAGTCAGAGTACCCAACTGTTACTGTGAAAGGCCTGGGACCTGAATAAGCACCAAAGTCAAATGGAGGTAACCAGCAAACTGATTAATATGAAAGGAAAAACATACAAAGAAAAAAAAAGAGAGAGAGAAGGAAACAAAGAACCTCTCACTCAAAACAAGGCTAGCAGCCAAAGGTGGAAAACCAGATGAAGAAACATGATAGCAAGAAAAGTAGTTTTCAAGATCACCAATCATATCCTGAATTTATACACAATGAAATATTTATACGAATAAGGCTATAGAACACATTGACAAAAGTTTATACTTCTCAAAGACACATGACAATTACATCAAATTTTTAAAAATGAAATAAATAGCCCTGGCTGGTGTGGCTCAGTGGATGGAGCGCTGGACTTCAAAGCAAAGGGTCGTCAGATCAAGTCCCAGTCAGGGAACATACCTGGGTTGCAGGCCAGGTTGCAAGGGGCAACCACATATTGTTTCTCTCCCTTTCTTTCTCTCTCCCTTCCCCTCTCTTTAAAAATAAAATCTTTTTAAAAAATGAAATGAACATAGATAATAGAAAAGCAGGTAGCTAGGAAAGAAACCATAAGAAATCTTAATAAAGAAGTATATATCACCAAAATAAAATTTTTAAAAATTCAATAAAAAGACTAAACTCTACACACAATTGACACAGTTGTGAAGAGACTTACTGAATTTGAAAACAATGTTGAGGAATTTACTTAGAAGACAACCTCAAAACACAAGTAGATAAACATTATTTAAAAACATTAAAGCAATATAGCATACAAAATGGAGGCTCCAGCATAAAGAATAGTCTGGAGACCATATTTGAAAAAAGTAAATGGTAGTATTTTCCAGAATCAAGGAATGGTGAGACCCCCTCAAAAGAAAATCATCTAATGTGAATCTTGAGAAGGAATTTATCAACTGAGTTGGACTCAGGCTCCCTACCATTACTGGGGCCCACACCCCAAGGGACCTCTTATTCTTTCTTTACCAGGAAGGACCAGAGGCTGAACTCTGGGTTTCCCACACTCCGGCTCACCTGTTTACCCTGAGTCAATCACTGCAAGGAAGTTCCTTGTTCCCTCATTACCATGCTATTGCCCAATCAATAGACTGTCACCTGCTGACCTGCCCTGACCAATCAGAACTTTACAAAATATATTCTCATTTGCATTTATACTAACAATCCAAACTGTACAATTTGGAAACCTCATCTACATGAAATGAGCTGACACAGGAATTATAGGTAGGAAGTTTTTTGTTGTTGTTTTGTTTTTTAATTAAAAACAGCCTCTACATTGTCTCCATAGAGCACAAGCGAGGACATGAGACTGCATCTCCCTGGTTTGCAAACTGATATGTGTATGAAGTCTCTCCTTTTCTGCTCCAGTGCTTTTCTTGGGTTTTGTTTACAATGGCATGGATATTCTGATTGAGAAGGCACTCCAAGTATTGAACAGGAAAAATAAATTAAAATGCCTACCTGAACATGATAGAGAAACTGCACATATCAATGATAAACTAAAAATCTAGAAAGCCAGAAAAAGATGGCCTTAACTGGGAAGGAATACGTATTAAACTGAAGGACAATCTCTTTATCAGTAGAAATAAGTCATAGAAAAACCTTCACAGTTTTGAGAGAAAATAACTGTCAGCCTAAAATATTACTTCTAGCTAAACATTCATACAAAAATTAAGAGCTCATCACATTTGGGAAAATGGATGCAACTTGAGAATGTCATGCTAAGCAAAATAAGAAACTGACTTTTTCAGATAGAAAAAGTCAACAACTGTATGATTTCCCTCACATGGGATATAAAACTAAAAGAAACAGTAAGTAAACAAGACAAATAAACAAAAACTCATAGACACAGACAACAATATGGTGGTTACCAAAAACAAAGAAGGGTGGGGGAAGGAGGTAGCAAAGGGTAAAGGGGGTCCAACATAGAGTAACGGAGAAGACTTGACTTTGGGTAGTGAACATGCAATGCAATATACAGATGATGTATTATAGAATTGCACACTTGAATCATATAATTTTATTAACCAACATCACCCCTATAAATTTAATTTTAAAAATTGCATTTGAGAAAGATCAGTTATATCCTTTGGTGCTGCAAGGCAACATAGATAATTGTTTTTCCATGGTACATTCATCTAAAAAGAAGAACTACCATGTCCTTTCTAGCGCTTTTCTTACTAAACACAGAATTTTTTCACTCTTCCTGTTTGTAGATTCTCCTCTCAGTAGAACTTTTTAGCTAGGTACTTATCATTACGTAAAATACTCCAGAATTAAGCACTTCCTTTTGCAGCTGTCTGCACAGGCACAATGGACTGAACGATTTTCTTTTTTAAATACTTTTATATGACAGATATTTGTGTTCCAGGCACTCTGATAGGCACAGAAGTTGCAACCAGGATCACAACACATGCATGGCCCTATCTCCATAGAGCTCAACGTCAAAGGGAGAAAATCAAGCATGGCCGGCAACAATCATAATAAACACTGTGAACGGAGTGAAAATTAGTTAATTACAGAGTGCAGTGGGAATCCACAAAAAGGACAATTAATTGGTCATGGGGTCTCTAGGGATCAAACTAAGAATGATTTTCCGCCTCTTAAGTAAGAGAGCACATTGCTTTTGAGAAACTAAGCAGAGTTGAACATAATTGGATTCTGAAACTGGAGAATTAATACCCTTGGAAAATACGTGTAATACAAAATAGGTTTGTGAGCTAGTTTAGACTAATAGCCACAAAGAAGGTCAAGTAGCACCCTGTTAACCATCACAGAAATTGCTTAGCTTAAGGCTGTTAGACTGCAGGAAAAAGTGCATGAGCAAGACAGCAGAAATAATAATAGCACGAGTGAGAGCCATAGATATATATAGCTTCCACCCCTGCACAGTGAGATAACCTACTAACATACATTATTAAAATGTTTTTCAGCCCACACATCAAATGACCAACCTACCATCTCCCTGAAAGCAGACAAGGTGGTACCAGGAAGGAAGCAGCTGACTGGAAGGTGAAAATTAATTGCTTATCTAATCAGGGACCAATCAGGGACTCACGATTTTCCCTCTATAAAACCTCTTGCATGTAAGCCAGCAAGAGTGGGCTTTGGAGCAGTTGCCTTCCTGTTCTCCTGTGTGGCGCCATTCATAGTTAAATAGTCAGTCTTTCTCCCCTGCAAAGCCTGGTTGGTACCTGTTCTCATGGACTCACTGAACACACAGGTGAGTGTGGACTCTCTTGACTCACCTGATTTCAATTCTGGAGTGCAGGAGGAGTGGATGGTAAAGGATAAAGCTGCCAAAGTAGTAAACCCCAAATTACACAGTGCCACTTAAGCCACTTTATGAATACAGTAGTTCTATTAATGTGAAATACAATCAAGAGAATTTCTGGGTGGTTATATTACACTTCTGACATTGTTGGTTCTAGCTTTAGTTCCTCTCCAAGGAACTGAGTGTTTTCATTTTTACTTCCATATGTGTTTATTTGGAAGGCATGCAATTTTTTTTTTTTAATTTCAGGTTGTTAAATACATTCCTGGTATTTCCATCATTCAAGGAATCGCACGGACCTGACTTGTCATTATACATGTTATATTCACTGTCACCTCATTTAAATTTCCCATTTTGTTCACAAAAATACAGCAGACTGTGCCAATTTTCATTGACAAACTGTATTTGAGAAACCACACGTATGTCTAGTAATCTATCTTGGTTCAGAGATATTTAAAAAAAACATTTTATGTTGTCTTAAATATGATGCAACCCTCCGCTGTTTTAAGCATTAGCCTTTGTGGATGAATGTTTTGGAAATCTAAATGTATCTTTCTGAGGACAAACAACTTAATTCTATGCCTTTATTCCACTAGCTCACTTTTGAAAGCAGATTCATTCTTACTGTTTAGTTCTACGTTTTACATTCAATAGAGAAAACCGATTCAGCCTTTTAGGGGGAAGCACACTAATCAATAACCTTTAACGTAGTATGTTGATTTAAATACCTTCTATATCCAGATATATTTTCAATTTCTTGAATTAGTTTTTTTTTTCCTACTGGAAGATGGCTCATTGTTTTCTTCCCTGTGATGAGGGGCATCTGGATTAAGACTATGGGAGAGGACACGAATAAGCTATTGAATTTCAAAGGAAGAATCTTGGACTGAAAGCCTACAATTTTAGATTGATTTCTGTGTGTCATTATGGCAGACCAAGTCTTTGTCTTTATTGCCTCTTTACTGCCTTTTCATTTCTAGTGGGATTTTTTTATCATGTCATTTTGAGAATATTATCATCCTATGAAACTTTATAATTTACAGTCCCCAGAAAGAAAAATATCATATATATATAACCTTTGACAAACCTTGTCAGTAATTTATAGACAAAAATAAGTATGTTCACATTCTTTCTTCAAGTAAACCATATATATCATACATGTGTACAAGAAAACTACATATATTAGAAGGAAGGTATAATTTTGACTTTGCAAAAACTTGCCCAGGTTCTCTAATGCATTTAAATATAATTCAATTTCTAATTGAATAATTTTTAAGAACATACTGTGACACAGGATACACTGAAATAATTGAAAACACTCTTAGGTCGGAGTTAATGAAATAAGGAAAATAGATATAGTCCTGCAAATGAGTTAACTATGAGAGTACAGGGCATCTCTCATAAAAGATTATTTTAAACTTTTTATAAAGGCAAAGGAAAGAAGCTAATGGATGGCAGAAAGTAACAAGTTTCTGTCTTCACCTTGAAACTTGTGGGACTGTGGAATGCCAGATTTGTGCCATATGTTACAGCTTCTGACAGCGTTATGTGTCTTAACCACAATGCCATCTGTGCTGCTATACCTGAATGGGGACAGTGGCTAGAAGTGGAGAAAAATAATGAACTCTTGCAACATAATTTTTTCCCTTGAGTTCGCACAGCTGGTGATAGATGCTTTACTTCCAACTGCAAAGCACCACTTACGTCTTGAATGACAACACATCGGCATATCTTTGACCTCTTCCTATCGACTATTTATACCCTGCAAGTGTGAAAATTAAAGTTTCCATTTTTTTAATTTAAAAAAATAAATTGATATAAACATTGACATCATATTGTCAGAGTTTTACCTTTCTTGATTTTTGTAGTAACTCTTACAGGTACAAAAAAACAAAGGCTATGTCTGTATGATAATAGAAAACTTAAAAGTAGGTAGTAAAAGTTGATTCTGTTGGCTCTGGAGATATAGAAGTATGTACTTACATAAACATAACTTTAATCCTCATTTTATTACTTATATACTATTGAGTGTGGATTTAATCATTGATTTTTTATAATCATTTTTTTCTCTAGAAGGAACATGACACCTACCTTTCTAGAGTTTCTGTAAGCCGATAGCTGATATACATGAAGAGCATAATACACTGTCAAGTTCAAAGTAGACAATTAATTATCTACGTCATCCTAAAGGTAACTTGTTATACTTTGCATCTTCAAAGAAAAATATCCTAAAATTCCTGTTTTAACTTTACCATATCTGCCATATAGCATGTGTGGCCAATGACCTATCTGAGAGGTGAGCATGTATTTCAAATTTTATCCCTAGGAAACATATATTTACATTTTTAAAAGAACTATTTCTATTTTACAAATCATCTAATATGTTACTTGTTGGTTATATGCCTATCATTATACCAACTCTAGCCAGAAAAAATAAATTTAGGGATGTGATCTTTAGTCCTAAACTTCTTAGCAGACAAAAAGAGATGTAAACACTTTGTAAGAGGAGAAATAAGATTCTATTCAAATAAATACATAGGGAGGAAGAAGGAAAGCGAAGTGAATAGGCAGGTGAGTAGGAAGAAAGAAAATAGTGAAGGGAGAAAGGGAGGAGGGAGTGTACTCATAAATAGGCAGTTCAGGTATAGCCCACAGCACACCTGTGCAGAGGGATAACTCAATGAACTTGCTTAACACATCATCTTGAAACATATTCAAAAGCATACAGCTTTTGTACCATCAATTGTATAACAAAAAACTCTGACTCCTGCTCCTGATAACAGAATTTTAGGCATTAACAAAGAAACAGGGAGATAGTGTTTGCTCCAGCTGATGGAAACCTATTGCCGATTGTATCGAAAGCATCAGACTTTATCCATCTACTAGCACTGACTCCTCAGGATTCTGAGGATGTTCATTGTGTCCTAACAAAGCTGATAGTGGGCCCCTTCCTCTGAACCTATCTCTCCATTCCCCTCTTTACCCTAAGAGCACACAGTACAGGGGCACTTGAGTAGGGATTTTGCATAACTCCTCTTCTCTAACCCCTTTACCCTCAAAGGGATTGGAGATTTTATGTGTTCAGCCAAGTAACAGTTTTACTTACTAATCTGTGATATTTTTATGCCATGACCATACTTCTCTGTGTCTTGAAACACAACTCTATGCTGCTTTTAATTTATGTGCAATGGTAAAAATAGAACATACATAGCATTAAGACACAAATTATCTTTAATATAATCTGGAGATTTTGCAATTATCTGATAAAAGTAAGTGATAATGTCAATGCCCCAAAGTGGCTGATATGTCCAAAGTCAGTAGAGAAATGTACGATTGAAATGAGAAGTGCAATCTAGTGGTACCAGACCTTGTGTGATGATAGAAGAAACTGCTATCTGTATGTTATCTGCTTAATGTGTGCTTAGCAATGAAGTAGGAACTTTGCAGGCATTATTTCTACCCTCAATAACAATTATAAAATTTGTGCACATTAATACACCAATTTTGTACATGAAGAAACAGATTCAATTTTAGAGAATTTCCCTGAGGTCACACAGATAGTAAGTGACAGAGCTATCATCCTAAACAAGGTTTGTGAGACAATAAATCTTCTTTAAAGGAACCTTTAGGCACAGAAACCAAGCAAGACCGTGATTGGTGCACTAATAAACTAATAAACAAGAAACCTAATACCAAGAAAGGTATTATGTTAATGTTCCTTAAATGTATGAAAACAGTAACAGAAGGCAGAATGTCAATAATAATCTTTCCGATTTAAAATAAAAAGTCAATTACAAGCTTTTAGAGTTTTAAATGAGAGATTTTTGTCATGACCACGTAAAGCTTCTTCAGAAACACTAAGATTCATCCTGTTAAATTCATAATAGGATACTGTCCTCAAAAAGTCCTTCCCTGTGATATATACAGACATAGAGAAGATGTAGTAAAAAAAAATTTCAGAGTCCCTTAAAAGCCCAGAATCCATCCTTTAATAATGATATTGATTGAAGCTATTACCTGCACATGTGTACATATGTCTTTAAAGATTATATTAGATACTTATTATGTATTATCAAATGAATGCCCATGCAGTGGTTCATATAGGCAAACCTTTCTGAACTAAGCAGACTTCTGCTTAGTTAAATCTCTCCCTCCCCTTGACTGTGAATCCCACTGGCTCTTGCTAGAAAACAGTATTAGACTGAATAGGTATATGTATTCGATGTAATTTCTATCCTTGTAAAAAACAGTTATTGCACATCTGAAACTGCTACTTTTCCTCTCTGATATTACTGTCATTTTATGGTGTGCTGTATAATTAAGTTAGTGCAACACTGAGGCATACGGTAGAGTTTCCATTTCCTACCGATGGCTTATTTTTACTTCATATGATAAATTAACAGGCTGAAAAATATAATCTTAAATCCCAGCTATTTTTAGTGAGTCTTTTCCCCTGTGGAGTTTTATTAATGTTAAGGAATATGGTACCAACATGTTATATTACCTAGATAGTGTGATGTTGCTATTTTGTTTCTAGCTTCTAAACTTTTTTTTTAAAAAAAAAGAAGTAATCTAAACAAATACTTTAAAAAGTTCTACCAGAATAAGAAAATAATCAGAAAAATAATATTGAAATCTTAGGTAAAAATTATACCCATCATAGATTACAACAATATTATGATTACAGAGAACCTGTGATAATACTTTTCAGGGACAGGCAGAAAAAAAAAAGAAAGTTGTGCAGATTAAAAAGCTAGAATAAAGGAGGATGTATTTGATATCACCTTGTATTTTAGGACAGAATAATGATGAGATACCATGCTTTATCTCCGATCTTTATCTCTATACATTATTATTATCATCATCATTATTATTTTAGCATTCTTGTCTAACTTGGAATTTGATTTTAGAAGAGGTCTGTAGTTGTCTTAAGCTCTTTTCATTTATATATCTTTTGAGATATCTTTTTTTTTCTCCATCACCTTAAAGATATACATTAATACTTGAAGGACTGGTGGCAGAAGTATATGAAGAGTGTCCGTTAGTTGGATTTTGTACAGTTTTGATTGTGGTACTTTGATTTAGATACCTTATGCTTCCACTGCTTTGTCCTCACTTCCTAGAGTAGCCTGATGAGACTACTCACCAAATTCCAGTGGCAACTTGAACTTGCCTCCTGTTACAGATGAAGAAACTCCAAGTGATTTACCCAACATTAAAGTGACGGTAAGGATCATGGCAGAATCTTAAAACTAACTTTCTTAACTTTCTGTGCAAAAATAAAAGATTCCATTGTTCCCGCTAATAGCACTCACTCACAAGCGGCATCAGGAGCACCCAGTGGGCTCTTTGATGAACAGCGTCTGGGGCAGCCGAGGCGCGGAGAAATGGCTGCGAGCCTGACGTGGGGTTTTTTAATGCGTCTCTATCCAGGCTGCACTCCCCTGTGCGGCTCCTACTTCTGATTTGAAGGTGGAATATATGCATCCCTTAAAGGACTGGAGTAAATGATAAGCCTTTTAATGTCTCTTATTTTGTCTGTTTAAAAAAATATTGTAAATTTGGATTTGACTCCAAAATATAACTAATTATATCATTTGGGAAAATTGGCATTTGCCTTCTAGTGCAAATTAATGGACTGCGCCAAACTGTGAACTATGAATGTGCTATCAGGGGACTTACTAAGAGCTTTTGAAGACCTCTAAGCCCATGAGTCTGAAGAATTCGTTTTGGAATCTTTTCATCACAGAGCTGTACACACCACTTTTTAGAAAAGTAATGAAAAAAAATCTGTAAATTTACACCAACAATAAATTTAATGATCTAGATTAAATAGGTGAAATAAAGTTTAGATTTCTAAGAATATACCTGTCACAAAAATTAACTTAGAAAGATATAGAAAATTTGGGTACACTCCATAAATAATATGAAGTCCAGATATCTTTAAAGAAGAGAATTTTAAAAATCCGTTATTATTGAACTGGAATGTAAAATCACAGAAAAAGCTGCACTCATTTTAGAGAAATAAACGTCAAAGGAAATGCTTACTAGCATATAAACACTCATGAAAAAATATAAATTACACAGATACAAGTATCAGTAAGATTTGTACTATAGAATATTAAATTAATAAGACACAAATACAAGTTAGAGCTCATTCCAGGAATTAAGGGATGAGGCAATACCTGTAACTAATGGAACTTTATTAACAGTGTTCACTCTGTTAAACATTAAAGGGAAAAAAATCTCACTAAACACAGAAAAACACATTGATATTGAACAGCTATCAATGTTTTTTTTTAAACTAGTAAGTTTAGAATGGAAAAAGTATTTTTTAACTTGTCAAATATCATCTATCAGAAAACTATAGCAAATACAGATTGATTTCTATGAGTATTTCTATGAAAGTTATTATTGTTACAAGGACATTTATTATCAATCAAATTTACATATTTATAATATATTACAGCTTAGTACTGTAGAGGAAAAGTCAGCTAGGTTAAGGTGACCCAGAGGAGGGACTGGGAACTAGGAAAGAGTTTGTTTAGGTTACTTAGAAGATGCCAGCCAGCTGTTGGATTTCAGCCAGGCACTCATAATTTCTGTTTCGGCTTTTGTACAACTCAGCTTCAGATTATGATTCTTCAGGGCTAACTCCTGTCTGCACATAGCAGCTAACTCCCACTTTGGCTTCAGAGCACCCAGCTTCAGATAAGGACACCTCAAGGCTAGAGTTATTTTTCCAATCAGCTTCTGTACCTCCTGCTTTTGCTACGTAGGGAAGGGTGTCCAGAAAGCAATAAAAGCCCTGCTCAGCCAAGGCTCAGGGCTCAGAATTTGGGGTCTGTACTCCTCTGGGCCCGTGCACATTAATAAAGGGTCGTGCTCCGCCATCCAACTGCGTGTTGAGTCGTTTCCTTCCGTAACAGTACAAGAAAGAAAAATATTAATTCCTAACACTAATATGTACCCAAATTTGAGAGAATGAGATGAAAAATAAAAACTAATAAATATCAGAATATTTACTAGGCACAAGATTAACATAGGTAATATTCTCTGTACAAAGATATTTATTACATTATTTACTGTATGAGCAAAAAAGAATGAAAGAAATGTCCCGTAAGTCAATAAATAATTTTGTATAACACACCATGGAATATTATGGAGCCTTTAAAAGAGAAAATAAATCCGCATGTACACATATGGATCTTTGCTCATTGATATGTGTGTGTGCACCTGTATCTATATATGTAACTGGGTGAGTATACATGAACATAAACACATATATTTTACATACATATGTGTGTATGTTTGCCTTCTATATGTCTTTACTTGTTTGAGTAAAGTGGGTTCTTTAGGTTATCATACCATGTTGATCTCAATCTTTATATTACATGGCAGCCATCAAAGTACTACCGCAAACTGAACTTCAAGGTTTCCTAGGCTTTCTGAACATGACTTTTTTTTCTAACAAAGCCCCCATATGGATATCCAGGCTGGTAGAATCCACTGCATATGCACAAAGAGGGAAGCATTTTTTTCTCTTGCCTGCCCCAAGTCCAGGTGTTACTATTACTGTCCCCTGTGTCTGAGCAATCTCTTTGGAGTAGCACATTGTACACCTCAGTGCAAAGCCAGCTGGACTCTGTTCTCCCTTCCAACTTTTCTATTTCCAACTAAAACTACAGCTCATTCTTGATGCATACTCTTCATTAAACAAATGACGTATGTAAATTCCTCTGATATTTTCATCATTATCTTCTTTCAATATTTTTTTTACATGTGTCGTAATACAGGGCATTGTTGAAGCACATCTGAAGTGAAACCTGCTCTGTGAAGGTTGTGAAATCATCCTCAAGCCAGCAGAAACGCTGCTCCATTTTCTGTCTACTATTGGTAATTTATTTATACGGGGAAGCACTTGAACACTAGGTTTTCTGCTTGATTTTATTAAATGGATGTCTGTCTTTTTCTCAAACTGTAAACTTCATTTTACTCTTGATTTTGCTCAGCCCCTAGTCAGTGGCACGAGCACAGCACAATCTATTCTGTAATTTTGTAATCATCAACACTTAAAATATATTTTATGGCATACCTATGTCATGTTCTGATATTCAAAGGTTGATATAAGGGAGTAAAATTATCAACTTCTTAAGATATTTATCATTTGCTGTTAAATGTAGGTCAAATTGTCCCATTTATTGGTAAGTTGTCAGATAATTGGCAACACGATAATGAACTTTAACAGCATCACATTTAGCATGGTGCTAATATGAAAGCTCATTCCTCACTAAAATAAATCTCAATTATCTAGCCTTTCACCTACACATTCCTCAGTGCTCTGTGAGCCATTTCATATTATAGCAGCAGAAGTGTCACCAACGCACTTAGCTCACACAGGATCCTAGAAAATAAGCCAAACAGTCTCACATGCATCCTTGTCCATTTATATTCTAATCACCTCCTCCTTCTCCCTCTCTTTTGTTGCTCATTTTTTTTCCTTAAAACCATGGTTACCTTTGCTTGTCTCCCCCGCCCCTTTCTCTCCCCCATCTCTCTCCCTAGCTCCCCATCCATCCAAATTGTCCCTCTGTTTCTCCATCTATCTTGCCCTCTACATCCATTCTGACATTCTGAGACCATGTTAAGTTGATCTTACTTTCAGAGAACTTTTGCCTGTAGAACTCTCTAACACCAATAATATAACCATTTACTTAGTCTTCCAGACCTTGCTTAATTTCTCTATTTGCTATCATTTTTTATGCTCTCAGTACTTATTTTTACTTCTCACAATGTATGGTTCACCATAGTCTGTTAATTAGTTCTCCTATTGCATTGTAAAACTCCGGGGCAAAGTTTAAATTTCAATTCACGGTTTATATCTCCCGTAGAAACTGAACCTTCCTTTGTACATACTCAAAAATTTTTAAGGGAATTTTTGTTTGCCTTAAAAAACCTGAATAGTCCATGTTACAGAAGGAACTGCTTAGTCTTGCTTTATGCTTCAAGACTGATTTTTCTGTTAACAGATGTTTACTATGCACCTACTGCATGCCAGGGATTAAGGCTAAAGCAGAAGATACAGTAGCAAATAAGATAAACACAGTACTTAGGTAACTTACAGTGTCAGAGAAAATCTGAATGATAAACAATTAAATGTTATCAAAATATTTGAAAAGATTCTTTCTAGGCATTTAGAAAATGAAGTCTGTCACTAGGTAGTTACTGTATTATTCATTGAAATGCATCAGTTAGCAACAAAATTGAATATGAAAATGAGACTATAAATTCCAATGTGATTCATAGTGACCTTGGACAACATCCTTGTAACGTCTCCATTTGACTTTGTTAAATGAGGATGGTCATTTTCATAATTGACTAATTCCATGATATTGATGGTAGTTAATGTGTTGTTTTAATTCATAAAGGAGAATTTAAATTTCAAGTGGAAGTGCTTTGTTACACAGATGTTCTTTTGTTATTCCTTGAATTATTCAAAGAAATACAATAGTACATATCCAATGAGACGGTAATGTATTCACAAACAGAAAGAAATAATTATTCTTTTTCTTGTTTTATTTCAAAAAATGCTCCTTTATCAATGCAATAGTTGTCTAGTCAGGAAAGCAAATATCCTTGCTGATTGATTATTTCCAAAAACCGATGATTATAACTGGTGGATAGGAAAATTGTTTTATTTTGCCAATTTTCTTAAAGTATTGATTTATAGGTGAAAAGGAGTCTTCTGCTTAAAAGTGTTAATATTTACATCAATGTATTGCATGGGGAGAGGCTCTTCACAATTATCTCCCATGTGTCTTACTGTAATGATTATCTAGCATTCATTGAGGATCTTTTTTCCCAAAAAAATGTCATATATATTTTAAATGAATCATGTCATGGAGCCCTCATAATAGCCCTATGTGTAGAGATTACAATAACTTCTATTTTTACAATACCATTAGAACAAACTAATGTTTAGTTAGAAGTGTGCGTGAAGCATTTTAAGGTTAGTCCTCTGTTAAGAGGAAATACATCTACTTTAACTGATTGCTTCAGAGATTAACTACCAAAAGTTTTGGGGAAAAGGCAGTAGATGACCTTTTTTGTTTATCGCTTTGCAAACTCTGAAGCAGATCGCTTTCTGGTCGGGATCTGTTCCTGCAGTTCATGTGCCATAAGGTACTGTAGCTGCAGATAAAAGGCATCTGTTGGAAAACAGTGAACTGAAACCGATGCAAGGAACAGCTCAGAAAACGAAGTATGTTAGAGATAAAAGTGTGACTCTACGTTTCCCGGAGATTCAAACATCTCAAAACTACACAGCCCCTGTGAATTTTAACATGAAATTAAGTAACTTGGCTTCGACCAAACTTTATGTAATTTTTCTGGGTCAATATTAAGAAGTTATTATTTATAGGATCAGAAAAAACCTCCTAAATTTAGAAATGTCATTATTTTGAGGTGTGCCCTTATATATTATGTCTGCAGGGGCATTTTCCTTTATGTAAGGGACTTGAGAATAGAAAAATAGCTGTTATTAATATCCCTGTTAATGATTCCAGAACATAGTGATTGGAGTCACTAATTCCTTTCTTTAATGTTTGAGTGGAGGTTATTGAATCGTATATTTAAAAAATGGAGATATAACCTTCTGTGTCATTATTAGTAACATCCCTCCTCCACCAACTCAAAGTTGAAAGCAGATTCCCAAATGAACATTTAGTTATAGACATATAAGGTCTTGGTTGTTATGTTTTGTTTTCAGTTCTTTTTTGGGTTACTTAATATTTTATACAGTTTTTATTTTCTTTGTTTTGGTATGTGTGTTTAATGTGCTGCAGGACATTAAACAAAGATTTCTTGAAAACTGCTTAAATATCATTATTTGAAAAGTTTTCTATTGAATTTGCTAAAAACGCAATGAGGAATCTATGAAATACTCTTGGTCAATTACTTTGGAAACGATGCATAAAATTTTACAAACTAAAAGGCCAACATCAAATATGTGTTGTTGTTATTCATTCCAACTACACAGGTTTCTGCCTGCGTAATGCTAGATTTTGAATTTTACTTTATTTAAGAGACTTTCGCATCTTCTCTAAAGTCACTATTGTTATCACTAAATTTAAAAATTGTCCCTGAAATCTTTCTTACATATAGTTAGCCAAATATTAAAAGAGAAACCCATAAATTTATAAGACGCTGTTTTGATTGAGAGTAAGTTTAATTGCGTGACTGTCTCAGCTAGTTTCTAATATTGAGGTTTTTTCCTTCCATGTGGAGCTATTAGTGGGAAGATCTCCCACTGTTAATTGTGCCCCTTCTTGATCATTAAAGGTGCTTGAGTGGACACTGGCATCATAATCAGGCCTGGAAGGAAAATGCTGCTTCACTTCTTTGTCAGTGACTTTCTCGGTGACCTATGGAGACTTGTTGAACTTTTACCATATCCCTTAGGGCTGCAAAGAGGTAATGATATTATGCATGCATATTGTTGACACTTGCTTGTCATATACCCTACAACTCTTAAGAATAAAAAGTACAGAATACTAGAAAAGTATACAATCAGATTATTTGAAATATATATAACATGGCTTTTTGAAATATTTTTATGCCATTAAAAATAAAGTGATAGGGTGTATGTGCCTTTGTTTTATGTCACTGAAACAAAAGAAAAAATACAAGGAACATGAATAGAGGACTCACGGGCATGGACAATGGGGGGATTGACAGTGGGAGTGTGGGGGATGGGGTAGGGGAGAGCAATGCGGAAAAAGGTGGGACAATTGTAACTGAACAATAAAAAATAAAAAGAAAAGAAAAAGAAAAAAATAAGGTAGACTAATTAGGCTAACGGACCTGACTTGTTTTATTACTACTAGACTTTTAAAATGTATATTTCTTGCTATATTTCTCTATTGCTAGATAATTAAAACATAAATTTCCAGAAGAAATGAGAAGCAAATGACTTTGTAAGAAGGTAATTTATGATTTTGGATACTTCTGTAGATTAGGCTTCACATGTTCTGCACAATCATCTCAGCATTGACTTGAAAAGACGACTTCACGAAAATCTCCTTGTGGTCGTCAGCCTCTGTGCATACGATTTTGGAGTGCCTGTGAGTCACTGAAAACATGGATACAAATAATTCATATTTGAAGATGGGCATCTGTGATATGGATCCTGAATGATAGGTAAGTTTTACCAAGTGGAGAATACATTACAGGTAGAAGGCATCTCTTTTACAAAAGTTAGAAAAGGGAAAAAGAGAAACAGACTATTGAAAATCAGCAGTTGGACTGCATCAGCTTATAGTTTCTAATACATAATTAGACCATGAATTAGAAAAAATAAAACTGCCCATATCTTACCAGAGTTTCAAAAACATATATGAATGTTTCTTTATGTGACTATTTACTTTCACATGAGAAATATATTTTAAAAAGTACTTGTTTTATGTGGTACAAATGTTTAAAAAATTCTTAGCTTTTTAAAAATAACTTTTCATTTTTGATATCTATCTTTGGGGATTTTGTTAAATAGCATTGGAAAATTCAGAGAACAAGAACATTTTAAATGTTAAATTATGATCACTGCAAATTAACTCAATAAAGGAACTCATTAATCTGTTTTTGGGTTGTTGCCACTGCCTGAATGGTCTATTTTTGTGTTTTTATTAATACTGTTGACTAGCTAGAACAGGTGACATTTTTATCCCCTTAGGCTGTCCATTAGCCAAATGAAGGGCCATCTGGAAAGGGATTCTGTTCTTTGAAAAATGTGACAGGGCTGATGGCTTTTTAACTGCTAGTCATCTATGATTGCTGGTAAACACTGGAAATTAGTGTTGATCCCTCAGAATTAAGAAGTTAGTCAAGTACTAAAAGATAAAGCAGGGGGAACACCTTTTAGCCAGATGTGCTCATCAATTCAGATGTTAAAAAAACAAAAAACCTGTCTTAGGTTTACTATTTTAGAAGTCATAGATCAAGAGTAGTATGAAAAAACAATTATTCTGGATGACTGTAATTTAATGGAAGATGTAAAGTTTTGTGCCAGTAAATTGCAAGGGAAATACTTTGATAACTTCTACCTGGAATAACTGAAACTAAGGGAATAATAAGGTATATTCATTATGATACAGTTTGTTGGCAATTTCCCTGAAGTGCTATTTTATAATACTGGTGCTCAGATGAACAGAAGGGAATGGTTTTGATGGCTGGCTCCCAACAGCAGTTCATTCAGAGTCTTTTCATAATCATAATTAAAGGGTCTAATAGCACCATGTTAGAGGGATTTTAGTGGCCACTTCAATCAATGCCTTCATTTTTCATATGAAGACTCTGCACCCCAGAGAGGCTAGGAAACTTGCACAAGTTTACAATTTAGTGGCCAGCATGGCAATTTCTCCTAAAGGAGAGCCCAAAGAAACACATATTTCTATCACAATGGTTTTCATATTAATTCCTGAACTGGAAGCTGTAAGACTCGGTGTTCAATTTGGTTTCATTCTGTTTTAGTTACTCAATGAAATCACGAATGCATATTGATTCAACCATTCTATGTAACTTAAAAAGATTAAGTATTATGTAGGGATGGCCAAGAAAGGTGAAGGACTCAAGAAGAATAAATTGACAGTTACAAAATAGTCACAGGGATATAAAGTACAGCATATGGCATATAGTCAATGAAATTCTAATAATTTTGTATGGTGCCAGGTAGGCACTAGACTTATTGAGGTGACCACTTCATATGATATATGACTGTTGTCTAATCACTATGTAGTATACCCGAAACTAGTATAATAGTGTATACCAACTATAATTAAAAAGTAAGAGTAAAATAGATTAACACAACTTGGGTATAAATGTATCTTTTTTCTTGAAAATCTAAATTATAAACACATATTCATTTCAATATTATTTTACAGTTACTTTCATCATAATTCATTTTTGTACTAACTAAAGTAGAACCGCTATCATGTTAGAGCGCAGAAGTGGTTTTTTTTTTTTTTTTTTTTTTCTTGGAAAGACTATTCATTCTTTAAATCTCAGAACTGTCTAACGAACCTTTTGTTGAAAATTTTTGTCTTTCAATGTCACTGTGCCAGTAAATTGACTCCCGTTTGCTAACATGTATTAAAATCTCTTGTACACTAGTCCCATGCCCAGGGCTTAAATGAAAGAAAAAGGGGTAGAACTCCCTCCCCGACGTGGTGCTGACAAGGATGAGCAGCAGCGTCAGCACGGCCGGCCGGGCCAGCACCGGAGGCAACTGTCATCACACACATTTTCAATCCCAGCGTCTCCACGGTTGCTCAGGCTCCTGTCTTCTAAAAGCAGATTGGAAATCACCTTTCTTCCTCAATTCTGTCATATTCCCTTGCCAGGATAAGGACAAAAGTCCTTACAATGTCCAGCAAAGCTCCGTGTGGTTCTACCCTTCTGAAAAATCTCATTTCCCATCATGGTCTCCCTTCCCTTTACACTGTTAAGTTTTTTCAGGCCCCAAACACAATATCTTTATGAACCAAGTCCCTCTGACTGGAATGTTCTTCCCTCCTTTATTTCAATCTGCAGCACTGCAAATTAACTCAGTAAAGGAACTCATTAAACTGTTTTTGATTAACAAAAATCTTTTCTCACAGAGATCTTTTCTAAGTACAGCCAAACACAGGCTCTCAGGGAACCATGCAGCTCTTCCTCACAGTACTTACTACCGTCACCCTTCTGCACGTGTGCGCACACAAGGACGGATTAGTTTTTTTTGTGCTCTGGGGCAGAACAGAAGCTCACCGAGGACTGAGGCCACGCTCACCTCTGTCCACCAGGGTCAACAAGGAGAGAGTTGATTGGATGCTTCCCTTCATGTAGCTATGTTTATATTCTTATTTTGTAAATTAGGAAACTGAGACTTAAAATGTGTGCATTGTGTGTGGTCTCAAAGTGGGTGTTCATTGTACGTAGGCTTCGATTTTTAATCTTTTCAAGAACTTGCTTTTCTTCATGCTTATCCTTTAGAAATTCCCAATCACTTAACTTACTGTCCTATTTTAAACGAGGTTTTCACTATATTAACTTGATTTTCACATTTCCTGTGCCCCGCTCAGAACTGTAAAATACTTAGAAGACATCATTTAACATTTCTAACATTAAAATATTTTACTCTTCCTCTCAGAAAATAAAGGGAAAAGATTACTTTTATCCTCTTTTCATATCCGTGATGGTATAATCCCAGCATGGTGCTACTCTACCCGTACAGAAGTTATAGCCCAGCATTGAATATAGGGGTACAGGGGTATGTTTGTAAACAATTTATTTAAAATTTAACTTTAAACACTCACTTCAGTGACTGTCAGTTTAAAAACTAATTGCCTGTAATTTTGCCATGGTTTTGCTGCATGAAAAATGTTTTTTCCTACCATCCTAACTTTTGTTTTATTTTGTTTTATGTCTACCCCTAGATGGGTAGGCTAGACAAGACTAAACACATTACACCAGTGTACTCTGCAAAGAGTCTTATTGATATTGAAGCTGTTTAAGGAGTTCAAAAAAATGAAAGTAATGGGCTTTGTCATGCCACCAGACACAAAGTGTTTTTACTTCTTAAAGAACTGCTTAGAACAACATGGCAAGAAGCACAATCAAATTATTTTGTCTGCTTGTCTAACATGAAGGCAATATTATCAACTGACATCCTGCAGCTCTGAGATAAGACTCTGGAGAAAGGCCTGGGAAAACTGTGTTTATCTTACAGGAGACAATTATTAGGTAATTGGGCCATTTCATATTCAATAAAAACTATGCAAATCAGAAACCATCAGACCCACACTGATGGGACTTACATTCACATTGTCCACTTGGTGTGTCTTTAAAAAATGATTGAATCCTTTTCATGTTTAAGAAGGATTCTTTAAAATGAAGGAAGCATGTTAAAGGCTTGGAATTACTTTTAAATTAAACCATACAGCTGATACGAATAAAAGGGGACCTCCTAAAGTGCCTTGTAATGACAGGGAGAGAAATCAGCTGGCACAACACTTGACTTGTGTTTTCACAGTAGGTATGATCTGTGCTGCTGCAGTGAAAATAGAGAAAATGATTTCTGATCCAGGCTGATACCACAAATCACAACCTGCGTAAAGCTGTAGGAGTGATCAGAGATCCATTCGCAAGGCAATTCATACATGCATGTGCCCAAACCCGAGATGCTCTCTCTTTTACAATCAGGCCCGCAAACACTTTCCATTCATCTCCCCTTTTATCAAGGCCGTGGAAAGGAGGAAAAGATGGGATCAAATGTGCAAAAAAATGAAGCTAGAAAGCAAGGCTGGCTCACTTTTTAAAGTCAAAAATTTACTTGTGATATATACTCAATTTCCAAGTGAATTGTATTTCATAAAGTAATCATAGAAATGTTTATTTTTCCACAGCAAAGGGCTTTTTGGATCTTCAAATCAAAATGCAAAATGCACAAGTTTGAACTTCTATGCTGAATAAATCATAATAATTAAGATCTCATTCTTCAAGAAATCACATTATACAAGTAAGTGAATAAGAGCCAGGGAAAACTATTTTCACTCCTTCTAATAATATAGATTCACTTAATCAGTGGTTCAGTTATTCCCTAAGATTGTGTGTGTGTGTGCGTGCGCGCGCGTGTATCTCAACTCCAAGATATGCATGAGGATAAAATAATTTTTCTGCATAGAAGAGATACTTGCCCAACACCATCTGAGTTTTATGCAAAAGAATCCTGAAAAGTTAAAGATTTTAGCTTCATTCAAATGAAGCTAAAGGAGAATCCCATAAGAATATTTTGATATAACATTCTAACTGAATGTTTGAGAGCAAGTACAGCTGGACCTTAGATAGAAAGAAATGCATGAAATTTAGCTTCAGCCTCTGATATAATTATGTGTTGGTCTAGGTTTTGCCTGTTTGAGAAGTACAATTTGGCTTAAATTCCATTTCTATTTTTTCCTTCATTATATCATCCCCATTCTACTGAGAAAAAATAAAGTAGGAAGGTCAAGCAGAATTATAAAGTCATTGGAAACTAGAATTCCTTTTGTAGTGAAAAAAGCTATATGAAATAAGGACTTCACGATAGATAGATAGATAGATAGATAGATAGATAGATGATAGATGGATAGATAGATACAGATAGATAGACATCAGTTAGGAAGCAAGAATGAGAAGAGGAAAGTGGATTAGAAGAGGGAGTGGTGAATTACTAGTACTTTCTCCTTTAAGATTTTTAACTCTTGTGAATACATATTGAGTAATCAATCTAATATTTTGATAGCTCTTTATCAAGTTTTCACTTGTTATTGAGAAATTGACAACTATACTGTCAGATTCCATTGGCCCATATGTGTTACAACTTTTGGGTTTCCCCTAAATGTAAGTAAGATTATTTATAGTGTGACACTATAAAACACTACTTGACAATTAAAAACTAGTGTTCAAATGATGGATTTGATTTAGGGTCTAAAGCATGAATGTGCCATGATAAAAATATGTGGCAATACATATGGAATGACTTAATCAGATAACACAGAGCCCCTAAAATCTTTAGCATAATTACAAAACAAAAATTACGTAAGCCTTGTCAGTTAATAAAAGAGTAATGTACGGACAGAGGAGAGCTAGGGATAGCATGAATGCCATTATATGCATCCTTCACTTCAGGGAATCATAAATCTTGTCTAATATTTAAAAATGTAGTTAAGTATTATTTAATTCTTTTAATATTTTATAGTGTTTTAAATTCAAGAAGGGTCTTTTATTAACTGATATATCTTACTGAACAAAAAAGTCATGTTTTTCTGCATCTTAACAATTTCTTCAATTTCTCCACAAATTATATGTCATTTTTGTTCAAGGAAAATAAATTTATTTTAATTTATATATTTAAAATATAGCATTGTCCTCTTTGATACAAGTATTCTTCCCTATCTGTCCTTTAGCTACACATATTCTGAGAAAAATGAACAAAAGGTGTTTCTCTCACCTTAACAATGGTTCTCTGACATTGAACTCTGTGAGACATTTTCTTTTCCTTATTCTTATATGTTTTTACTTTGCTTTTTGTGTAGCTGTAATATTTCATACAAAATTTCCTTTCAAAAGCAGTCATTATTTCAAAATAGATCTATCAATTACTTTGAAACCTTAACATGATTAATATATGCATATTTATATGTATGTATAAATAAGTTTCTCTGAGTCAGAGAAAGACAAACACCATATGATTTTACTTATATGTAGAATCTAAAGAACACAATAAATGAACAAACAAAATTGAATCTGATTCATAGATACAGAGAACAGGCTGCTGGTTGCCGGAGGGGAAGGGGGGTGGAGGACTGGGTGAAAAGACGAAGGCATTGAGAAGTACAGATTGGTAGTAAACATAGTCATGTGGATGTAAAGCCCAGCAAAGGAAATGTACTCAATAATATTGTAATAACTACGTACAATGTGAAGTGGATACAGGAAATATCAGGGGGAACACTTTGTAAAATATACGATTATCTGACCACTACGCCGTACATCTAAAACTAATACAAATATTATTAAATGTAAATTATAATTGAAAAACAAATTTTAAAAAAGATACTAGAACCCAGAAGCTCTCACTGTGCATTGTTCTTGATTCAAACCTCTACTTCCCCTACTTAGAAGTCATTGCTAAAAACTGTACAAGAACAATTAAAATAAATTTTTAAAAAACTGAAAAAAAAAAGAAGTCACTGCTAGCCTGATCTTTATACAACAATTCTGTTACTTCTCTTTATATTTTTTACCAACTGGGGATTGCATTATTTTGCTTTATATCTTCTTTCAATGTTATGTTTTTAAGATTAACCCATATTGTCCTCATTAAGATATTGTTCATTTGTTGTCATTGCTATTTCATCACATGAGGATGCTGCACAGTTTATTCATTCTACCGTTGAGATTTTTTTTGTTGGGTCAAGTTTGGGGATATTATGACATTTTTGTTATTTCATGTTTTGGGATATAATGAATAAAGCTGCCTTAAACATTCATGGATATAAACATATTCATACATTTTTCTAGTCTAGGGTAGAGCTCTAGGGATATAAGTATTGGAGAACGCATTTATTTAACTTTACCAGATAACTCAATTTTATTCCAAAGTTGTATTAATCTACACTGTCACCAGCAATAAATGAGAGTTCCCATGGATGACTGCCACCAACAGCTGGATTTTCTGACTCCCCCTTCATGACCCTTCCCTGCATCCTTCTCTGTCTCCCCTTTCTCTCTCTCTCTCGCTTTCTCTCTCTTTTCTCCCTTACTTTTTCCCTCCCATCAAACAAGTAAACAAATCAAAACAGAAAAGTAAAGTAAAAAAATAACCAAAAAACTGTAGTGCCTCAAGACAAATAGCAAGGCTTCCTATTGGCTTCTAAACCTTCTATAATTTGTCCATTATTCTACTTACTTTGAACCAATTATCTTAATTATTAATAGTTTATAATACATTTTATTATTTGATAGACGGCTTCAAACTTGTTCTTTCTCAAGGAGATCTTGACTCTGCATTTCTACAAAATTTTAGCATCAGCTGCTCAAGACATTTTTATATTTCTTTTGGCATCGTTCTATCATGTTATCTTATTTTAAATTTTGTTTTAATTAAAATCAGGGATTTCTGGGCTTATGAGTCACTTTGTTGTTGTCTCCCTCATCCTTTTTATATTAAGAAAAATTAAACTTTATGGGTGATATGTGAAAGAACTTTATAAGCCGCAGATGATAAGAAAGTTATCCTTTAATTATAAAATACACTAAACTTCTAATTCTATCACCTAACAAACCAAGACATTATTCACTAAACTAAAAATTATATGTGCATGTTACATATTAACATATTTTTCCTTTTCTTTATTTGAAGATGTGACATTTCTCTGGTCACATAATTCATGTTTTCATATAGTTATTTTTCTATGATTTCCTATGATATTTTTTCCTATTTCCCTCTTCCTCCAATTCTCAATTTTTCTTTTCAAAATGTTAAATGGAATTTGACATATATAAAATAAGGCAAGTAAAACATTTTTACACTAAAAAGCTTCGAAGGTTAAATATATCATCTAGTAAACTAGTTACATGTTTTTAACCCAACCTTTTTTTTCCCATGGATAACTTAATGACATGCTATTAGGAGAAGAAATCTGAAACAAAAAATACTTTTCTCATATACTTGAATTCTAAATACATTCGAAACAGAAATGTCTCTAATGACAGTTGAACCTTTACTGCTGTTAAAAAGATTACTGCAACTTAGATCTGACTCTGACAGTCTAAGCTAGTAACAATTGAGATCTACAGAGCATGAACTGCCATCTCTCTCTCTCTCTACCATGAATCTTTGCTGTTACTAATTTTTTTGCAAGCGATATAGCGACCTTAGGGCTGATTAATTAGCTGTTGGCTTATGTATTTTACAACATTAACTGTGAAAGCCCTCTCTGCTTCTTCACGGTTTGATTAACCCTGTTAGGTATAGAATTAGCAATGGCGAAGCCTCATTAGATCGTTTTGCTGACATTTTGAAAGGATTTTAACTCCTTACCTGGAACATTTCTTGGTGTTTTTAGAAGCTCAGTATAGCATGTACATCAGCAAATATCAGCCTATCTTTTGATGATCACTAATCTTTTATAATTGTTATTTAATTTATTGGGGTGACATTGGTTAATCAAATTCTTCAGGTTTCAGGTACAATTCTATAACACATCATCTGTATATTGTATTATATGTTCACCACCCTAAGTCACATCTCCTTCCATCACCATTTTTCTCCCATTGGCCCTCTTCTCCCTATCTTTCCCTCTGGCAATCACTATGATAGGGAACTCAAGAGTTGGAAAATTTTAGCTTAAGGTAAAAAGTTATAAGCCTAGCAAGTAATGTGTATGTTAAAACTTTTTTTTCAGAAACTATAGATAAGACCCTTCCTGGTTCTGGGAAAACAGCTGACCTCCTGACTAAAGATTACAGCCTGGGGACAAGTGTAGGCATCCGGACCTTTGTGTTCCAGGGAGAGGCAGATGACCACCACCCCTGGGAACAGCTAACTGCCAGGACAGAAATGTTGCAGCTTCTGAAGCTCAAAGCCCTCACTGCACCTTGTTTATCCCCCCTGCAACCCCTGCCAACACCATTATAAAAAGTCTGGCCTAGAAAGAGAAGACAAGATGGTTTGTTAGGGTATGAACCCGCCATCTTCTCAGATCACCGGCCATCTGAATAAAGCACTCATAAAAGATTCAATCGCTGTCATTGCTTATTGGGTTTGGTTGTGACAGGCGGTCCAAACTCCGGTGTCTTTTTTGGTTTTAACTATACTGTTGTCAGTGTCTTCGAGGTTGTTTTTGTTTTTTGTTTTTTGTTTTTTTTTGTTTAATCCCTTTACCATTTTCACCAACTCCCAAGCCCCTCCCCTCTAACAGCTATCAGCCTGTCTCTGTCTCTTTGAGTTGGTTTGTATTTGTTTATTTTGTTCATTACATTCCACATGTAAGTTAAAAAATACGGTACTTGTCGTTTCATGATTGGTTTATCTTACTTAGCGTAATACTCTTCGGGTCCATCCATGCTCTTGCAAAAGATAAGATTCCCTTCCT
The DNA here is from genome assembly GCA_004027475.1 of Anoura caudifer. NCBI lineage: Eukaryota > Metazoa > Chordata > Mammalia > Chiroptera > Phyllostomidae > Anoura > Anoura caudifer. The sequence goes on from PVKU01000448.1 coordinate 68,152, forward strand.
TTTTATTGGCTGAGCAGTACTCCATTGCACAAATGGACCACAGCACCCCTCCCCCCACCCCACTCATCTACTGGTGGGCCCTGGGGCTGCTCCTGCACTTTGGATATTATAAATGGCACTGCAGTGAACACAGCGATTCACATATTCTTTTAAATTCATGTTTTGGGTTTCTGTGGTTATACTACCAGAAGTGGAATCACTGATTCATAATGCAGTTCCACTTTTAACTTTTTGAAGAAACTCCATATTTTTTTCCATAGTGGCTGTACAAATTTGGACTCCCACCAACAGAGCAGAGGGTTCCCTTTTCTCAGCATCCTCACTTATACTTGTTGTTTGTTGATTTATTGACAATAGCCATTCTGACAGGTGTGAGGTGATATGTCACTGTGATTTTAATTTGCATTTCTCTGATGATTAGTGACATTGAGCATCTTTTCATATTCCTATTGGGCACCTGTATGTCCTCTTTGGAAAAGTATCTATTCAGTTCATTTGCCTATTTTTAACTAGATTGTTTGGGGGTTTTTTTGGTGTTGAGTTTTATAATTGCTTTATAAATTTGGGATATTAACCCCTTATTGAATGTATCTTTGGTGAATATGTTCTCCCAGTCAGTGGGTCATCTTTTTATTTTGTCAATGGTTTCCTTTGCTTTGAAGAAACTTTTTAGTTTGATGTAGGATCATTTATTCCTTTTGTTTCCCTTGCACAAGGACACATATCAAATAAAATATTGCTATGAGAAGTGTCCAAGATTTTACTGCCTATGCTTTCTTCTAGGGTTTTTAGGGTTCCCAGTCTTACATTTAAGCCTTGAATCCACTTTGAGTTTATTCCTTGTATGGTATAAGAAGGTGACCAAATTTCATTTGTTTGCATGTATCTGTCCAATTTTCCCAACATCATTTATTGAATAGACTTTGTGTACCCCATTGTGTGTTCTTGCCTCGTTAACTATTAATTGACTATAAAGGTGTGGGTTTGTTTCTGAGCTCTCTGTTTTGTGCCATTGATCTCCATGTCTGCTGTATGCCAGTATTATGCTGTTTGCTCGCTATTGTCTTGTAGTGTGATGTGGCTTTGAGAACCACCCTGCCCCAAGGGGGGAATGACCTAAGACAGGCATGATCATGTGGAGGCCCCAAGGAAGAACTTGGGGGGCTATAGCAAAAGGGGGTGATGGACCCTCAGCTATGACATGGCCTAAATCCTCATTCTGTTTGCAAGAAACCTTATAATCTCTTGGCTGCCTTACTACCCCTGCCTGACTTAAGCCTGAGACAATGCCTTAAGCCTGAAACAATGCTGGTGGTGGGTGTAGCCCTGTGCTGGAAAGGGCGGGTTCCCTAGGGCGATCAGGCCTAAGAAAGAATATGTAAAATCCTGTGAAACCTGCTTTGTTCAGAATGCTCTCAATTAAATAAGGGTCCAAGCAAGAAGTGAGTTTGCTCCTCAAAGTTTTATGGCCATTTAGCTATCTGACCCTGAATCAAAATAGGCCCTCACAGTTCTTTGTACATTATCTATTGTTTGATCCTTACTGCCCAACAATGATTAATGAGCCTGTATTCCTAAGCAAAATGACCCAATAAAAGCCCACTGAGGAAGAGTCTCTCAGCCGTTCTCCTTTGAGAGACTGGCCACCATATCTCCCCAAGCAGATCATGTCTTGGTAGATTATCCTCATCTGTGGAGGCTGAGGGTGGGGGGTGCTGTGGGCAGAACCCCCCCCCCCCACAGTGTGGTGTCAGGTAGTGTGTGTCCTCCCATCTTGTTCTTATTCAAGATTGCTGTGGCTATTCAGGACCTTGTGTGGTTCCATATGAATTTTTGGAATATTTGTTCTACTTTTATGAAATAGGCCATTGGTATCTTAATAGGAATTGCACTGAATCTATAGATTGCTTGGCATGGTTTATAATCATTTATTTTTAATAGTTGCTGCTCTTCCTGTTTCCAGGCATTTTCCCCTAAATTCTTTTCTACAGTGAAGGTAAAGTTTTAAAAATCTACTACAATAAGTTTTAGAGTCTGAGTTGAGTGGCACACCAATTCACGCTTTAAGAGAGACTAAATCCATGGTCTAGCTTTGCCTATCCCCAGAAGTGGTCCCAAATATTTTGAGAATAAAACGGTTCAGCCAGAATAAGGCCGGTCATTTCAATGGTTAAATTATTTCCTATTTGTTGAACATCCTTTGTAAACTTCATTAAATGTCTCAAGCCATAAAAATGTCTACTTATAAATGACTCACTAGGGCATTAGGTACTTATAAAATAAATATTAACTCCCAAAATAACTTAAAGTAACTATGATATAGCTGGACTACAAAAAGAAAGTGACTCAAGAACAGGTCGCCTGATTTCTCAGCCTCTTCTGGGGTTTGTAAGCTAGTTTATTATTTATGACTGAGACTGAAAGTATTTCTAGAATTATCAAATATGTAATTACCCATAATGAACATAAAACAGTGGTCTCATCTGATTTTTTTTTTTTCAGAAAAGGGATTCAATAAGATGATATACTGAGACATTTGGTGGTCAATGTTATACTAGCTCATAAGTGCTCACAAATAGGATATCTCTGCTTAAAGGTCTAATTAAAAGAATGTAAAAATATTCTTGGGTCAAAATTAACATTTAAGATTTTAATGAGATTTTTCACTCAATCAATAGGCATTGATTGATCAAGGTTTCCTATCCTTTTTACACTTAAAAAGAAAGTCAAGATTGATCTTGTCGCTTGTTTGGCAGCCCTCACGTTGCATCCCTCTACTTTGATTTCTATCTCTAAACTGACTGGCAACACATGAAAGTAACATGAGACCTTTGTGTAGCTGAATGGAAATTCTATGCCCACTTTTATGAGAGAAGCAAGATGCCAGGCTGGTGAATCGATTAAGGCATAGCTGGTACCATTTCTATCATTGTACCTAAAACTCTTACATTATATAACGTAATGATAGCTGCTGCTTGTGAATTGTTCTTCTCTTTTATGTACGGGATGCATGTTTGAATGTATATAGGGTGTGTGTGTGTGTGTGTGTGTGTGTGTGTGTGTGTGTTTTCTCAGTAAGCAAGGTCAATTCTTGGTGGCCCTAGGTAAGAGACAACTTGTATCCTAAAGCTCTTTTCTTCCCTTAATATGAGCCTAACATTTGTCATATTCTTTCTCCATTGTCTTTTCAATTTTCTTTCTGAACTTGATTGTGAAGAGAAGCTTCTTTCATCTTGTCACCTTTTCACAATATGACTGCTCTCTTCCCCACTAGTAACTACCTTCAGAAAAATTCCCAAACCCTAGAACTTTTAATTTCTCCTTGCTAACATCCCAGTCAGGGGTTGCTTTATGTCTCATTCTCATAGACATAAAGAAATGACAATGTAGTTTCTCTGCACCAGGCTGATCATTGAACCTAAATGGCTGCTGTGGATTAGATTAAATATTCAAGTTAGCTTAAATTTGCATAATTTCTAACTAGAAATAATTAATAAACTGTACTTTTATTTTTACTTATTTGCCAAGCATTTATTAATCCTAACAATGTACAAGGCACAGTGCTGAATGTCAGAAATATAAACCCATGGTATAATAAAGACACATCATCTATATCTTAAATAAAGGCAGGCCATACACTTTGAGTTTGTAAAACATGTTTCCTATTAGTGAAGACAGGTTTCTAAAGAGCTACTCTATCTTCCCATAGCCAGTGTTTCATATTTACTCAATATTTGAGGAAGATATTTTGGATAAACGATGTATAATTAATTGGCCTATATATTACAAATAAAAATATTTATTTTTTCAACATAATTGAGATGGTCTATTTTTTGAAGTCTGTTCTTAAGTTAAAATCAATATGGGGAAAAATTTAAGTTGTCATTTGAATTAATTCCAAACCCTTCTAACTTTCTGAGTGCATTTCTGCAAAGGTCAGCTCTTATAAGGAAATGGTTTGGCGTAGGTGAAACTTGTTAGCACCTAGGTCATAAACTAAATTTTTCCAAGCCAGAATTAGCTAAAACTAAAAAGAAGAAAGCAAAAATTATAACACCACTATTAATAATAGCAAATGTTACTTGACCTTAGTCCTCAATGTTCATTAAATAGAAAAATAAGAATTTATTTTTTTCTAATATATAAATGTTAGATATCTAGGTAAATGTTATTGTCTATAAGTAATTAATAAAAATACTTTAATTTTCAAAACAAAATTCCAACATTTTACCAATTCCGATTTTTTAAAGTTTTTTTTTTTTTATTTTAGAGAGAGGGGAAGGGAGGAGAAAGAGAGGGAGAGAAACATCAACAGGTTGTCTCTTGTGCACTACAGCTGGGGACCTGGCCCACAACCAGGCATGTGTCCTGACTGGGAATTGAACTGGTGACCCTTTGGTTTGCAGGCCAGCACTCAATCCACTCAACCACACCAGCCAGGGCCCCATTCTGAATGGTGCTTGTTGCCATCTCATGGTATAAGGGGTTTATTACATCAGTGAAGATTTATATAACTGACTTGGGTAGCAGATTCTGTCCATCTGTCAATCATGAGAGCTTTCCTCCTACCTTCCTAAGCATTCATCATCCTATTCTTTTGAATTATCTTGTCAGTCTAGATGTTAAAAAGGAGGCCTGAGAGCATACAAGTTCTATAAACTTTCAATTATTCAGCTGTCTGTCATCTTACATGGAACCAGGACAACTCGGACCATGTACAATGAAATAGTAGGTACCAGCAAGTAAGCCCATCCCCATGATAGGCACAGACCAGAAAAGTGTGTTAGAAACAGGAGAGCCACACTAACTGATAATCTTAGGATACACTGTTTTCAGATGGAGTAGTTGTATCGAGATCTACAGCAACAAACTCTACTAATTACCTTGGCACGCCTGCCTTATCTCAGCAACAACAGGCTGAGAGAGAGAGAGATCAATTTTTTGGCTCCACTCATTATGCATTCATTGGCTGCTTCTTGTACCTTGGCTTATTGGAACGATGTTCTAACCAACTGAGCTACTCAGCCAGGGCTCTGCATCACTTTCAAAATCATCATATAAAAATGACCAAACTCTTCATAAAGCAAGACATTGGAAGACAAAGATAAAAAAACAAAGCTCATTTCAGAAATAAAGACAAAACCAGATGACAGGAACAAACAAATCAAAGGCAAAGGAAGTAAACACTGAAAAGGAGGAAAAATGTAAAAGTTGAAATAAAATTAATAAAAATATTTTTTTTTCTAAAAATAGTGACAGACATTGAAAATAGACCAAAAAGACCAACCCATAGATAACAGAATTCCTTGAGGAATAAAACCAAAGCCAGTAAACAGAAGATACACTAAAAAATATATAATTTAAGAAATAAGTTCCTGAAATTAAAAAGAAATGAAACTACATATTAAAAGGACATACCACATTCCTGGTTAATTTTGACCCACAGTAATAATTATCAAGATAGATTCTATCTATTAAAATTAGTAAGCTTTAAAAAAGATTAAAAAATAGCTTTAGAGCATCAGAAAAGAGCAAATGAAAGAGCAAATGAAAATTAGATTACTGAAAGGCTTTTAACAGTGACAGTTTTTATGACAGAAGAAAATGATGCTATATATTAAAGATGGTCAAGGAAAGAAATACGAACAAAGGATTTGCTATCCAGCAAAACTCACTTTGAAGTATAAAATGCAAAGTTAACCTGTTAACATCATGCAAAACCTCACAGAACTTTGGTTTTATGACTGTGTCCTTAGGAATTTACTAAAGAACGGGCTTAAGACAATATCCATGACTAGAAAAACATAAAGATTGCTAGTGAGCTATAAAATAGTTACTTCTGCAGCCCAAAACTAAATGAGTGTTTAACTGGAGTTACTATAATATGCAATGGTCATACAGTCTAAAAATGTAGATATGGGAAAGGAATATGCATAAAAATTATAAACCATTTTCATTCATCTTATCAGTGGCAATAATATTAATATTGTAGTAATAGTATTGTAACATGAATGGTGGTTTCTTTAACAAAAAAAATAGAAAAAGAGGGAGGAGGTAAAAGTTATAGAAATTTTTAATTTTTAAATAATAAGCAAGACCACCTGTTAGTGTCTACAGGTGTAACACTTAGATGATAAAATAATAAATACAAGGAAGTAATTACTATAAAAGCCAGCGTAGCCTCTGTTTTTGTGAAGGAGACACAAGGAAAGGCCTCTGAGGTGTCTGTCAAAGTTCTATTTCCAGACACCGGTGTTTGCCTTATAATAATTCAGTTTATATAACTACTTAAAATTACGATTAGAACTTGCGGTTTTGTAAATAAAGATAAGTGAAATATGGAACTTGCACTTTATAACACAGACTATAATATTCACTTTTAATTGCTATGTGCAAAGAAATATAATTGGGAAGAAAATATCCTAAACATGTAAAGAAATTCCATCTAGACATAAGGTTTTTTTTTTTTTCTTTTTCTCTTTAAGACTTGAGGTAACATTGGACAATGACCCTGACCTCTGGTAGCTACTTGCCCTGGGGCTGGACAGTGCCATTTCTCTTATTAGGCAACAGTGTTGGCATGAACCACAGGCTTCCGCTATAATAATGACCTTCAAGTGGGACTGAAGAAGTAAAGATTTAATGAATGTCAGTTGAAAAGGTTAATTTGATGCTGCGCTGATGGCGGTGGGTTGTTCCCTGAATTACTAAGATTGCAGCATCTTATTTACATTAAATTATTTGGATTGATACCACCCAATTCATTAGATGATGGTCAACTGTTAATTCCATTTTTCTCTTATGGAAGATTCACCTTCTTTCAGCTGCATTCTCAGAGTTGGGATTTTTTTCCATGTGATGAAATATTTTCCTTCTATCTTCTTAATAAAAGGAGAAAAGCGAGTAATTGCAAAAATGTGTAATCATCAACATTTGTATTTCCCATTATCTGAAGGACAAACACATTCCTGAATTTTCTGTAGTGCAAGCAATGTCTTTACTTGGTCACCAATTCCATCTCAGCTCATTTGCAGCTTCAACTCTGGCTTCTCCCATTTGAAAATTGTCTTTCAGTTGTCTTTCAGTTTTCAAATGGGAGAATTATGAAGCTCTAATCTCTTCATAGAGCTTCATAATTCACATGACTTTGAACTCTAAGTTCCTTTTTAATATCCATTATATTTTCCAAGTTTTGCTTTTAAAGCATTACATTATTCATTGAAGATGGTTCCTAGAAATAATTTCTAACATAAGGCCGAAACCATAGTGCATGTATTTATATAGCCTATCCTAAGGTTTATGTTGATCACAGATATGCCATAGGATTGGTCATCGAAGATAGAAATGAATGCTGTGTTGTTTTGCTCTGTCTTTCAGGCAAAAAGTTGGTTTACACAGCAAAAGAGGCGGCAGTCAACTGAGAGAGGGGAGGGGGGATGTTCTTTGTTGTACCGTTTCTAAAATTTCACTCCAAAGAAATACAAAGTTAAAAAATTAAAGCTTTGAACAATATGCCCTCTCTCTGCACCCTGAGCCTGGCCCGTTTCTTTAAACCGCTCTGACCTCCGATCTGACTGATGAAGGTATCTGCTCGGAGAGGGCAACTGTGTCCTCTCACATCAGGCAGATCCTCCGGGAATGTACAGTGAAAACTCATGCGTCACAATTACTGTGTAACTTACAGGAGTTTACTACTCATCAAAACCAATCACACTCATACCTCTCCACTGACCCTCACGATGCGGGCATCCCTCATTTTAGAAAGCCACCCATCTCCTTCCAAACTCACTTTGCCATCTGGTCAAGTTTATGGATGGAGATTGTTATTTTTATATGATATCCAATTGACACTTAACAGAAGCCAATTGTTTTACATGACTTCAATTAAAATTAAAATTAGAAATGACTCAGATGTGAGAGACCAAAAAACTGCTCTAGCTCCCATTAGATGGTGAAAAAATAAGGAGCAATACCTCAATTGTAGGGAGTATTAGATTGTCCCATATGCATAAGAAGAATATAGTAAAATAGAAGATTGAGCTTGGCTTTTGTTAACTTAAACTGCACCCTTTCCATGTTAGAATTCAAGATCATGAATCACTCTGGAGAATGGAGGAAATTAATGGAATATTAACACAACCCAATATTATGTAACTACCCACACTGGAGCCAAAGCCAGACCCAAGCAAAAGCCTTGGTCACTAAGCATAATGACAACATATTAATGTTGGTTAAATCAATAACAAGATCAATAGGATACAGCAATATTTTTCTAAAAATATATATAGGCTTATTTTGAGATGAAAGTTAACATTTTAAATAACATGTGCTTGATAAAAAGTAATTTTATTTTTAGGTCCTTGCCTCTTACTGAGTGAAAAAAAAAAAAAAAATGGAGGTTTGGGAAGAAAACAGCATGCACAGGAGTCAGTTTACTCGTTGTCTTTGGAATTAACAGAACCAGAGTGAAATAACTGTCATCTTTTAGCTGTTAACCTTTGTATCTCTAACTATCAGTTTCTTCACCTATATTACAGATGTAATATTTATCTGGCAAATTCTGGCTAAAGGTTAAAATGACAGTTTATGTAAAGCTACTTAGTTTATCAGCTGGCACATGGTATATATGGGAGTGGGGCTTTTTAGCTGAAAAACCCGCTCACAGATCATTCGCTTATTGCTAAATAAAAGATTTTGGTGAGGGACCAGGGGAGGTGAGGAATTGAAGTTAAAAAAGAAAATCATTCTTCCAAAAAGTTTTAGCAACAAGTAGCAACCGGTCCACACTGGAAATAATCTCATATTCCAGGGCACGTGATCCATTTTTCTTTTTCCAGTATGAGAACACTATGAAATAAACATTTCCAGGTCACCATAAGCATGAAATGAACTGGGTTGTGTTGATGAAGGACTTAAGTATGACATATTTTATGTGGGAATGGATTGACATGCATAAGAGACATGGTGTCTCTGTCCTCCTGCTTTCCCCCTGAAAACCAGTAATTCTAGCTCTGTCCATTTTGCTTCTTTCTTTTAAATGGATTTCATACACCTGCAGTACATTGTTTTTCTTCCTTACATTTGTTCTTACATTAAAATATTTGAGGTTCATTTCATGAATTCACTCCAAGATATTTTCTTAAAAGCATTGATAAAAGTGTCTACTCTTGACTTTTCCATTTGATTAATAGAAAATAATCATCTCTCTCTCTTGTGGTTTGGTTAATTAACTGTTATAGGCAGCACAAATAATTCCTACAGTAGTGTACTTATTGTTTTAAGAATTATGTGAAAATTAGTCTCTTACTACATGATTAGATTTTCAGATCTGGTAATGAACAAAAATAGTCTTTCTGTGCCATCTTTTAATGTGTTTTTAATCACCAGCTAAATAACAAAGAATTGTCTTTTAAAATAATTAAGACTACATATCGAGTCTCCATAGGATGTCAACAATAAAGGGGTTAATGAAGCATCCAGTCATCATGGAAACAATCAAAAATGTCTTGCTTTAAACAACCAAAAGCAATTTCTGCAATCTAAATTCTGCATCTGTGCTGGAATAATTTCCATAGCATCAGAACATTTTTCATCCTGCAGAGATTACAAGACGAAAAGGAGGAAAGCTTACAAATGATGGCAACCTCCTATGTAAGTGGAGCCAAATATTTAAATGAAAAATCTGTCAAAAAAGCCAAGCTATTACAGTCTCACAAACCATGCTAAACATCATGCCATGACCCCAGTCACGGCACCATTTAGAACCAGGAAAAAGCGCTACGATGAGAGATTTCCATTTGCACGTTGCACACAGCTTCTCAGCATATTAATGAAACCTCTGTTATGTGTTAAAGCAACACACACTTTCTTTTTTCCACTCTTAATAATCCAAGATCAATTTGAAGCTCAAGTCAAATACCGATTCACTGCATCTTTAAGAACATATCACTCATGGCCATGATTGGAAATAATGTATACCCTATATCAAATGAAATGAATGTGTATTTCAATGGACTGAAGATAGAAATGGTAAGAATAAAAATTAGGATGTCCTTTATACATGTTCTGGTGTAAAGTACACATGGACAGGGCCAAGTGGGGTAGGATCAAGGGTGGGAGATGGGGTTGGGTGGAGCAGGGGGGGAAGGTGGGGAAGAAATGGAGAGAGCTGTGCTTGATCAACAATAAAAAATATAAATATATAAAATACTTAGTAATAAATGTGATGAAAGAGAAAAAACGGAAAACGAATTATGATGTCACATAAACTCTTCTGCGGATTCTCTTAGCTACTCAGTGTTTCATCATCCAGAAATTATAGACAGAAGTACAGTACTCAGAAGCTGCATTCAAGTACTTACTAGCTTACTATTAAGCTTATTATTTAACCAACTGTCAATTGGCATTTGGGTCAGGGAGGTCAGAAATTACAGCATACTTATTTTCTTTTATTTTCCTAACTTTTTTACTAGCAAATTATATTAGCGTAGTAGTGCTCAATGTGTATTTGCTAAATTAATGAATGTATAAAGAATGTCTCTGGTAGTCAGTTTTCCTTCCCATTAAATGGGAAAAAATAACACATCTGATGTTGTATGAATTAGTGGGAGTGTACAGACTGCAAATAAAAGAATTGGCACCTAATAGCTGCTCATTAAATGATGATTATTCTTGTTCACTGGAAATAAATTACAATAAAATATTAATGGGTTTCTCTAGAAAAGAGGATTTGTTTTGGACCATGGACAAGAATCAATATACTTACGATGAATATTATTTTGAAGTGCAAATTTACTTTTATGTACTGACAGCCATTTAGATGAAGAAATAAAGTCAAATAGCAATGTTTAAATATAAACTTTTTTTTTGGCATTTTTGGTTGTATACACTGAAGACACTTCAGACTATTTAATAATTTCTAAAAAGGCTATTCTATGTTCTCCACGGTATACAAAATGTACTCCAGCTCAATCTCATTTATTTTGAGTAAGAGTTGGTATAATTTCCACTTATTATCAGGAGAGGACTAAAGAACAATTAAACATGGAGATCAAAGCTGTTTCTATTGAATGCAACTACAATCAACAAGGGAAACCAATTCACAGACCCAAATGATTGTTTTTCCCTGATAAGCGAGTTGTTTTGGCTGAGTATGCTGTATAAATGTTCTACTTCCTAGACTTGGTGCCAGTCAGCTTGCATTTATACCGGGAATGGAATCCAGATTTCTCACAAAGGCTGTTTCCATAGAGCCAAGGCTGCAATGAAGAGGGGCTGTGCCCTTGTAAATGGCTAGAGAAACAGTGTAATTGTGACAAAAGAGTTGCTAACCATGTAGGAAATGCGCAGCAGACACAGTTTAAAATTAGTCCAAATCACGTACTTTCTACCTGATGCTGTTCTTGAACTTGAACAATGCTCAGAACCCACGAGAATCATTTGTCATTTTGTAGAGTGTACCAGATTTATTCATTTCAAAGAATCAGTGAAAACCAAAGAATTATTACATGAAGATACATACAGCCCTCCCCCCCCCATATCCATGGGTTCTGTATCCATGGAGTTAACTAACCCCAGACTGAAAATATTCAAAAAGCATTACATTGTTGCTGGGTAGTATGTAGTGTGGCCTAAATGGTTGTGTCTATATTGAATATGTACAGACTTACTTTCTCATAATTATTCCCTAGACAATATAGTATAACAACTATTTATATAGCATTTATGTTATATTAGGTATTATGAGGAATCTGGAGATGATTTAAGATATACGGGAAGATGTATTTAAGTTCTATGCAAACGGTAGGCCATCTCATGTTAAGGAACTTGAGCATCCATGGATTTTTGTTTCTGTATGAGTCCTGGAACCAGTCACCTGAGGACAACGAGGAAGGAAGGGCTGTATTGTTTGCTCAAACCACCAAAAATTACCTAGGCTCAGATTAGCCATTGGAGTAATATAATTTATGTCCCTGGCCTTTAGGTAAACATGTTCTTGTATTTTAGTGTTCCTGAAATCAAAACACATACCCCAAGTGCATCACCTCTCTCCTCCCAAGTCAGTTATCAGCTAAATGATGTGACAAAATAGAAAAAAATAGGTATATTGTGATTTTACAAATATAAATTATGCACTGGGTATCAAACTTATATCTAGTCTATTATAAACATATTTGTATGTATATTATATATCACATTAATGTATGTTTCTATATATAATGTAAACATATTATAACTACCCATATGTACAATACAATATACATTTAGATATAGATATATATGGTGTCACTTGTACGCTTATTGAAAAATCATTTTTCAGTAGTGTTAAGTGATACTTTAATATCATAATAGTTTGATTAAAGAAACAGACTTGACAGTCACCTCTGGGGTTGAAATTTTCCATCACTGCTTATATTCATACACTCACAGTCGGTATTCCACTTGTTCTCAGCAGTGAATTCTCATCAACAATATCTGCAGAGTTTAATTATTTAGCTTTCAGGCCATTCTCATTCTACACTTTATTTTAATAGATGAATTATTATTTTATTACATTGTTTTTAGAAGCTCACCACAAATAAAAAATGAAATTACTAATAATACAAGTTATTAAATAAAAGCCTAAAATAGAGCTTCAATGATTCACATTTCACAGGCTTACAAAGAATTAAAGTAATTGTTTTGAATGGAATTTAGGGTTAAAATATTACTTCTTTACATTCAATTATCTCCATTTAAGCCATTACTCATTTTTAGATATATTTTTTAAAATATTGCATTATATCTTCATATTTCCAACATAATTAGATATTTCTGATCTCTTTTAGTCTTTTCAGGGCTTATTTATACTTTGCTAAGTTGTAAGTTCTGAAGATAATTCACTGCATAGGTAACTGTAGGTACTAAATATTAACTGACATGATATTCCTGGCAATTTACCAAAGAGTATTTTAATAACTTCTCTTTTAATGGATTATTCAAGAATTACAATATATAATTATAATGTTTACAGGCTTTAATCAGTAATTAAAGCATATGTAAGATTTAGTACCGATTTTTATATTGAATTGGAAATATACTGTAATTATCAGATATTTTAGAACATGCAACTTTAGAAAATTCTATTAGTTCATGCATGTTCTTTAATGTATATGTGTGTACACATAATATATTTTTGATTTTCAAACAACAAAAATGTTTAAAAGAGAACTACTCTCTAAATATTTCCATTAAATAATAATCACATAGAATAAATATGTAATTTTTAGGTAATGAGATCATTGTTTCAATATAGCTACTTAAAAGCTTTATAAAGCAAGTATATACCTCCACCCAAAAACTTAATAATAAAGAATTTGAATTATTGACTAGATTATTGCAAACTAGAACAGATCTCTGGATGTGAAAAGTAAGTATCCTTAGGAAAACTTTTAAAATCTAAAATTATCATAAAACATCTTAGTATTAGTGAAGATAAAATATTCCACATGGGAAACAGCAGAGCAGAAAGGCTAGAAATACAGGTTCTGACTTTAGACGGAGTATTCATCTACCTTTCAGTTTCTCCATGTGTAAAATCATCATCATAATTGAATCTACCTCATAGGACAGTTCTGAAAACTGCGTTAAAAAAGTGCTGGGTACATTGTAAGTACCTATTAAATGTCAGCCACTGCTCTTATCTGTGGTAATCTATTCATCACAGCTAAATTCTAACATTCCTATTACACACCTTGCTCATCTTTGCACAATGATGGTAACGTTCCCAACGATGACAGATAGAAATACAACGTTTTCCAGCATCTGGTTATTAGAAGAATCAATAGATAAAATTGTCTTTGAAATTAACATCTCACTAGAATATTAATTGGACAACATCAGTTTAATTCACATTTTTATTTTGTTGTTGCTATCGTTCATTATCTGATCAACTAACACACACACACACACACACACACACACACACACACACTGAAGATCAAAAGAGGTAGCAAAAATAACCAAAGATCTAAAGAAGACCTATAGCCTTAAATAAATTATAAAATAATCAGGAGTTATTCCCATTTCCCTAGAATATTTTTATTGCAATATCTAAAATGTAAGAATAGAAATTAGTGAATTATAAACTATTGTAATCATGACTTTTTTCAAATACTTGTTGAGTATAATTCTTGATTTTTAAATCACCTATTTTTTAAAGAGCTTTGTATCTGACAAAATTAAAATTTGACATGTTAGCATTAAAATATAACTTAGGACTATCCTTTTACAATGTTCAAGTAGCTATTTATTTCAACACAATGACAAAGTTAGGTACAGCCACATCAGTACTTTTTGCTTTTGAGAAAAAGCAGATAAAGGCTGGGTGAAATGAGTCGCCATATTGTGTGAGTGTGTAACAGGGGTCCACTTCTTACAACAGGATGGCTCAGGAGTATTCAAGAGACTTCAGAATGTGAAGCCAAAGAGCATGTGAGTCAGAATGGTCCTTTCATGCCTTTGATGTGCAAAGCAAATCAGCCTGAAATCATCAGAGAATTGCCATGACAGAGGTTGGACAAATCTCAGCACGATCAAAGCATTCCAAACCAATGACATTTGAAAGGAAATTAAAGCTTTCTCCACTGAGATTCAGCCATCTTCTAAATGGAATAAATGCAAAAATGCTAAGATGGATGGATATGTTAAGTACAGTTAGCATTCCTCCAAAACACTGCGATGGGGCTTCGGTTAAAGCAGTGCGCACCATATCTATTTGCATACCATGGAATTGGCTAAGGAAAAGCTTTATTTCTACTTTATGTTTCCTTATAATACACTTCAAAATGAGGAATTATCTACTGAAAATACTATTTAATTTGTTCATCATATTGCAGATAAGGGATCATTATGCAACCTTAAGGACAGAGTTATTAAGAATCGATCTCTTATTTCTACTGATGCAAAACGCCTGGTAACAAACTAATGTAACTCTAATAAGAATGGCTACAATGAAGTTTAGTGCCTTAACATATTTTAATGATTTGTATGACAGTTGTTACTTATCTGGATAAATTTCTGAAGTGCTAAAATATATTGTTTTCCCTCACATGATCAGCAGTTAAAAGGACAGTTTGCAAATTCAAAGCTAGCATTTGCTTTGCAAAACACATCTTCAAGTATTCTGCAATATTCTGAAATAAAATTTATTCTTAGAAAAACTAAGCATTGAAAGAGTCTTAGCAGAGGACCACGTTGATTGTTTTAGAAACATTAAAGTGTATAAGGAGTATTATACAAAATGGTTCTGAGACTATTTGATTTTGCATATTCAAGAATAATTATGTAATATAATAAGCTTATTCTAATTTAGTTTTGCAGATGGTCATTCACTGAAGGGAACACGATTTTGTATAAAGCACATATATGAGAATTCTGCTTTGATGTATTTAAGAAGCTATGTGCCTATTGGCGTTTAAGCAGTTACATGTCTCTATACTGTTCATCATGTTTAGAGCATTTGGTAAATATATTGTACAGCAGGAGTCCCCAGCTGGGCTATGCAGCAGGAGGTGAGCAGCGGGGTAGTGAGCAAAACTTCATCTGTATTTACAGCCACTCCCCATAGCTCACATTACCATCCGAGCTCTGCCTCCTGTCAGATCCGCGGTGTTAGATTATCAGGAGTGAGAACCCTACTGGGACCTGCGCATGTGAGGGATCTAGGTTGCTACTCCTTGTGAGAATCTGATGCCTGATGGCCTGAGGTAGAGCTGAGGTGGTGATGCTAGTGCTGGGGAGCAGCTGCAAATACAGATTATCATGAGCAGAGAGGTTTGACTGCACAGAGGCCGTAATAAATCAATCGCTTATAGACGCATATCAAAACCCTATCCGTGAGTGGCAAGTGACAATTAAGGTGCATCTAGTGGCAGGCTTTAAGTCAGAATCAGACACTTATTTTAGTCCACAGGTGGCTCGCCCATTGTATTACTTATCTCTTCTGTCCGTGCTTCTTGCCCACACTGTGCGCTTGTTTCAATCACAGCTTTGGAAAGCCCACATGCTAACCCTGGCATGTGGTGAGTTGTATAATTATTTCATTATATATTATAGTGTAGTAATAGAAATAAAGTACCAATAAATGTAATGCACTTGAATGATTCTAAAACCATCCCCTGCTCCCATCCATGGAAAAATTGTCTTCTACAAAACCAGTCCCTGGTGCCAAAAAAGGTCAGGGACCACTGTACAGGGTTCAGTATGAAAAATATTAGGACATTCATGCTACAATGAACCATGTATTGTCCACAACTCAAGGAACTTGTATTCTGCAGGGGAAGATGGGCATACAGTCAGAGCCCCATGGTATGGTGTGGCAGACACCTTACAGAATAACATGGCCTGACTGTATTAGTAGAACTGGGAGGCCTAACAGTAGGAAAATGTTGATGAGTACCAAAAGTATGTGAGGGCAGTTTACAAGAGCACTGGGTAGTTTAATTCTAAAATGCCACAGCCGATGAAAACACACACACATTTTGGAGCATGTTAGAGGCTTGGAAGACCATGGTGTGGTTGTATAAATGTGATGCATCATGGTTAACACCCCAGGACCTGGCTTTCCTCACCCAAATCTTGCCTGCACTACTGTCTATGGAAGCTTGAAAAATAGAGACCACAGTCCTTAATAGAACTGTTTTGAGGATCTAATGATAATGAATATAGAACCTGATAAATATTAGGTCTCCAGGAACATTTGTCAACATTGTTAACAATGTTACTATATTTCTAGGTCAATAAACTTTGTGTTCTTTCTCTGCTGATTTTAGGTTTTGGTTTTGGTAGACAATATTATCTAAGGAAATTTTTTCTTTACATCGGATGGGTGAAGTAAAGTGACCAAGGAGCTTGAGTGGTAACCGGAAATATGGATCTACCTCGAACTGCAAAACTTTTGAATAAACAAGTTCTTAAGGAATTCAGTCCCTAATAAAATATGATTATCCTGTGTCATTTGTTTACTTGTTTATTAAAGAGAACTGCCCTCAGAAAGTCTAATGACTAAAACAAACTCCCACATCTAGGAAAGGGAAGAACAAGGCCTAAGAGATACCCCATGATTGTAGAGGCTTCTTACTTCCTTATCCTTCCTACTCTAATTTACAGGGTTCAAATATAGCACTTCCTTTAAAACTATCCTTTTCACCAGAAACAGAGTAAATAACTTGCAGATCCATGTCTTTCAGCTGTCAGTCTTTCAACGCCTTTTCAAATATTTTAATCAACACTGTGTTTACAATAAACATTCTTATTTTGTTGCAACTGCCAAGAGCATATAGGACAATTATAGTTGGTTATCTCTTGGACTTTGGACTTTTCCTCTCAGCAAAGATATTATCTGGGGTTTTACCTATTTATACTAATGTGTGCTTGTTTTTCTAAAGGCTTGTAGCAAATATTTGGCAAGCTCACCAACTGCAAATATCATGTATCATAAACTAATTCTGCCTTATGACCCAGTGATTCCATATACCCTGGGAACATGCCCTAAGAACCCTGAAACACCAATGCAAAAGCACTTAGGCACCCCTGTGTTTGTAGCAGCACTATTTACAATAGCTAGCTGTTCGAAACAGCCCAGGTGCCCGTCTATAGACGAGTGGATTAAAAAACTGTGGTACATTTACACAGTGGAATACTACACAACAGAAAGGAAGAAGGAAGCCGTACATTTTGCCATGGCATGGATAGAACTGAAGACTATTATGCTACATGAAATAAGCCAGTTGGTGAAAGACAAATACCATGTGAGTTCACTTATAACTGGAATCTAATAAACAAACTAAACTAATGAGAAAAATAGAACCAGAGATGTGGAAACATGAAACAGTCTGACAGCTGTAGGAGGAGAAGTGGAAGAGGGGGAATGGTGGAAGGAAGGGGGAGGGACTAGTCAAAGAACATGTACCAAGGACTCATGGACACAGATGGGAGAAAGGGGATCGACTGTGGACAAGACAGGGTGCTGGGTGGAGGGCAACAAAAGGAAAAAAAGAAATTGGGACAACTGTAATAGAATAAACAATAAAAATTCAAAAATTAAAAAATAATTTTGTTATATTTAATACATTTGCTCTTCTCATTTATTTTTAAAATCTCAACATGGAATTTTTAGTTAAACTTAAGAATACAATATTTACCTGGCTGGTGTGGCTCAGTGGATTGAGTGCCAACCTGCAAAACAAAGGGTTACTGGTTCGATACCCAGTCAGGGCACATGCCTGGGCTGTGGGCCAGGTCCCCAGTGGGAGGCACATGAGAGGCAACCATGCATTGATGTTTCTCTCCCTCTCTTTCTCTCTCTCTTCCCCTCTCTCTAAAAATAAAGAAATAGAATCTCTAAAAAAAAAAAAAGAATACAACATTTAGAGGCAAATAATCCTACTTAGATAGAAGACAAATAAATTGAGCTAGAAATCTCTTACTGGAAGTTTCAGTATTCTTTGGAGTAAAACAGAGGTAATCCTGTCACGAGTGTTAGTGTCTCCTTACTACTTACTCTTTTAATGGTAATCAATCATTTTTGGTGTTATATTTTTCTCCCTCTGCTAAATATACTTGAAAAACTCTGCCTCATGGGCTGTGAGCATTTCTTAGCTATTTGCAACATAAAATTCTTTGCTTCATCTGGAAAAGTCCAAACTAAATTGTCTCTAGAAGAGCATAGTACTACAAGATTTTAACCATCTTATTCCTGAGAGATTATTTTAATATTTACATCACAAAAAAAGAGGAGAGAATAAAAGCACAAATTTTGTATCTCATTCTAGGTCATGAGAAAGTTTTCATTAATGCTTTTTGTAATGCATTTATTGAAAATAGAGGAAAAGACCCCCCACTGCAATGATAGAAAAGATGTTATATAAATGACACTGTGTTAGCTACATTGGTCATACAAAGATGTCAGGGTTCCTCGACCTAAGGCACCAACGTCCAGATCACAAATACAGAGCTTGACAGCAGAGGAAGTGTGGGGGCCGCACCCCAGATGAAGGTGGCAGGTGGCGGTGAACTAAACTGAGGAGCATTTGGACTTTCAAACTGTTTTTATCAATAGCTATGGGATATTAAGTGTGATGATTTTCATCAATGTTTACAAAATAAAAAGAATTTTGTTAAAAATATATTGAGGAATATATATCTTTTGAGAATCTATTTTACTCACACGCTTTGCAGAAAGAACCTATTAATTAATGTAGTATTTGTGAAAGAGAAAAAATACCTCCTAATCTTCTGTCAATAATATTCTTAAAAGAAAAATACTAAAGCTATGAAGCTAATGATTCTGAAAATTAGTTAAAGTATTGATGTTTATAGAAAAAATGTTTTTTGTGTATATTTTAATTGGAAATTGAAATAATAGCTCCCTGAATTATACATGAATAAAAGGTACAGGCTGCTAGAAGTATATACATATACATGCCTTTATTAAATAGGCCTATCAATTTCCATCACCAACTTAAAATATTATTTTTAGGACTCAAAAATTAGTGTCATATTATGCTAAATATTTTTTCAATCATTCATTCTAGGAGTTTATAAAATAAGCATATTAAGGAAGTGAAAACGCTATTGCTTGGAGCAAGTTCTTTGGAGTTGGTGACATTTATTAAAAATAAATATTACTAAAGGAATGCATTACTCTTTATGATAAGGCAATTCAATTTTTTTTAATTAATCAATCATTATTTTTTGAGTTTAGAATAATCCAACCAGTTGTGATTGTTCAATCATCCACATAAAAGGTACATCTAGCTATTTGGGTGGATCATAATTTAGCAATTAAATGAGTCACCAGATATGTGTGATTAAAAATGTTGAAAATGACTATGTACGGGTGCCAGGTGGGCACTAGACTTACCAGGGGCAATCACCCCGTAAGTTATGTAAATGTCTAATCACTATGCAGCACAGCTGAAACTAACATAATATTGAATGTCAACTATAATTGAAAAATAAAAATTAATTAATTAATTAAAATTGTTGAGAATGAGTGTTACTTAAAAAATCATCGCAACTGCTTATTTATCTGCAAAGTTCTTAATTTGGGAACCGTAACTGATGCCCCTCTGGCACAGAGCTTACAGCCAGTATTCCGTAAACGCTGCTGGAAATAATACAGTTTGTGGGATTATTTATAACCTTGAATAATTCTGAAATCTGCAATTGAGTCATTCTTCAAAAAGCCAGGCCATAATTGCTTTTTAAACCTACATTTAAAAAATAGGGATAGCAACTTTTTTCATGACTTTTTGTTTTACTTTTCAAGAAGACACTTGAATCAAAATGCTTTCCGCTGTTTAAAATCACTTTTTATTTGTTGTTGTTAACCAGTTATGTACATTTACATAACAAGGATTCCTCTGGCTCCCCCAAGGCACATTCAGTGCCAGCCAGTAGTTTACTTGTAGGTAAACATATATATTTTCTTTTATTTAATACAGACGAATCTATCATAGAAACATAATTTATATTTATAATATAAATGTAATATTTTGTCATTAGCTGTGCAAAAAATAAAATCAATTGATCCAGTTCAATCTGGGAAAAAATTAGACTTTATCAGCATGTACATACCATATTTAATTGCATGGGTACTTCTCTGGTAATTCCTCATGAAGGAGTCTGTTTTGTACAGCAATTTGAAGTCAGACTTGGGTAAGATTACTTTGACCATTTAATATTGGGACTTAAATTTCTCTAATTTGAATGGAATGCATGTAAGAAAATAGTCATATTTTTCTGACTACTCTTCTAATTTAGTGTCTTTAATTTTGTATTACATATGGCTGCTCTTATTAGAGGAGACCATTTAAAAGCTGAGTGGTCCACTCACCTGAATCCTTAGCACTTGAAGCCTTTTTTTGCAAATAATAATATTGTCTTGCATGTTGGAACATAAGTTTTCTTTCCAACTATTTTCACACCTACTATCTTTTTTTCTTTGGATATTCTTGGAAAAAACACTGGTCACAGGGGTATTTCCTATATTTCATTGTAGAGAAGATTGACCTCCAGTGACATCAAATGACATTTGAAATCCCCATGTCAAGTCACAAAAGACCCACACAATATTTCAGTCTTACAAGTGAAAGCATCACCATACCCACGGAATCAATGGGAATTTAACAGGATGTCCTCAGCCTTGCTAATAACTTTCGTGAGCCTTTGAGTCTCTCTCCAAAGTATTTCATGGATCCAGCCACCTCTCTCCATTTCTATTGTGACCTTGCTTTGTGCGCTCTGTAAGTCAGCGGGCTCAAAGTCATTCTTCCTTCTTCCGTGATTTTACTCTCCTAATCTATTGTCCAAAATAAGCTAAGAGACTTTCTCAGGGTCACACAATTATTCAAATGCACAGCCTGAAGAAAAACGATCTCTTCTGATATTTGATTCCTAAATGAAAATATAAACTCCTCGAAGGCAGATATTATGATGCCTCACTGCTAGTGTCTAGCAAAGCGCCGTACGCATAATAGGTACATCATAAACATTCTGATTAAATACCATCATAAGACCTTGGCTAAATCAAGCATCTTATTAAATCAAGCATACCTTGCCCCAGTGCAATAGTGGTGGTTATGGAACCAGCAAATGTTAAAATATCTACAGGCTACATATTGAGTTACTTTCAGACTTGCAGTTTTAAACCCACAGTCACAAGGGACAGCTTCCTAATACACTTCTATTTATATTGTTTCCTCCTATATTTAGCCAAACCACTTCCAGCAGAGACATTTCAAATATACAGAAGTAAAAGCAAGCTTTTAGCCTTAACCTTAATTGATGCTCTAAGGCCGAAAAACCCCTTCAGCAATAAGGTTCCTCAGCTGGATAAAGCACTGTGTCCAAGAAGGCCCCCAAACTGCATTCCTTCTGATCTCTCTCCACACCAGCCAGCTGCTGCCTGGCAGTTCAAGAAGACAGTGTTTAAAAGGACTTGCAAGTTTGACAAAAAAAGTTGGAGAAATTGATTGGTATTTAGAGTTTAGTGGTCTCCTATGGGTTTTCCTGGGTTTCTGTGACTGATTTTGATGAAGTGCTTTTATTTGTCTCTCTACCCAGAGACTGCAGATGAATTTGCAATGGAGCAGCATGCCTTCTGTTTAGCTTTGTCAGGCACCACTTAGACATGTTATAATTTATTTTCCAGGAAAAATATTTCTCATGAGGGCTTCTGGCTAACACAGTTAT
This sequence comes from Anoura caudifer, assembly GCA_004027475.1. NCBI lineage: Eukaryota > Metazoa > Chordata > Mammalia > Chiroptera > Phyllostomidae > Anoura > Anoura caudifer. Next base: position 90,388 of record PVKU01000448.1, read on the forward strand.
AAAGCAGCTGGCTACTGTTCAGCCTGTTGTCTGCCGGCAGCTGGGCTTCCCTGTAAAGGCTGAAAAGAAACACAAGTGTGGAGGGAAGCTGTGGAAGATGGGGCAGAGACCCATCGTCCTACTGCAGGCTGGCATCTTCTCCTCCTGGCTGCTGTGGTGGCCGACAAATTTGAAAACATCCTATTAAGTCTTGCAGGGAGTACGGTTACTCTGTCTGCGTGTGAGATTGTAGAGTGCAGTCTGTCTTAAACAGGCATTGGCTTGTTCCCGTCATTGTACAGACTTGAAACTGTCCTAGAAAATTCAAGAACTCACCCAGCTATTTTTCCCAAATGTAAAGCATTCTACATAGAGCTTCAGATCATTGCTTTGCATATTTTAAAGAAACATCTTGTTAAAAACCCAACACTGAATTCACACATTTTGTGAGAAAATGTTCACATTATAAGAGGTAAAGAGGAACTGAGGTTAACTGATCTTAATGTTCCTAGTTGCATCTTCTCTCTGGGGCATGTACTGGAAACTTGCCAAAACAGTTCACCTTTTTTTTTTTTTTTTTGATTTGTGTATATACCATGTGCCACCGTGTCTCAGACACTCTCAATTGTAACACAACATTTTTATGGACCACTGAGAAACAAAGAATTCTGCCAAATAACACTGTATTTCTTACCCCTTCAAATTTGCTTTTTTTAATTGAAAGAACTCTTTTAGAGTTATCTACACTTAGATTTTTATCATAGCATTTTTTTACATAAAAAGGAAATCTTAAGGTGAATAATTGTTTTTTAAAAATGCTTAGAACTTCTTCACCCTGTATGAAATTTTTCTGACTCTTTCTTCAACTCAGAGTCATCAAAGCCTGAGTTTGTCCACAGGACATTATCTTCTGTGCCAACAAATTACCCCACCCTGTAATATTTTCTGTAAGAGTCCACCCACCCCCTGATGTTGTCTCCAGGATTTTTTCTTTAATTTGCTGATACCCATGGTGCAAAATTTGAAGGTTCTGATTTCTTACTTGTATTTGAAGGTGTCCGTAGAAAACCCTCAAACAACAACTAAGCCTCAAATTCTCTCTTCATTTAATCTGCCAATGGCTTGTGCACTGAAACATTAACAGAGATGGGCTGCAGTTACCGAGGCATGCCTTCAGGAACAACAAGCCAAGTCAATGAAAATGCACAAGCAATGAAAATCATAACCCGAATGTAAGATGCCATGGATTGTAAGATGCCATGGATTGTAAGATGTATCCATATTTCCAAGAGGTTAAAATGTAGAAAGTATGCACCGTAGGTTACAAAGAGGTATAGAAAACTCAGGTCCCTCATTGGGTGTATCAGGCAGCACATGGTGGAAAGTCTCGTGGAGGAATGTAAAGTTCCACAGGGAATGGTTGGAGCATCTTCCCTCCTTCTTCACTCGCAGCATGGTGAAACACAGAAGGGGACGTGAGCTATGCTGGATGGATTTATGGATTATGCTCTACAGTTTTAAACAAGCTAGATCCCTAAACTGATGATGTGATGGAAAAGATGACTATGTAAAGACCGTAAATTTAAGATAATACTCATGACTGTAGCCCCAGGGGCAACAGGAGCTAATACTTTCTCTACCCTCCATTATGAACAAACTTTTTTTAACCACAGTAGTGGATTTAAAAATATCACCATATCTAATAAGAAATAGGTCAAATGTTTGTCATTATCTAGGAGCCACTTGAAATACAGACAAAATAGGTTTTATGTGTACTGCCTTGAGATATGAGTAATAATGTTAAAGCAAAGCCATCACAATTAGCATTATAGTAAGCATTCAGACTCTCTTTCAAAGTTTTTTCTTTATAAAAGACAAAAAAAAAAAAAACCTCCCCCTTGAGGAGAATTAATTCTTCCTGACACAGTAAAAATGACTGAGAAGATGTGTGGCAAATGATTTGTTAACAAATTAAAATGCATTATTTTGTTTGTAAATGGTGTTGCTGCATGCACTGAAAATATTGCTGAAATTGTGAAGAAAAGGCATTAGAGCAAATTAAGTCATTTTTGTCATACAGTTAAATAAATAAAATATTTTTCATATATAGTCGAATAAGTAAAATATATTTTTCCAACCATCCTTAGCTTATACGTGCATCTGCCCAATAGCATTTCAAGTGTAAAAATAACTGAGGGAGCTAGTAAAGAAACAATGTATCTTAAAAAGCATGACCTCAACAGTAGTGAGAAAGTAAAAGCTTTAAGTGGGAAAATTTTTTAAACATAAGGACCACCATTAATAAAAAGAAGTTTATCAGACTAGAATGAGAGTGTGAGAGAGAGAGAGATTCCAGAGTAAGGCTGAAGATATCACTACACTTGGACGTTCCCATAATGAGTCTTCACAGGAAAGTTGTTACAACAAATAGGTTGAAACCAGAATTCTGCAGGTACTACAGACAGTTCAATCAGGATAACTTAATAATAATCACAGAGATATATTTTGAATGATAAAGAGGTCATATGAATCCTTTCTATTATATGAGGTTCAATAGCTATCTCCCTGCAAAGATAAGTAAGTAAATAAACAAATAAGGAGTGGTAAAACTTAACTATTCATCTCTTCTAAGAAGGCAGCTATGGGTGCGTGACTTCTGCAGCACGGCAGCAAGGAAAGACCTCCTCTCCCTGCGAAGCTACAACGGGTTGGACAGCTGTACTTCAGTGAAGGATTCCCCACTCAAGACACAAACACGTCTGAGAGGCCGGTGCATTGAAAACCCTGAAGGTGGGCGTACTGGAGCAAGCAGGGGAAAGGAGGTGGGGACACAGACAGACACAGCCTGAAGCTGTGGCCCTGGCAGATGCGGTAGCAGCGGCATGGGTGTTAAAATGCATTGTAACCATTTCAGCAGTGAAGACATCAGGGATCTCATCAAGTAAATAATGGGCCCAAGGTGCATGATAAGAGCCACTCGCAGAGTCTGAGCTCAGGTCTTCTTCCAAATCTCACTCTTCTTTCACTCCTGATTTTTTAACTAGTGAAATTATACAAAATAACTGAAATTTTCCACCTTCCTAAGTGACCTCTTTACTTTTCATTTTGTACTATCTGGAATTTAAAGTCTACAGAGAAGCTACAGAAATATTTGTGAAGATCATACTTCTTCATATCCGCCCCTGCTTAAAATCTCCTCTAGTCCTCCTATTACACTTGGTTTAAAGGGCCATACACAATGTGTCTCCACCTCCCCCTAATCCCAACATTAACATTGCTAGTTTGTAGCCAGCCTTTTATTTGATAAAATTTGGCGAAAGAAAGCCCACTTGTTCAATTAGAAATTCCATTGTTTTGTTCATCTGTCCATTTAGCCCACCGTCCTGTTTATTGCATCCCTTCCCTTTATGCCTGGGCATCTTGCCCACACAGCCTTATAGTCTCTGATAAGATGAAAAGCAAACACAGGGTTACTATTCCCTGTAGGCCTTCCTACTTGTGATGCAAAGACTGGACACGGATATCTTGAAGAGGACAGCAACCAAACATAACCTGCATTGATGGAGAGGGACAATCCTGAGAAGGTTTTCTGACAGAGGTGACACAGGAAGCATGTAGCAACACAGCATGTTTCAAGGCAGGGAGGTGGGAGAAAGAACTTTATGTGTGAGTGTAGGGCCCCAGGACTGAGTTGGGGAAAGACAGACTCAGGTTCTAGGAGTCTGATGCCCATGAAGCTGAGAAAGGCAGAAGGCTAGGGAAGTAAATAGAAACCATATCATTAAGGATTTTTGCATCTAGCTTCCATGCATGATACAATAGGCAACTTAACATTAGGAGGAAGCATTTTTACAAAACAGGATAAATTTTTACATTGATTACTTCCCTCAGGGCTTTAATATACTCATGCCATGTGAAAGTGTGAGGGTTGGACTCCAGTGGGTTTCTTTTCCTTTTATCTTTGCGCGTGGGAATACAACAAATAAAAATGGAACTGGTGTGGTTGAAGCAAGCATGAGAAATCCAGACCATTCCCCTCCATCCTGAGCAACAGAACAGCCCCGAAGAATATCCTTATCCTCCCCCATATCAGTAATCCAAGAAGAACACTTTTTCATCATTGGACTAGATGGTCTCAAATCTCTAATTTACTTTAAACTTTATCATCCTAAAGTTCTGCTTTTCTCATTTTTCTTTCTCTATTAAAAATGAAATGATGTTTTCATAATTCCATCAGTGAATGTTACACATTGCCTAAATAGCTGGGGAAACAAAATTAATTAAATGCTAGCATCTAACACTATGATAGGAGAACTTTAGAACTATTTTCCTTGTTCTTTGTTACAAAAAAAAAAAAAAAACACTTAAAATTTAGAAACTAAAACAATAATAATTAGTTTTTTCTCTCAATTCTATTAGTTGGCTGGAACATTACCCCACATATTCGCCGGACTAACTCAGTTAGTGGGATTCAGCCAGGGGTCAGCAAGCCTAGAAGACCCAAGTAGCCTCACGCACATGTCTGACGGTTGGTGTCCACTGTCATTGAGAGCCCCGATGCTCCTCCTGCCCCACTTCCTCCATAGGCTAGCCTGGCTTCTATAGATGGCAATCTCAGAGCCACATTCCAAGGCCTCTTAAAACTCAGCCTCAGAAGTCAAATAACATCACTTACACCAGAGCAGTCAAATCAAAGCAAGTCACAAGGCCAGCCCGGACTCAACAGGTGGAGATGAAGAACCCACCTCCTTAGGGAAGGAGCAACAAAGCATTCTTGTATGTCAACTGTTGCCAACAAGTGATCACACCTCCTTGTCTATCTCAAGCTTACATTGAAAACTCATCCTTGGAAAATTTTGGTAGCCTATTATAATCTAGCTGTCCTCTTTGATTTGTATATTGGAACATTGTGCACAAATGCATGTGTTTGCAGAAATACGCCTATTGAAACAACTCAAGGGAATCTTCTGAATTGAGGAAAAACATTTACATTGGAACAAATTACATTTTACTGAAATCCTAATTGTTACACTGAGAGCTATACACTGTTGTAATTGCATACTCCTAATTACACACACTACATTATTTTAAAAAGAATGGCATTGTTTATTTGTGATATTCTTTGCTTATTTACACTCGCATATTTGAGCAAGGAGCGAGTCATTTCTACCACGTGGCCGAGATTGTAATCTGCTCATAAACACAAAATTAATTCAGGAGTGGGAAGCAGCTCTGAAACAGGAAGAGAGAAATTTCTCCTGAGGCAAGACATCTACAATTGTTTCTAAGTTTCTATATAATTAACAAAACACTTACCATCTGCAATGACTGACCTGTCAGAGCTGTTCCTCTGAGATAACTTTGGTAACATTAAAAAATTTTAATATCCAAAAGCCATATTTGACATAAATGAATTACCCATTGTTGTAAATAGAAGTAATGCTCAAGATAGCATGTTCTATGAGATGCTGCTTAACACGGGTAACCTCAACCATTTTATCTCCCCTTGGGCACTTGTTGGAGTCTCTCAGCGCTGCCCAGATGGTAACCTTGTTCTCCCTGTTTCATGACTTTGATTTTGTAAATGCTGCTTGAACCTCAAAGCCAGTAACCCAGTCAAGCCTCTTACTTAAGTATACAGTTAAGTATATAATTCCTTTTGAATTATAATCACATTTCCTGATTGATGGGTCAGGGATTAAAAAGGAGAGGGGCTCAGATATGCTTTAAGAGCTCAAATGGAAAACTTTTGATCTCTTTCCTACACTTCTCATTCCTTGCTAACAATTAATATTGACAAGGTAAAAATGTGCTGTATCATAAACGAAGGTGTTTCACCTTCTACAACAGAATCACAGCTGAGCATAACAGCTTCTTTGAGTAACCTGTTTTCTTAATATCGTGAAAATTGATAGCTTAATTGACCATTGATGCAGTTTTCAGAAAAAGCACAAAACAGACCATTCCTGACTAATAATAGCTCTTCTTGATACTACTAGTTCTTTTAAAGACATGTTTAATAAAAGGCTATACTTTTTTTTTCCTTGAGAGCAAAGCAAGCACATTTCTACAGCATGGTACGTGAGTGCATTCGACTCTTAAGAAATGAAAAGTTCAAAGTGACCAGGACCACAAGCATAGGCATGCTTAAATTTCAGTGACCAGTGGGGAATAGTTACTTACTACACTGTTCACTAAAATTGTTCCTTTACCTTAACACATGAAAGAAAGGAGTCTAACATTTCATCCTATTCCAGAGGAGATTCCCCCTACAGACCAGTAATAAAGTGTCCCTACAAGTCCAGTCTGTGCTCCTAGCAGAGAAACTTCTAAGTGTGTAAGCTTGTGACTGATCTTTTCTATTTGATGTATTTGAAGTTCATTACTGTAGTAACAAGAACTCAAAAACATGAGAAGTAGGCTTACATTGTCTAAAGAGTCTTACAGTGACTTTGTCTGTGTATCTCAAGGATTAAAGTAGAGTGTCGATACACCTTCTGATGAATGAAAAGGATCTTTTTCAATCAGATGGCCTCACAGTTATATATTATTATCATTAATAGATCTTTCTTACTTTTATTGGCTTAGATTCCATTTTCTGAAACCACGAAGCTGGGAGTCATTTTTTTTTCTCTGTAGGGCTTGAAACAAAATTATCAAAGCCTTTACAGATGGTATAGGTTGAAAAAAAAAACTTCAAATAAGATTCCCATGTTTGCTTCTCTGGGAATACAACATTTTCAGGAATATTTCCTGATGTGATATTTACTTCTGTGAGGTTAGCCAACAAAAATTGTTCACAAAAAATAATAATAAAATATTATATCATATAACATTGGTGATGCCAAATTAAATGAGCCTTGTGATCCCAGCAAAGCTTCAAGCAATTGAGACTTTGATTGTGTTCCTCAGCACCGGCAAGATTCACTAGAACACTCACTCACCTTTGCAAAGCTCTTTAAAGGCATATATATATATCAATTTTGTATCATGCTTCTGTGTGTTAATCAAATTGTACTGAATTACTATGTTTTAAAATTCAGTGCAGAGAGGAAGTACCAACCTACTTATTTTTAAAGGGAATAATTGAACAAGAAAATCAGTTCATTTGAATTCTGCTTTTGCTTCTCTCCCTCTTCTTAGTAGCCAAGGATCACATATTATTTTCTCTTTTATGCATTTCAATTCAAAAGGAACAGGGTGGAGTCCCTATTCCCATTCACTTCAGAAGTGAAATCTCACGCCTTCTCATTGCCCACCTTCCACTTCTCTGGCCCCTCCAACTCCTAGGGAAGTGAGTTCACATCCCTTCACTGTTAGAAAGCTCCAAAATATTTACCTTACTTCTCTGCATCACTCTTTCTCTGCCTCTTTTACAAAAAGAAATAGCCCATCACTTTCACTTGATAAGAAAATAATGTTATTTACTTAACTAAAAAAAAATTAAGCCATAGCCTAAGCAGGCAGCAATGGTCTTCATGATGTTAAACTGAATACTTTTTCTCTGTGTTGCCCTTGTGGTTCATTCAGGGAAATATTCTGTGTATAACATGATGGCACATTTATTTAGAATCTTTGGACACACACACACACACAAAAGTATTGAGAACTAGAGTGAAACTGTTTTGTATTTCTTTAAAATTTTCTTTCTATGAAAAATTAATTTATGCTTATTAAATATAGAGATTTGGCAAAGTAGAAAGTACATTTTAGAAAATAACTATCACCTAGCTTAGTATTCTGAGAAACAAAATATGTCATTTGGCATATTTTATTCCAGTCTTTTTTATATCTATATATTTGTGTCTGTTTGTTTTGTTTAATGAGCATAATTTTGGTTATATAGAGTACAATGGAGAAGAAATCTTAACTATGCTAAGTAGCTTATCTCAGTGGAACTGGCCTAGGAAAAAGAAGTGTGGAAAATTAACATTCAGGGTATATTTAAGAATCTCCAAAGACTATGTGTCATCTCCCTGATCTCCTTGGAACAACCCCTTAAAAAGAAGGCAGGCTCTGTAGCTACTTTTACCTCCAATGCATGTTTGTACACATTCTCCAGAGTGAAAGGGAAAAGGAAGAAACGCAGGACTTAGCTGATCCTCACTCTGAGCCCTTAGTCTGATCCTGGAAAGTTTGTGTTCCGTGTCCAGTCCACACACAGTCACTGGCACTGCTGGCTCCTGCCCAGCTCACCTTTCTGCAAGGGAAGCAGTATCTCAGAGAGGCAAGAAGTGTCCCGGAATAAAAATGAAGACAATTGGCCGAGGTTATATGAAAATGGCTTTATCAATTCACATGAAATGTCCTGGAAGAGCAGCTGATATATGATCTGCTTTTGAAAGACATGAAGGAACAGGGAATGGTGATTTATGATAAGCTATTTAAAAGAATTCTTCAGCATTTCCATGGATAAGCCAAAGGAGGGGAAAAGAACAAATGAAAACATGGGAGCCATGAACTAATGGTTCACACCCTTTAGGACAGAGCCCACAGACCTATCTCACAAGCGAACTGTGGATTCTGCTCTTAATGCTAGTAATTTAAATGGAGTGCTAACTGTAATAGACATGATTAAAAATATATAGAATTAGACATTATCCCTGTTCATTAATTCTGCTTCCTGGTGGCTAGTTCCCTGCCCATCTTTCATGCGCACAGCTTGCTAGGTGAACAAGGACAGAGTTAAAAGTGTTTCAGGAGGTTGATCATCGTCATTTCCAATTAATACTTTGAGTTGCACGTGGGGTTCATGGTGCCATGCCGGGTCCCTAAGAAGCATGATAGAAATTAATTAAAGGCATTGTAGGGACATCAGATATAAAGGGCAAGTGACACCTCAAGGAAGAAAAGACATCATAAATAAATGATTTTGAGGATGTTTATTCATGTGAGGCCATTTTCATAATTTTACTTAAACTGTGAAGTAACCAAGAGGACAGGAAATGGCACATGAGGGGGAAAGAGCAAAAAAGAGCAAAAAAGGATGAGTTAGAAAACACTACTTACGAAAGTAAAACAGAGGAGGAAGTATCAGTTAAGAATGCATGAAGTATCAGGAGTTACAGAAGTCCAACCAAAACTGACTTAAAGAAAAACAAAGAGAAATGGATTAGCCCACATAAGTAAGTCAAATGGCAGCCTCGTGCACAGCTTGATCCAAGAGACTTTAAGCAATGTCACTGGGGTTGAAGTTTACTTTCTTTCATTGTTTAACCTTGCCTCCTTCATCTTCATCCCATAGCAGCAAGGTTGCCAGAGCATCTCTCCAGCTTTCTATCATCTCTCTCAAGTTCAACAGCATGAATCCAGCACTATACTAAGGAAAAGAAACCAGACTCAACGGGCTGCCTCCTTTTCTAGCAGTACAACTGTTGTACCACTCTTCTTTGATCACATGCTATCTCTGAACCAACCAGTATGGCTTCGGTCACGTAACTGTCTGAATGCCCAGCTCGAAACAAATCACCAGTCTTGGGGACACGACTGAGATCCACATCACCCAACTGCAAGACTAAGAGAGTGGGTAGAACTTTGATTTAAATGAGTGGGAGTGAATGTAACAAAAGCAAAACAAACAAACAAACAAAAAAGGAAATGTCTACAAGGAGAAGTACAAGAGTGAAAGAAAGGCAAAAATAAGGTCAGGATGAGCCTCTTGCTCTAAACTTTGTCTTGCATTATCTAACCAATGTAAGAAAATTATAACAAACTAACTTTGCCAAAAATCTCTGCAGAATGACTAATGAATTGTACTTACTTAACTCGATGGATTAGAAGTCACAAATGCTATAAAAATAAAAATTTGCCTTCATTGTGCTAAGACTCTTAAACACTTTCCTGGTTCTGCATTGTATGAATAAGCTTTTTTCTATTTGTGTTGAGTGTCGTATGCGGTCAGCACTCACTGAGACTTTGCAAAATCTGTTCATGAAGTAAGAAGTCTATGCACTGAGGCTAGAGAGGGATAGAAAAAAGGGGCACAACAAACTTCTCAAGAAAGATAAGACATAAATGTCCTCAGGATATCGACAAAGAATTCTGCTCTCTACATTCTAAACAGGGAAAGAAACTGTTACTGAAGGACTAACATATGCTGAGCATATGGTCAGTGACTAAGTTCCACTTTTACAACTTAAAAAAAATGTGACTCACAGCTATTAAAACTTTCCAAAAGTACCACCACTATTGATAAGTCCCAAGAATGGGATTTGAACCCATGATCATATCACTGTAAATAAGACTCAGTTTACAGAATACCAAACTCTCTGTATCTATGGAGTCATTTCTTTGGGTGCAAGATGCCGAGAAGTTCTCCCATGTCCTATTCTCTGTTCCTGCACCAACTCTCTACACCAGGAAGGGAGGCAGGAGGTAGGAGGTGAAACGGTTTCAGGGGGGCAGAGGATTTCTGGGTGGTGGGTAAACAATACAGATGTTTAAAGAGGATTTTATAAAGTTTTGCCTCATGGTGACAATTCCCCTTGATATTGCAATAAAACACTCATTCTTCTTACTGCATTGTGGAATTGAATCCGTTTTATGGTTGTCTTCAGTTCTGCTTCCAGCGAAGGTGAGACAAGGGGTAATTCATGGGAAGATAATCACTGCTGAGTTGGGTTTAAAACAGGAAGTGGTTCTTTAAAAAGTTACTGGAACATTTTTTCAGAGTGATTTATTTTGATGATAGAATGATGAATATTTGTAATAATGCCACCGCTGCTTCATAATGCTATATTAAGGCTAAATAAAATAAGAAAACTCTGCATAAGAAATAACATTTAAATTTAAAGTAATAAAAAGTGCACACTGTTTTTCCCAAAAGAGAAATTATTGGCCATGCATCCAGGTAGCTTTCTTATATTGAAATATTGTGTTCAAATAGACATCAGAAATAGGACCAATTATGGTTCTTCTCTCTACAAGAAGGATCCCTCTGCCCCAAATCTATATTTACCCACAAGGATATTTTTATTTGGTTTGATTTTTTAAAAAGTGTTCTGAAGAAAATCTAAAGACAATGAAGAAAAGGTAGAAGAGATTTCTCATGGCCCAGAACAATCTCAGCCCTCCAGTACCCTGCACACGGCAGGTGTTCAAAAGACTGCCTCTGTTCCCTACCGTTACAAGGAGAGTTTTCTCTACTAACAGTTGAAACCAAACAAGACAAATTTCAAAAGCCAGAGCACCATTTAGAAGTTAAATTAGAAAAGAGATACATGTTTCTTGAAAATTGTACCACCCTACTTGTTTTTTCTTATGGCACATTTTTTTTCCTCCACTACAACCTCTGAATGGCTTAATTCTTTTATAATCTTGTGGGGTTTTTCTCCCTAATTTCCTTGTAAACTTTTATATGTCAGCTGTAAACACTTGAAATATTTATTTAAAATTCATCAAAGATATAAAGTGAGTTAAAGAATATTATATGGTGTGAGACCAAGGGTTCATTCAACACTATGTTCTCTCGAACAATTCTACACAAAGTGTTCTGTTGCTTTCTTACATGCAGGTGAATGATGTATCATGAGCAGTTCCAACATTACATGAATAATATATTATGGCTTAATCAGCCATTCAACTTCTTACATGCTTCTTGTTAATTTTTAAAGGCATTTGGTAAAGGTGAAATTTGACTTGTTAGCTCTGCTATTAGAAGGAAACAAAGTGTAATTCTTTTTGTTGTTGCATTTGCTGGTTTTTATTTGAAAGCATGAGGTAGTACAGTGCTGGTTGGAACTTAGACGAGGTCTTTATCACCTTACTTTCTTTGTGATATTCAGCATGATATCGAATATCTTTAGCAATGGCAGCCCAGAATGCCAAGTCTTTTAAAGGCGGGAGATGAAAGCCAAATGAACTCTCTAGCTCCAAGATCTAGTGAAGAAATTATAGGCTGAATGTCTTTTTATAACCTCAGTTTCTTTATATCACTTCATCATCAGTGATGTATTGATGGGGAATATTTCATTATATTTCTACATAGGACTTCAGAAATCTTTGCAAACACCTGAATAAAACTGAAACAATGAGTAGTAGCAAATTACTAAACTGAGAAATTCACTGTTATTAAAAGCACACCTTCTGTCTTAGGGAATGCACACAGAGATAGAAAATGTCATCCTAAACATTCAACAATTAACTCATATTCCTCTTCATTATTAGCTGTCTTTAATTATAAATTTCAAGATATCAAAATTATATTGCTTATATATACTGGAGTGATTGCAAGAATAAGTAGTTCTTATTGGCCAGGTAGCTCAGTTGGTTAGAGCTTCATCCCCATATGCCATGCTTTGCCGGTTCCTTCCTGGGTCAGGGCACATACAAGACTCAACCAATGAGTGCACAGATAAGTTGAGCAACAAACTGATGTTTCTCTCTCTCTTTCTCTCTCTCTCAAATCAACTTTTAAAAAAGAATAAGTAGTTAGAATGTTTTCTGAGAATGACTGGTTATTAGTCATACAAAAAGGTGCTCATTTTTAGTACTCTTTATTCAAAGAATGTGACTTAATACTTCTGTTTTCTCTTCTTCCACAAACTATTTTATTGAAATTCTTGAGATTTTTAAAAGCATTTTTTTTTCTATTTGTGGAATTCAGACTTTATTATGCCATTGAGATTGTATTGCTCTGGATATGAAAAGTCCTCAATATTTTAAAATTTGATTTGCTTCTTAATGTATTTTGCATATGTATTACAACTTTATCTGAACACATATTTTCCTCAGGACATCTCAATTTTCAGTTGTTTAGTAAAACAAACTACCTAATGCCAAAGTAGCATGATAGTATTAAATTAAAATAGATTCCCAAAATAAATCTTCATCTTTTCCTATTTATCATTTATTTTATTAAATTTTATAATGAACATGTATGAATATGGGGTAAGAGAAAATAAATGAATAATAACTTAGTCTCAGTAATGTGAATAAGGCTCTTTGAGAATGTGTAGGTAGGAGTCACTTAAGACTTGGTTTTTCTACTTTGTTTTTGCAAGGGCAAACATCTGTTTGCAAATGATCAACATTAATCTATATTCTGGGCCAGTGATCAGAGAAACGCTTATACAAAATATTAGATAGATATATAAATGTAATTAATAATCAAACTTTCCTAATGGCCTAATTTTTCCACAACCATTTCAGCTTCAGTGGATGATATTATTTACCCATTTTCAAAAAATATTGGGGAAGATTCAGTAGTGGGCATCATGCAAGGACAAAGGCCAGAAATGTCCCTCAGAGGTTAGAATTAAGAAAAATGTTTACTGCTCTTATTTTGAAAGCTGCCATTGTAGAATTGAGTCTACTCTCTGCATCATAATCAACAACAATCTGTCTGCCTCAAAATGGTTGTTTAAAGGGAAAAAATACAGTTGACAATGGGCAGAGGATAGAACCCTGGCAAATATCTACATATAATGAGAGATATAAAATAAAGGACTAGCAAAATAGGTGGGATGAAGGATCCAGACAGCAGCTGAGAATTCAAGATGAGATATGAAATAAATGAACAATCCCAGACCATTATCAGTGGAAGAAGGCTAAAGTTAAAATTCTGTTAAATATGTAAGTGCTGATGATTCTTTTTAAAAGGTTGGAAGTTAAAAAAACATGATTTTCTGGCTAAGAATTTAACTCAATTATTTTGGCAATAGATGCCATATCTTTCTTCTGAGGAAAACATTGGCCCTCCCCTTTAACCCTTAGAGCTCGAATTTGGCTCACCCCGTACAGTGGCTTGAGGGAAAAACAGATTTGGGGACAATAGATGTGAATCCTAGAGCTTACTCTAAAATAAGCTGTGTTACAATCCTGAGTACATAAAAGTTGCTTAAAAGTTGGCTTCTGATATTTTATTACCAGAATCGTTGTTTTTCTATTTATTCAAATAATGATTTACTGACATTATTGACACTTTTTTTTATCTGTGAATTGATGTTTTCAGAGTTTGTTTCTGTTTATCCAGAAGAAGGTAAAAGAACTAAAGTAATATTACTACATAAGAAATTTTGCTAAATGCTTTACATATATTAAATCATTTAGTAGATAAAAGTGTCTTGATTAGCTTTACACAATATGTAAAATCAGCATAACATGATAAAATCCACTCTGCTTTCCCTGATTTGTTCATTTATTTACTATCAGAAGGAATGAAATCCATTTTTTTTTTCTTTTTTGATGCCATTTTTCTTAGTCTGGAATTTAACTGAACAAAACAGTGAGCTTCATGACTTTACCTGAGAAAGGATTGCATTTAATTTTTATAATGTAGCAATCAAATGAATCCATATTTCTGATCACTTATACTTGATAAATTATCCAAAGCAGTTCATGAAGCAAAAACAAATACTGCCCATTGAGATATATTAGATTCCAACGGTGATGTGTTCCTATTCTAAGTAAGTTAGCTGACAATTGAGAGTCTTTCCCTTTTCAGAGTAATTACTGACAAAGATGTAAAACAATCTACCTAACAAACACGGCTAGGAGGTTAACTACCAAATAAAAATGGTCCAAAATACTTAAAGGAGTATCTGATACTACACATATGGTAAAAATATGAATGTTTGCTAACACCGATGAACAGAATGGATTCAAGTGGCTTAACTCAGGCTGTGATTTTTTTTCCTCCAAGCTAACATGAACCTGAAAAAGAAGAAAAACTCTACTTCAATGGAAAAAGTCAAAGTCAGACAATTATGCAAAGGACATTGTGGTTCATGAAGACAGATGTCAATGTCCACCAGAGATCAGTAGCATTCCTGTGAAGTTAATTTTGGAGTCTTATACCTTAGCTGTTTATCTCCAGATAGAAAATGAAAGAAGAAACTGATGGTGTTCTATACACTAATGATTTTAAAAATTACAATTTAAAAGATGGACATATTTGAAAATGTAGAAGTTACTGGGCTTTCTTCACCTCCTTTAAAAATATGTCTCAGCTGGAGTTTTTCCAAGGACACTCTCTGACTGATCACCCAATCTTAACCACATAATGTGTTGCACACTTTTAGGACTAAAACATAATTTCCCCAATTGGATTCTACCAAAGACTGGTTCTGGAAGATTTAAATAGTCCCACTGCTCAAAATAAGGCTCCTGGGAGAAATTCACTGGGAAAACCAAGCATCTTATATCTTCCCTTGGCATAAGGACATGAGTGTCTTGTTGAGGCTCAGAATTCCTGAACTGCTACTAAACTTTGTTTCACCTACATTTCCCAAGCTTATTTTCACATAAAAACATTTTTCCCCTAGGTCCCTATCAATATCCTGAGGAGAATATCCCACAGAACTCCTAACAGCGATGTGAGCACGCTCAGACAAAAATAACCTCTGTCACAGCAACGGTTATGTGACAGGTGAGACTTTCCCAGATCATGTCACACTAGGAATCAGAAAGTTGACAGTAATTATCAGGTGGGGTGTCTGAATCTAATCCTATGTTAAAAAATCATTTGACTTGTGAAAGATAAGATTGAGAAGGACTAAATTTACAGCATTGAAGGTATAGTGTAGTGTGCACACAAAATATAGACACACCCCATAGAGGGATGATGTGCATTTCAAATTCTTACTCACTGAGGAGTTGGTATAACTCCGTGATCAAGTACACTGAAAAAAATTATTTTAATTTTTGTCCTGATGCTCCCTCTTTCTTTCCTTCTTTATATGTATATAGGGTCTGCCAATTCTCCTTTGTGTTCCCCACAATTAGTATTTTTGTCTTTTATCACTCCATGAGAATGATCACTAAATTCTATCAGGATATAAATATCAATGTTATAAAATCCCATTTATATTTTAAAACCATATATGTAGACACACATACACACAGAGGAAGAGAGATAAAGTATTATGTTTTCATAATGATTATGTGTTTTCAGCTTATTAAATATACGTTTTAATGACCTGCAATTACTTTTATGAAGTTGATAACCGTAGTTCCATCTAGGGGTGATAATAAAAGGGTACAAGGATGTATTGTATTTAATTTTTCTTTTTACAATCAGCATATGTGGTTTCATAATTTGACAGAGAACTAACATAACAACAAAATTTACATTCTCTGTAACGGAGTGGGAGTGCATTTTCAGGCCAAGCTTTGACAACTGCAGTCTGTCCTATAAGGTCCTGTGTGAAAAGCTTGCCTCCAGGGATTTGTCACCCCAGACAAGCTCCTGGTTTTAGTTATTTGTCCCTGCGGTTTGTCCCCTTTCACACCCTTTGCTCTCTGCTTCCTCTGCCCAGTCTGGCCCCTGGCTGTGGGCCCCCGCAGTCTGCATTCACCCAGTGCTGCAGAAAGTCCGATGCTTGCTTTCTGAAAAGACCCATAATTTCCACATTCAGCTTTTGCTGACACCAGATCCCACCAATTTTGCTGCACTGGGTGAGGTGCTCTAGGAAACACTGTCTTACAAGCTTCCGAGAACAGCTGCCCCGGGTTTACTTTATCAACCTTCGATGACCATGCTCTTGAATAATATGTCCACATGGCACTTTTCTCAAGGAAGATGAGCCAAAAAAGATGGGCTAATGCATATTAATTAATCAATTCTAAAAGGTTTGTTTATAGAGTACAATTTGGAAATTAAATATTTTATTTAAATAGTGGCTTTGACTTCTGGATTATCTGACATAATTCTCTGAATCTGGTAAGGTATTTATTATAGCTGTCCCAAGAACTTCATAGGACATTTTACAAAGATGAAGCCTACTATTTGAGAAAATGTAAACAAAACCAAGTAAATGTTCAAAATTTGAAATACTGAAATCACATCATTATCTGTGCCTTCACTTTGAATGAACCCTACAAGACCTGTCTGAAAAGGAAAACCACTGCCCGAGTTGAAGGGCCTGCCAGGGCCTCATTCACACAGCACCTCCTCCAGCCACGGGGAGCTCACGAGTGCCTTTTGTACTCACAGCACCTGCACGAATTACAGCGTTTGCCTTCGAGCACTGCTAACCCAGTGAGTCAGGTGTGCACCGAGGTACATGATTACAAGCGGCAGGTGACACCGTCCACTTGGTCTCCTTACTATGTTGGTTGGCCTTCTTCCACTCTTTTGTCAAAGTCCGCGCAAGCTCCTTATCTTCCACGTGGGCATTACTTTAACTTACGAAAATGTCTTCAGGGTCTAGATCTTACTTCATCAGGATTCTGCAATCACCTGTAACTCAGGCTCCAAGCAACTTCCACAATGTATCTGAAGTTTTATATATATTATATATAATATAACGAAGTGATATATATTACATATAATGAATTGATATATGTATTATATACAATGAACTGATATATATCATATATTGTATGATATATATATATATATATATATATATATATATATATATATATATGAGAGGTGTGTGTGTGTGTATATCAGTTCATTTGTCCAAGCTGATAGAATTTTGGCTCAGAGTAAGGAAATCTATTTCATTCCAAAAATGGAGGAAATGACTGTATACAGCCTTTCCCTAAAAAGTCATAAAAATACTTTATAAACATTTTTTTAAAAACCAGTGGTAACATGGCCTCTTTTATGTTGATAAAGTGTTAATTCAGAAATAGAAGAAATTTGCAAATATTTTCGTGCTGTTCTCTGATTTTTTCCTAAAATTTTCCATGACACTTTTTTGCTTGTATGCACTTTTCTTTTGTTTTAGTGATTTAACTATTTCACGAGCATGCAGAGAGTTTTGCAGAGGGGTCCATGCAAGTAAAATCTGCATTTCAGAGGAAGGAGGTGGAAGACCTAAGATGCACAGCAATTTTCAACTGTTTGCATCTCATGGCACACATAAACTAATCACTAAAATTCTGTGGCACACCCCAAAATATATTTTGGCTGATGTGACAAAAAATGGTATAATTTTGATTTATTTACACCAGATGGCTATTGTTGTGTTGGCTGTTGTCATTTTCTTTATTTGACAGTCAAAAGGAAAGGAAGTCAGTGCCCCTGACTAGTCAGCGTGTGAGCTGTGCCACACCAGTTGAAAATCACTGCTCTACCAGAATGGTTGAAATTATATTAAAGAAAAGCAGAATTGTTCTGTGCACCACCTGGGTGTGAAAGATGATATTAGCATGTTGATCATTAAAAATAGATTTTCAAATTGCCAGTGGGTTGTTAAATAGCACAGAAAGGTGAGATGAAGCATTAAGAAGCAAACAGAAACGTAGATCCCAGAAACAGTCAGAGGAGGGAAATTCACACAAAGATTTTGCCAGAGGCAGCTGACAACATGCATCTGGACAGCAGAGGGAGCTATGGTATCGCGGTTGTCAGATCCCAGTTTTCCTGAGGAGAAACTTCAAATTTATGGTTCTAGCAAGGTGGACATGTTAGTGATTCTTCCGTAATAAACAAGTCGGCTACAGACACTGGGATGGAGCTTTAACAATCTATATCTTCTGAAGCCCACAGCGTGATCAGCCCACGGCTCCCTCTGTATGGACTCAGCCTGTATCACAACCAGATTTCAACGTATTTACCTTCAGGCCAGCGTTTTTCCTCCTAACATTGTAGGTTCAGTTTTGGAAATAAATCATCCGCATCTTTGCTTAATTGACAGGAGAAATTTGAGACACAGGCACATGTAGCAGGGGAAATTTTTCTAAGTACCAAAGACACTTTATTTAGTTCTTTATAAAAGTCTGTTTTCTAAAAAAACAATTAACTCTATAAGCTGGCAAAGATGCCACAGAGTGGGTGAAACCGTATACATGGACTCTTCCATCATAACCTCTGCCCTACCTTTCCCTCCTGTCTCCCATTAACAACTAGTTTCTTAGCCATTCAGGTTACCTCTTGAAAATAATTCAGTGTTTCATTTCTATCTATATTCTTGCTTAAAAGAGCTGGCCAGGTTTAGGCACAGTGAATGACACTTTTGTCTCAGAGGTCCATCCCAGTTTACAAGTCCATGCACACCAAAAAAAATGTGCCTATCTTCTTTTAAAACTACTAAAACATTACCAGTAAGTCAGCTCCCCATTTGCTTTTGAAAAGCTAGCAGGGGTGGGAGCCCATGAGAACACTGTATCTAAGAGATGTTTCTCAGCTGATTTGTTCCCTAAAGTGAAATGGATTCTCATAACTCAGAGCGCTGTCTTGGTTTACGATGGTTGCTGTAACAAATTACAACAAACTTAAAGCAACAGAAATTTATCCTCTCCCTGTTCCAGAAGCTAAAAGTTCAAAAGCAGGCTGTCAGCAGGGCCACGCACCTTCTGAATGCCTCAGGGAAGACTCCTTCCTCGCTTCTGTACAGGTCTGGTGGTTGCTGCTGATGCCGGGCATTCCTTGGATAACAGACACTTTATTGCAGTCTCTGCCTCCACTTTGATGTCCCTCTCTTTTTGTGTCTTTGTATTCTCTCCTCAGTTTAAAAAGATACCAGTCAATGGATTTAGGTCCCATTCCTAAATCTACTATGATATCATCTCAATCCTTAACTAGTTATATCTGCCCGGATCCTATTTCCAAATGAGATCCCATTCTGAATTTCTAGGTAGTTATTACTTTTAGAAGGACACTACTCAACCACTACAAGCACACACCAAATGCAAACGAAGATGATTTTTACAGGGTTTTTTTTGGGGGGGTGAAGAGACAAATTAACCAAATATAATTATCATGAAGATGCTAAGAGCGAGAAATGGGTACTTAAAAAAAACACAAATACAAATATGCTTCCAGCAGGGGCTTACTTACCATTTATTAATGGAGTTAACACAGAACTGAAAATAGTTAGCTGCTACACATACAAACTGACTGACAAGCTTGACTGCCAAGGATCAAACAAATGTGCTTGGGTAAATGCTTTATAACTGTACAATTCAAACTGTACTTGTATAAGATACAAATAAAAAGCTGGGTAAAGGATGAAAGTTACAGATTTGCATTCCAGTATTATCACACATTGGGAGTGTAATATCAGCCAATTATTTACTTTCTCTGGACACTTGCATCCTTATTTTCAAAACTGAATAAATAATATCTCCCAAATTATATAAAAATCTGTAGGGCAAAGGACAGACGAAATGATACCACAAATGTGGTTCATCTACTTGCCTTCTTTTCTTTTATTTCTTCAAGTACCCAGGTTCTTTCTCTCCTCAGAAACTCAGTCATACCTGAAGGGTGCACAAATATCTGCTGATTTGTTATGTCATAAGATGATAATACTAGGTACATTTTGGGCATTGTCATAATAACGAATTATCTGAAAGGTTGCATAGATACCATGATGATATATATTTTTGAAGAAGGAAAAAAAATGTTCAGTACTCAACTGTTTTCCATGTTACCAAACACCTAACCTCCTGAACAGTTCATTTAGTTGACAAATATTTATTGAACAGCTAAAGCTCTTAGCCCAGTACATTTTCTATTTTTTATTCAGCAAGCAAGCATGGATCAGAGGATTACTATGTGCCAATACTATGTTGGACATGGGCCCTGCTCTCATGGAACCCAGTCTGGCCAAAGAAAGAGAGAGAGAGTAAAGGAGAGAGAAAGGGGGGAGGGGAGAGAGAGAGAAACATCAATGTGAGAGAAAAACATTAATCATTTGCCTCCCAAATGTGCCCCGAGTGGGGATCAAACCTGCAACCTAGGTATGTGCCCTGACCAGGAATCAACCCCTCAACATTTTAATGCAGGGTCCAACAAACTGAGCCACCTGACAAGGGTGTAAATCAGTTTTCTAAGTAAATCAATAAATAGACTAAAATTTTTCTTTGTATTTTTTACCTTTCCCAGTTGAACTAAATCTTGAATTAATTTACCCCAAATCATTTTTTTTCCTACACATATTGACCAAAAGCTCACTCTGCCAGATACTGTGCTAGGCACCAGCAGCCCACGGGGAGCTAAGACAGGCTCCAACCAGTTCCCAGAGATGAGAGTCAAAGCGTAGCCACCGAGCCACGTGTGTTGGGGACCTGCAGTTACACATAGTATGGAGGCAGCTGGGTCAGATTTGAATGGGAATTGGCATAGAGGACCATGGAGGACTTTTCCAGAAAGCAATTTTTAAGCTGAATACTAAAGAATAAATAGAAGAAAGCCACATACATGGGGGAAAGGGAGGATTCCAAGAATAACAAAAAAGTTTACTCAAAGGACCGGAGTCAACAGCACAATGCTTCCTGGGAAACAAAAGCACTCTGCTGTGATGGGAGTGGGTAGAAAGCTTCATTTCGAGAAGTGGTAGACGTCCAAAGGAAGTCTTGCACTTCTGTTAAATAGCTGGCAAGGAGGATTCTGCCAAACCTGTGATTGGAGGGAATGTATCAAATGAAAATATAAACACCTTTATAATGATGCATATTCCCAGAAGCTTTGCATGTGGACATAGGGGAATAAACGTCTCTGAGCCAGGAAGTTGCTTTTACTCTTCATGTAGACTCTAAAAAGCACATTGTATATAAGTTGATGTATCAAAACTCCTCTGTTAATATGTTGATACACACTTTTAAAATGAGTTGCCAGAGAGGAGGGGTGACAGGGAACTGAGTGAAAGAGGTGAAGGGGTTAAGAAGCACAAATTTGCAGGTACAGAACAGTCCGGGGATGTAAAGAACAGCGTAGGGAATACAGTCGGTAATATTGCAATAACTGTGTGTGGCTTCCGGTGGGTTCCGGAAGTGTCGGGGGAACACATTATAAAATATATGATTCTCCAACCACTATGCTGTACACCTGAAACCAACACAAAATAATATTGAAGTAAACTGTAATTGAATGTTTTTAAAAAATTTTCAGGAAAAAGAAATAACTGCTACCTGTACCACCCCCCCAAAAAATAAATACAAACTAAATAAGCAAAATAAGTAATAAATAAAGTAAAATGAGCACTTTTCTCAAACAGAGGTTCTAAAATGGTAAGAAACAGTACAGGACAGGACATTTCAACATAATATTACCCATGTTTTTTGTGTGAGGTTCTGCTCTTGCTCACCCTCCACAGCCTGACCCAATGATCAATTCCAGCCTGTTTTCTGATAGAGGGATTGGTGATGAGAACTTAGTCTGGGACACAGCCAACCAACTGAAGTGCAAACAGAACTTAAAAAAGATCGTGCTTAATGAAATTCTTTCTTGTATTTTGATCAGGCATAGTTGAAAGCAAATCTCCCAAATACACTGAATTTTTTTCTTCTAAGTGGGGATCAAAAATGTTTCCCTGTCAGTTGTAAACTTCCACAACCTGAGGCTATTAACATTGATAATTAAGTAACTCTGTTATTTATGAGAAGGATTAAGATAAATATTCTTCAAGGAAAGAAACAATTGGAAAAACATACGTATATCAGTTAGTTTCATGGCTGATTTTTCCCCTTCCCTAAAATTAAATGAATTCTTCATTCGCTATTATAAACTAAATATTTCCTTTGAGTCCAATTAGCATTGCTGAAAGAAAAAGCAAATCAACGCTCTGTTCAGCATGCATCAGTGTAATGGAAAATCAGGTCTTTTATTCTAGCTTTAATAACTGCAGCTTGATTGGAGGCAAAGAAAGGCTAGGAAGGGAAAAAGGGGGAAAGGAGAAGGGCTGCCAAATTAGTTCTGTAAGAATTCTCAACCTGTCTGCTCTCTGGCTCACTATTCAAATGCTAATTGAGCCTTTTGGTAAACAGAATGGGTAATCATGGAAGACAAAAACAGACGCGGAAAACAAATGAAATATCACTTCTTATCCAAAGCAGCGTGGCATTTTTCTGATAAGCTTTGGAAGACTTAAAATTTTAAGTCCTTGGGTCTTATTTTTTTTTTCTGGATAGAGTATAATTAATATAATAAAATAAATATTACATAATCAAATAAAAAATGACAAAGAACTGCTTTGTTTCAACAATGAAACCAGTCATGTTATAATTAGATAAGAGGATTTATATTCACAGCTATAAACATGAAAGTAGAGCATGAGGCTGGATAAAGGCAAGTTTTTAATTCTTCAAAATTAATTACATGGCATTATTCTTATCAGTACACAGAATGCATTAATTATACAATTAATAAAAAGATGAAAGGGATTTTTTCTTTCTTGGCAATTGTAATGCGCATGGGGGCATTTGGTTTTCTATCCAGAATTGTCCTTCAGGCATTTTTATAATCTTCTTACCAGGCGAAGTCAGGACCCTAAACCAGTTAGCAGGAATATTGAATGGAGTGGGTCTCCGTGTTAGTGCTCAGACGTGTTTCTGAAAGGTTACGGATTTCCATGTAATGGGGATCTAAGGTGTAATAGGTTTAATTTGAGGTCCTCTTTAAAAGATCAGCGGTAAGAGGCATTGTCAGCAATGTGTAATAGTCAGTGAGAAGTGGCGGCTCACTCCCTCTCACGGGGCTTCCTTAAGAATGAAAAAGTGATTATCTTCGTACAACAGTTACTTCTCTGAGTGCTTCCATCATCAGCATGGCACCGAAAACGCCTTGTATGTGCCACTGCGTTAGCTGTGGAGACGTTTTCCAGCTATAAATAACGTTCACGGAAGAGGAGACGTGGCTGTGAAAAGACAGCTGGCGATCAGGAGCAGAGCCACAGGCCAGGTCCATTTGTGCAAACTCCAAGGGACGGTCCAAATGCTCTGGCTGTCTCGCAATTGTGCTTCATCAACTATTACTTGGAGTAAACGGGCCATCAGCCAGGGGCAGGAAATCTGTGTTGTTATATACAAATTGTTGATGGGACAACACAGCCCTACTGTAGCAATGGTGTTTGACTGGGCTGACCTGCCAGCAACATCGTACATGGGAATGATGTGCTACAGATTCTCACCCCAAATGATCTCATGCAGCTACTTTAAGACAATGTGTTAGCTGCTCAGCACTTAGTTGAGTGAGCAGAGAAAGGAAATATGAATTTATTTTTAAGAACAAAAAAATACATACACCACCAGTGCATAACCACTTAGTAGTCATTTTTTTTGACAGTCCTGAAGACAGTATTTTAAGCTACTGCTTTTTTGGTAAAGCGTATGTCTAAAAAGAACTATTAAAAGAGAGAGAAAAAATCAAACCTTCTTAGGTTTTCGGTTATAGTGTGCTGAAAATACAAAGCAATTGTTCCTATAAACATAAGGAGAGTAATTGGTTATGAAAATACAATAAAAAATTGTGAATGAAAAATAAATCTGTCCAGAAAGTATCCAGCCATGTACTATGAAAAATTAGAGACATTTATTGAAGAAGATACAAGAAACTTTGTACACAGGACAATGATGCCTCAGTCCCCTTGAAAGTGATGACCTTCTCGAGGAAATCTGGTTCATTGGTAGTGGTTTAAATCACGTCATTAGCAACTACAGCAGAATGTTCCTTCTGCTCTGGTAGCAGAAGGCACAGAACAAATTTTGCCAGCACATGGTCCATGCCAAGATCTTGTGTCAAAATCTCAGACACAGCGGAATCCCAAGGTCAGCTTCTAGTTCTCACACTGTCAGTCACCGATCTTTGTGTATTGCAGCCCATACATGTTCAACATTCTCAGGTGTTCTGCTTGTTGCAGGCCTAGAACGCGGGTCACTTTCAACAGATTCTCCACCATCTCTGATGCCTTTGTGCCACATTTTTATTTGTGCTGCATTCATTGCATCATTCCCAAAAACTTTCTGAATCACCTGAATAGTTTCCATGGAGGAATGTTCAAGCTTAATGTAAAATAAGATGCAGATTCATTGCTCTACTCACTTAGTCATTTTGCATATGACAGCACAGTACACAGATTCACTCAATGGCATCTACCGCCCCCACTGACCAGTCCAGTGAAGTTGTCATTGTTCACACATGCACATTCCAGTCCACTGTCCTTGGCTGCCGGGTTATGTTGATGTCATGCAAACCATCCTCATTATATCATTATATTAACAATGGCTAGATGACAGGGAAGATGGCAACGCGGTAGGAAGGAGCACATTCCATTTCCCCCTACACACAGGGGAAAAACCTGGCCAATTTACATTGGAACAGATCAAACAGCCATCAGAAACACAGAATATTTGAAAACAGGAGATCGAAAATTGTAGTGGACATTGAAAAACCAGACAGTAAGGAGAGTACTTCAGAACAATAAGAGCCCAAGGGGCAGCACGGACACCAGGGAGGGGACTCAGGCCCCCAGCCAGCACTCGTCAGGCTCGCCACAAGATTAGGGAGGGAGCTAGGTCAACCACTCCCTCCCCAGCCAAACAAGGTTTTAGCTGAACCAGGGTAAACCCAGTTGCTTGAAATCTCACAGACAGGACTTGGGGTCTCAGTGGCAGACAAGCTGGGGGTGTGAACACCTACGCATAGCCCAGGGGAGGACTGCATACTGGAGCTCTCCTGACTGTCAGCGCCCAGTGCCGTCAGGATGGCCGCACCCCTGAGCTCGAATGACTGTTGGCGCCCAGCGCCATTGGGACGGCTACACACCTGAGCTCACGTGACTGTCCGAGCCCACCATCCGGGAAAATTGCATGAAGATTGTCACCCGTGCGTGACCACAGGTGGCTGCGATATCATAGGCACCCATGTGCGACTGCGGTAGGCACATGCTTCCTCAGAACGTAAGCCTGAGGCCCTGGGAGGAGAGGCCCAGGGCTAACTCTGAGGACAGTAGTGCAAAGATAACTGAGTGTTGAACAGTATCACTTTTTCTCCCTAGAAAAGTGATACTGTCACCCTAGGCCATTGCAGCCAGCAAGACCAGAAACACCAGCTTGGCAAGATTGAAAACAGCAAGAGTTGCTGGGGTTTTTTCCTTGTTTTTTTTTTTTTTTAATTTAAATTTTTTCTATTATTTCTCATTATTTTATCTTTTTTATCCCTCAATGCCCTTTGCTTCTTGTTACTTCTTTCTTGTTTTATTCCTTCTTCCTTTCTTTCCAATTTTATCTCTCCTTCCTCCTTTTTTTTCTTTTTCTTTCTTCTCTTCTTTCTTCTCTTTCCATTTTTTTCCTCTTTTCTCTTTTTAAATACCCATGAGTGAGACAAAAACAAAACAAAACAAAACAAAACAACAACAAAAAAAACCCTGGAACTGTGAAAAAACCAGACTTGGTCCCAAGGAGGGGGCACTTCAACAGATAAGACAGTGGAAGCTGTGAACACCAGGATACCTGAAGGAGACAGCACCACTGAATCTCACAGGTATTCTACCACAGAAGTTCACACCATAAACCCAGGGAGCCAGAACAGATCAATTTAAGAAGCTGAGGCTAACAAGAAGAGTCTCACAAATAATGGGAAGACAAAAAACAATCCCCAAACAAAAGAAAAGGAGGAAGCCTCAGAAAGAATGCTAAATGAAATGGAGGCAACTCAACTATCAGATTTTGAGTTCAAAGCAATGGTTGTCTGGAAGCTCCAAGAGCTCTCAATGAGCTACCAGAAACTACAGGGAAGCTACGAGGAACCCACTGCAAACTATATCAACATGAAAAAGGAAATAGAAACTATCAACAAGGGCCAAGAGGAAATGAAAAATACAATTTCTGAACTAAAGAACACAGTGGAAGGAATGAAAAGCAGAATTGATGAAGCAGAAGATCGGATCAGCTAGTTGGAGGACCAAGTAGAAAAAAGCATCCAGAAAGAGCAAGAAAAGGAAAAGAGGCTCAGAAAAAATGAAGAGGGATTAAGAGAAATACAAGACAGTATGAAACAGAATAATATCCATATAATAGGGATACCAGAGGGAGAAGAAGAAAAGCAAGGGATAGAAAACCTATTTGAAAAAGTAATGATAGAAACTTCCCTAATTTGATGAGAAAAAAACTCACACAAATCCAGGAAACACAGAGAGTCCCAATCAAGAGGAACCCAAAGAGGCCCACTTCAAGACACATCATAATTAAAATGACAAAATTCCAAGACAAAGAGAGAATCTTAAAGGCAGCAAGGGAGAAAAAGGAAGTAACATACAAGGAAGCCCCAATAAGGCTAGCAGCTGACTTCTCAATGGAAACACTCCAAGCTAGAAGAGAATGGCAAGAAATATTCCAAGTAATGAGAACCAAAGGCCTGCAACCAAGACTACTTTACCCAGCAAGGCTTTCAATCAAGATAGAAGGCCAAATAAAGAGCTTCCCAGACAAAAGAAGTCTCAAAGAATACACCTCTACCAAACCAGTTCTGCAAGAGATGCTAAAGGGACTGCTTTAAGGAAAGGAAGGAAAAGGGAGAGAGAGAGAGAGGAACACAGGTATGAAAATGGCAATGAATCAGTATCTATCAATCAATAATAACCTTAAATTTAAATGGAATAAATGCTTCAATCAAAAGGCATAGAAAAGCTGAATGGATAAGAAAGCATGACCCACACATATGCTGCCTACAAGAGACCCACCTCAGGACAAAAGACCTACACAGACTCAAAGTGAAGGGCTGGAAACAAATTTTCCAAGCAAATGGACAGGGAAAAAAAGCCAGGGTAGCAATACTCATATCAGACAAAATAGACTTCAAAAGAAGGGCTATAAAGAGAGACCCAGAAAGTCACTTCATAATACTCAAGGAAAGAATCCACCAAGAAGACATAACATTGTAAATATATATGCACCCAACATAGGAGCACCTAAATACATCAAGAAAATCTTAGAGGACTTCAAGAAAGATACTGACAGCAATACAATTACAGTAGGGGATTTTAACACCCCACTGTCAAAAATGGACAGATCTTCCAAACAAAAAATCAACAAAGATACTGTGGCATTGAACAACAGTCTGGATGAAATGGACTTAACTGATATATATATAGAGCCCTTCATCTCAAATAAACTAAATACACATTCTTTTCTAATGCACATGGAACATGTTCAAAGATAGACTACATGATAGGACACAAAACAAGCCTCAACAAATTCAAGAAAATTGAAATCATACCAAACATCTTCTCCAACCACAAGGGACTGAAACTAGAAACCAACCCCAAGGGGAAAAACACAAAATCCTCAAAATCATGGAGATTGAATAGCATGTTATTAAACAATGAATGGGTCAAGTATGAAATTAGGGAAGAAATCAAAAAGTTTCTGGAAACAAATGAAAATGAACTCACAACAACCCAAAACTTATGGGACACAGCAAAGGCAGTCCTCGGAGGGAAGTTCATAGTGATACAGGCCTACCTAAAAAAGATAGAAACATTTCAAACAAAAAACTTAACCCTAAGCCTACAAGAACTTGAGGAACAACAACAAAGACACCCCAGAGCAAGTAGAAGGAAGGAAATAACCAAGATCAGAGCAGAATTAAATGGCATAGAGACTAAAAGCACAATTCTAAGGATCAATGAATCCAGGAGCTGGTTCTTTGAAAAGATAAACAAAATTGACAAGCCTTTAAGCAGGCTCATCAAGAAAAAAGAGAGAGGACCCAAATAAACACAATTAGAAATGAAAAAGGAGAGATTACAACTGACACCACAGAAATACAAAGGATTGTAAGAAATTACTATGAAGAACTGTATGCCAAGAAATTTGAAAACCCAGGTGAAATGGAGAAATTTTTAGAAAAATATAATCTCCCAAAACTCAATGAAGAAGAAGCAGAAAGCCTGAATAGACCAATAACAGCAGAGGAAATAGAAGCAGTAATCCAAAAACTCCTGACACACAAAAGCCCTGGACCGGATGGTTTCACAGGAGAATTTTACAAAGCATTTAAGGAAGAGCTAACCCCTATCCTTCATAGACTATTCCAAAAAATCCAAGAAGATGGAATACTCCCAAACTCTTTTTATGAAGCCAGCATCATCCTAATTCCCAAATCAGATAAAGACACAATAAAGAAAGAAAACTTCAGGCCAATATCGCTGATGAACATAGGTGCTAAAATTCTCAACAAAATATTGGCAAACCGCATCCAACAATACATTAAAAAGATCATACACCATGACCAAGTGGGATTCATCCCAGGGATGCAAGGATGATCCAACATTCGCAAATCAGTAAATGTTACACATCACATAAACAAAAGCAAAGACAAAAATCACATGATTATATCAATAGATGCAGAAAAAGCATTTGATAAGCTACAGCACCCATTTATGATAAAAACACTCAACAAAGTGGAATAGAGGGAGCATTCCTCAACATAATCAAGGCCATATATGAGAGACCTACAGCCAACATCATACTCAACAGGCAAAAACTAAAATCTTTTCCACTAAGATCAGGAACAAGACAAGGTTGTCCACTTTCACCACTTCTATTCAATATAGTATTGGAAGTCTTAGCCACAGCGATTAGACAAGAAAAGGAAATAAAAGTCATCCAAATCGGAAAGGAGGAAACAAAGCTATCATTGTTTGCAGGTGACATGATAGTGTACATAGAAAATCCTATAGACTCGGCCAAAAAGCTGCTCAACCTAATAAATGAATTTTGCCAAACAGCAGGATACAAAGTCAATATCCAGAAATCAAAGGCATTTCTGTATACCAACAATGAAAGAGCAGAAGCAGAAGTCAAGGAAAAAATCCCATTTGATATAGCAAAAAGAAAAATAAAATATCTAAGAATAAACCTAACCAAGGAGGTAAAACACCTGTACGCAGAAAACTATACAATGCTGAAGAAAGAAATCAAGGAAGACACAAACAAATGGAAACATATACCATGTTCGTGGATTGGAAGAATTAACATCATCAAAATGTCTATACTACCCAAAGCAATTTACAGATTCAATGCAATACTTATCAAAGTACCAATGGCATATTTCACAGATATAGAACAAACACTTCAAAAATTTATATGGAACCATAAATGACCTCAAATAGCTGCAGCAATTTTGAGAAAGAAGAGCCAAGTAGGAGGGATCACAGTACCTGATACCAAACTGTATTACAAGGCTACTATAATCAAAACAGCCTGGTACTGGCACAAAAACAGGTACATGGACCAGTAGAATAAAACAGAGAGCCCAGAAATAAACCCAATTCTCTATGGTCAATTAATATTCAACAAAGGAGGCAGCAACAGAAAATGGAGTAAAAATAGCCTCTTCAACAAGTGGTGTTGGGAGAACTGGATAGCTACATGCAAAAAAAAATGAAACTTGAGCACCAACTTACACCATACACAAAAATAAATTCAAGGTGGATAAAAGATTTAAATATAAGCCATGACACCATTAAAATCCTAGAGGAGAACATAGGCAGAAAAATCTCAGATATTTCATGCAGTAACATTTTTACTGATATGTCCCCTAAAGCAAGGGACATAAAGGAAAGAATAAACAAATGGGATCTCATCAAAATAAAAAGCTTCTGCACAACTGAAGAAAACAGAATTAAAATAAAAAAGAGAACCAACTGTATGGGAAAATATATTTGCTAATGATACCTCAGACAAGTGTTTCATCTCCAAAATATATAAAGAACTTACATGACTCCACTCTAAGAAGACAAGCAACTCAATTAAAAAACGGGCAAAGGACTTGAACAGACACTTCTCCAAGGAGGACATACAGAGGATCCAGAGACACATGAAAAGATGCTCAATATCGCTAGCTATCAGAAAGATGCAAATTAAAACCACAATGACATACCAGTTCACACCAGTCTGAATGGCCATCATAAACAAAGCAACAAACAACAAGTGTTGGAGAGGTTGTGGAGAAAAGGAGACCCTAGTGCACTGTTGGTGGGGTTGCAGACTGGTACAACCACTATGGAAAGCAGTATGGAATTTTCTAAGAAAACTACAAATGGATCTACCTTTTGACCCAGCAATTCCACTGCTAGGATTATATCCTAAGAACCCTGAAACACCAATCCAAAAGAATCTGTGCACCCCAGTGTTCACAGCAGCATAATTTACAATAGCCAAGTGTTGGAAACAACCTAGGTGCCCATCAGTAAATGAATGGATCAAGAAACTATGGTACATTTACACAATGGAATTCTATGCAGCAGAAAGAAAGAAGGAGCTCCTGCCCTTCACGACAGCATGGATGGAACTGGAGAGCATTATGCTAAGTGAAATAAGCCAGGCAGTGAAACATAAATACCATATGATCTCACCTTTAACAGGAACCTAATCAACAAAACAAACAAACAAGCATAATATAACCAAAGACACTGAAATTGAGAAGGGGCTGATAGTCACCAGAGGGGAGAGAGAGGGAATTTCAGGGGGAAAGGGGAAGGGTTTGGAGCAACAAGTGTAAAGAACACATGGACAAAAACTAGGGGGGGGTTGGAAATGGGAGGGAGGTGGGAAGGGCTGGGGCAGTGGGCTGGAATGGGAGCAAAAGACAGAAAACTGTACAAGAACAACAATTAAAATTAAAAATAAAATAAAATAAAATGACAAAAAAACCATGGCTAGGATTTTTTCTGGTCAGACTATATATATATATAGTCATTAAAATCATTAGAGAAATTTCTTTCTCTCTTTCCAAAGAATGTTTTGAGAGTTAAAAAAAATCATCTGATATGAACACAGAGAAGTAGTCACTGCTTAAGGATCAAGTTGTATATACTATATTTGATAATCATAGCTGCTAATACTCAAAAGAAGCTCTTGCTTTGGCACATTTTTTGTATTTCAACTGGCATCCTGGATGTGTTCACCTAGATACTCAAATATGTGCACATGCATATGTGTGTGCAAAATGCAGAAGCTTGTTCCCTTGCTTCAAGAAAATTTATGCAGGAAAATCTAAAATCTAAACAATCAAATTAGAGGCCAATTACTCTGGAAATTATTAAGATTATGCATCATTGCCATAATATGGGATAGATCTTGTCAATACAAACAACTCAAGAATACCTTTAACCCCTCCTCTCTTTTATAAATATGTATACATGCATGGATAGCTCAAGTGCAAAATGCTTTGAAGGTTGATCTCCCAGATTCATTCTGATTATTGGAGAGGTGCCCTTCCCAGTAACTCAAAACAAACTGAGGAAGAATTTCATCATGAGAATTTCGAGTGGTGTGGAAAAAGTTTAATATAAAGTATTTCATCCAGATTGCTGATCCAATCCACATAAAGCTGACTAACTTTGACATTTTGGTATTCAAACTGTGGAAAATTATAGATTTATGTAAGGTCCATTTAGATTTAATCCATTCTTCTAGATAAAGGTTTTATGAACCTTGTATAGTGACTCTACTCAGTCAGCTTATATAATTAGATTGTGAAATTTCTTAGATGTAAGAGATAATCTAAATGTACAATTATTAGAATCACTTTTATAAGATAGCTAAATTCATCACTTAATGCTACTAAACATTAAAAATATATCTTAAGAAAGATAAAAGTATAAATCATAGTAAGAGAGTAATTTCTTGTTTTATTTTAATTTTATAAGTTGCAACCTGTGGTAGTTCTAGATTTAAGATCACTATGGAGCACTGAACCTGTAAGGCAAGTTAACTGTTGTTTAAAAAAAAAATGAATATTTACCAAGAAGAAAAACTAGCAAATTGAGAGAAGTGTTTTTTATTGTAATGGAAGAAGTACCGTAGTTATAAATGCTCTCATTGCACAGATAGCACATGGTGGGATCTGCCAGCAGAATTTTCAGGCAAAATTGTAAATAGACAAAGTGCATCTCTACAGTCTTTTTCAATCTCTCCTGCTCTCTCTCTTTTTCCTTCTCTCTCTCTTCTGCTCATACCCTTGCTCTCTCTCTAACTCCTAGGCCAAGTTTCTAATCATCATGCTGAAATGTCAATAGTAATGTCATCTACCTCACAAGATTATTGGATCAGTAAATCAAAGAGCTACAGCAGCATACAGCAGAGTGAGCACTCAAATATCAGCTGTTATTATGCCCAGGTATGTGACCCTGGGCACCCCGGTCATCTGCAAAGTGGGACAGGCATTCCCTACCTGACAGGGTTTGCACCAGTGTTAAAATAACCTATGTTATGTGCCTTGCACAGAGTCTGACATGTGATAATTGTCAGCAGTGTCCAACCTTTTGGCATCTCTGTGCCACACTGGAAGAAGTAGAGTTGTCTTGAGCCACATATGATATACACTGTGATGCATAATCATAAAAAAAATCTCATAATATTTTAAGTAAATTTACGATTTCCTGTTGGGCCTCAATCACAGCCATCCCGGGCTGCAGCTTGGACATCCCTGATTAGATATTACTTGTCTGGAAGTATATTTCTTCAATTTTCCAAAATGTTACCTATCAAAGGATTAATGTCTTCTAATAAGTAAGACAAGTTAATTAAGTGATTTTAAGGAAATCAATGTGGATTATAAAGGAATGAGTGAGAGCGCCGAGTGCTGGGAACTCCAGTCTTTGGAAGTGACCAGTGTGAGAGATGAAGAGAGAGAGATGCCAGAGCTTAAGAACCTTGAAAGACAAGTGAGGAAGGTGTACCAAGGAGAGAGTGGCCAATGGCATCAGGTTCTGCTGCTTGCTCCAAACATGGAAGATGTTATTTTCTAGCTTCTGGGAGCTCTCCTCAATCCACGTTCATTCATTTGTGTGTAAAACAGTGAAACCCATAGTCTCCGCCTTTGGGGTCTGGAATATTCATTACTGATAACAGTCACAGGAGACAGGGTTTCAGCAACCTTGTATTTGCCCATGTGCCCACTTGTCTTACTTTTAAGCCTCATTTCTGACATTTCCCTCTGGATTAGATACCACCAACTTGTTCCATTTCAGCCACTTACAATTTGTGAGGAGAGCAGATTTTAAATCTGTCCTTAGTCCCATCATTCAATGCAAGTGAACGCTTTACCCGAATTGCAGGCTTGGCTCAACACTAAAGAGCTGCCGATCTCATCGCGCTGCTCATAAGTGGAAACCTTGTCATCTGGTGTGGAAATATTTCATTTTAAAACTTTGGGGTGTTGATAAGTACCATCAAAACTATGTAAGCTTCACTCTTTAAGATCCAAGTTGTTAGGCAGAATAGAGTTAATACAATGCTTCTAACACTCAGCATTTCCCACTAAGCACCCTAATTTTATGCTTTTTGAGGATTGCTGAGCCTTTCTGAGTGGACAAAAGTTCCTAATAGATGGACAGTAAATAATGACAAAAGAAACCAGTTCTTTCTGGTTTTCCTATTAACATAAACATGAGAAATTAAATTAGTCAGAAAAGAGTATTTTGTGGATATTCTAAATTGGCGTTATGTTTGCAATTGATTTCACGGGTTCCCCCACAAGGAGGTTGAGAAAAGAATGCTTTGTACATCAAAATCTCATGCAGTTTATGATGCTCATCTAGTTTATTATATTTGTAAAGCTTGGAACTAAAAGGAACTTTACTTTTGTTTTTAACTTTGCTGATTCCCACCAACTCATCTTCATGAAAGTTCCTTTCTCAGATAGAATCGCACTGTGGTTGCGGGTCACCTGGCCTTATTTATTCTGCGCTGTGCCTTTTAATATAGATGATTATATTTGTTCCCAAGCAATATTACCCCGATTTCTTTGAGGTTTCCCCTCATCTCTATTTTCTATCCCTTTAACCATTTAGACATTCCATATTTTAACATACTTTTAAGATATCAAGATTACACGTTTGCTCAGCTGCTATGTTGTTTTGAGCCCAATTTTTGAGATGCAGGAATTGTTCAGAGGAGATTTTATGTTTGAAAATATGTAGGGAGTGGCTAAATGCACAAACTCTAAGGACTGACTGCCTGTTTTAAGTCCCTTTTCTCCTTCTGACTCTCGGTGAAACCCTAAGCAAGTCATCTATCATCTCTGTTTCTTTGTTTTCTGATCAATACAACTAGATTAATAATAGCATCTCTTTTATGGCATTGTTAGGAGGATTACATTGATTAATCTCTATCAACCATAGGGAAGAGCACCACACATATATAAGTGCTATATATGTGCTTGAAAATTAAATTTATTTAATATCATAAATAATAGCACCATACAGGAGATATATGGCATCAATTTACTGCATTTCTGTCTTGTAGATATTCATGTCCAGTTCAACCTCAAAACCTAGGGGAAAGCCACATTCCTTTACTGGTGCTATCTGTATTTATAATCATGTGGCATAAATATTCATGATTAAACTCTGCCAGTCCCTATAACTCTGTACATGTCCCTCTAATTAATACTAAAAATTATTACACTGAAAAAATATTGTAAG
The DNA here is from genome assembly GCA_004027475.1 of Anoura caudifer. NCBI lineage: Eukaryota > Metazoa > Chordata > Mammalia > Chiroptera > Phyllostomidae > Anoura > Anoura caudifer. The sequence goes on from PVKU01000448.1 coordinate 125,469, forward strand.
AATGTGGTTAATATAAAAGGAAGACCAGGGAACATAGCAATTATTGATTTTTTAAAAGAATAATAACCCCAAAAGATACATTAAAAATTAATAATTCCAAATTGACTGTCTAGACTACCCTACACCAAGACGTAGAAGATTCTGTATTTTAGAATGGTGAATTATCATAGTGAGTTTAAATCATTAAAGAAACACACAGTTATAAAAATGAAACCAATGTTATGTATTAAATATCAACAAAATCATAAAATACTGGAAACTTGAGTTATCTAATTTGTAAATTGATAGTATTAAAATTAAGAAAACATGTTTGCAATCAAATTATGAAACTATAGGTAAAATAGCTAGAGTAACCTAATTTTCTTCTTGCCAGGGACATCCAGATTCTTTTTCTGTTTCTCTCATTTGTTATTTTGGCTGTTTCATGAGTTGTACACAAATAGAAAATAGAGGAGTGAACTTGAGACTATAACGCTGAAACATATTGTATAAAGGTTTAATTAACTCAAAATAAAGGTAAGTGTGCCCCGTTATTGCTGACAGTAGGATCTGGACATTAACCAAGGCCATGAAGGTAGCTTCTGGGACAGAACTGCCTGTGGTATGGACATGAAGGAGGCACCATAAAATCAGATAACATCAACATCAGAAGACTCACCTTCCTCTCCTTGATCCATCTGGGTCTACTGCCCAGATATTACAGTTCTCAGGTCATTCATTCTGCAAGGAGCTCCCACTAATACATCTTCATTTAAAATGATTTAAATTCAATTAGTTTCATATTTAAATTAAATTTTCACATTCCATTCCTTCCTGCTAAATTCCATTTATAGGATCTCTCCAGCAAAAAAATCTACAAAGATGTTTATCATACTGCTATTTGTAGCTCTGAATGTTTATAAAGGAAAGAGTTAATAAGGATGAGTTATCCCTCTATATATTGGCTAAAAGCTTGCCCAAGATACATTAAGTAAATAAAATTAAAACTGGGGAGAAAGTAAAAATAATCCTATTTATTATATTTTATATACTTTATATATTTTTAATTTTTATACATTATATCATAAAAATGCATATAGCTTTATCTATATGTGTTTATATGCATTTATATACAGGCACAGATTTGAGTTCAGAAGAAGCTATGTGTTTACATACATATGTATGTCTGTATACATGTATATGTACATATTAATCACAACTTACAGAACACTTTAAATTTACATTCCTGGGTCTCACTTTAGACCAACTGCATGTATCAGAATTATTAGGGCCAACCCAGATAATTCTGACGACCAGGCCAGATTTGAATAGCCAAGTTTGAGATTAGCTCTTCTAGCTTACAAAGGACTGGCTACTCATGCCATTAATTTTTTCAAGCCTGCCTATAATTTCTACTTGTTATAAAAATTCCAAGAAGTGTATACTTCTATTTATTGAGAGTCTGTTTGCTACATTAAACAGTGCCTACTTTACTAGAACTTTTAGAAGATATCTTGGGGACTAGTTTACTGTTTCAACGAGAATTTATGGAGTGTGTGCTGTACAGCTGGTTCTGTTCCATGTTGTAGGAATGCAAAGTGAACAAAATAAAGAAGGCATGTCTCATGAAGATAATCCTCCCCTGCATAACCACGCGACCGCTTTTACCATGTGACTACTTTTATCCTGTTGTGGTTCTCCGATGTGAGTGGGCATCCGGTTAACCCAAGACTGAGATCTGGTGCAGCTGGAGATGACTAGGCTCCACCCTCACAGGTTCTGACTTACGAAGCCTGGGGCAGGGCCCAGGAATTGGCATGTCTAAGGATTTACTGAGTGATACTGATACTACGGGTTGAGGACCACAGTTTTTGAGAACAACTGCTAAAATACCATCTGTTTCTTTTCTCCCATTGCCTGATACAAAAGTGAGATCCAGGCCTGCAATCTTCTCTCTAGGAAGAATGTAAGACTTTGTTATGTTAAGTACCAATTTCATAACTGGCATTCTTTAACTTCCCTATCCTGATAACTAAAGCGTATTTTATCTGGAAATTCATATACTTGTATAGGTATCTAAGCTACTTTTTTTGGAAAAATATATGTCTAGGTATGGAGAGAAATAAAGTGAGATAAAGAGAAGGAATCTGAAGTTTATAAACACATGTAGCAGAACAGCTAAAATTTGGACCATTTCAATTGCCCTTTGCTTCCTCTGAGAATTGGTCCACCCTACATAGTTACCAGAGCAGCTGAGATCAAATGAGTTAATATTTATAGAAACTTTTTGCAAAATGTAAAGAGCTATAAAGTGTACGTTACTTAGAGAATCCCCAATCTCATGTCTAATTTTCAGAAAGAAAACCTGGAACATCTCTTGCTTGGCCAAACCAAAGGAAAAGGCTCCCCTTTGCATTGACTGCGTTGAGTTTGACCTCTTCTCTCCCAAACGGGTGCATGTTCTTGGCCTGGGAAATGCTGTGTGCCACTTACTAAATGCCACTGAGGTGAGTGTCCCCTTTTGAATACACCTCTAAGTCTCTGCACAGTGGAGAGAAGCCAGACACAGACAGGCCTTACCCCTTGAGATTGCTGAGTGTTTGTCATCCTTTCAGAAAAGCCCTTCTGAGAGTTTCCTAGAGAAAATGTGAAGAAATAGTCATGCAACTCATCACTTCCTACCTTCCCACTGAACCTCTTATTAATTAACATGTTAATGCTCTGTTTGATTTCTTAAATTTAGTTTGAGAGACAGTGAAACAGCTATTTTCAAATTAAATTAAATGGAGTTGGGAGAGATTTTCAACCAATATAGGGCTTTTTGTACTCTACTAATTCCAGTATTCATTATGGTAAAAAAAAAAAAATCAATGAGTTTGAAATGAAAGTGTTGATATTATTGTAAGCTAAGTCGACTTCTGAATAACACTCCCTCCGTGACAATGTTTTACCGCGTATGTGACATTAGAAAATGCAAATTCCAATGCTTAGAAAAAGGGGAAATTTTCCTCAGTTACCATAAATGTCACCCAACTATGTTTGGGGAATTAGCCTACTCATAAATGGTAAAAATTAAGATTTTTGTCTAGTACAATAGACATCTTTACTGTTAATAGTCTGCAACAATCCTTTGATTTTCAATGGTATATTGCTCTCAGCTCACAGTACAAATTTCAGGCATAATTAATTATCTTTTATCTTCCTCCAAGGCTTTTCTTTTTAGCAAAAGGATTTGTTTAGACTTCTGTTCTAATGGATTTTAATGGGAAACATTATATTAGGTAGTTCTTAAAACAGAGCCATTACACCATTATAGACCAAATAGTTATCACTTACTCTCCTTCAATAAATAATTTTTAAATACCTCCATTTATATTGATTTGAGTTTCTAAATCTTTAGATCATTTTATGTTGAACTTCAGAATGTCTTCTATTGCCAGTGTTTGGAATTATTCTTTTTTTTCAACCTTAATTAACCTAAGATTAACATGCAGTAACAGATTGGGCTGATACCAGAATTCTACCACGTATAGGAATCACGTATGGCCATGCCAGAAATTCCCAGTCAATGTTTCACTCCTGGAGGATGTGAGTGTTTCAGTGCTTCTCGGACTTGGACGGGCTTACGAGTCACCTGGAGCCCATACTCATCTGTAGATCCGAATTTAGTAGGTCGGGGGTGGAGTCAGACTGCACATTTCCTACAAGTTTGGGGGGGATGCTGATGCTGCTTTGAGTAGCAAGGGTTTAGGTATCATTTACAGGTAAGCCAAGAGTAAATTTGACATAAACTGTTCAATAACTGCAACTCTCACAGCTATTTTGGAAAGCAGAGTTTGCTACTCATAAACGTAGCTTCAGCAGGACTGAAGTATGGTAATCAAACAAAAACAGATATTTCTATCTTTCTTGACCTTCCTAAAGCAGAATATATTGTTAAGGTGAAAGGCATCTTTAGTAGTTATCAATGCTGCTTTGTCTATTTGTAATTATAAATTGTAATATATTTGTATTATTTTTCACCTTAGTTTGCCCTTTGAACTAACCATTTTGGGGCTTAGTTCAGGGCACTGTAGAAACTCTTCATATTCCATGGGACAGAGTTTGTGAAAATGTGTTTTTTCTTCGCCTTTCTTGAGAAACTTCTGAAAGTGAACAAATTCATTTCAGGAAGGAAAAAGAAAAACATTTTATCTTACAGATAGCAGTCATGATCAGTCAGTATTTCCTAAAGATCAACAGTATTTCTTAGGGTACTACAAGGAGTAATATGGAACATCAGACAACAGCTTCTTTGCCAATCAATTGCTAGGTCTCTTAGAATACCTGCCACCAAACCCTTTGTGCCTGTTCAGTTTTCAATAAGGAACACACTTCTCTAGGTTGTTTGTTTGCTGATCTTTGTCACTGGCAGAAGAACATTTAAGAGGCATTTCTTTCTTTAGTGGAAACCCCCTTCTGTTCCTAAATGTGTAATTTAGATCAAGGCAGGGATTCTGAAACCTTTGGTGCTTCGGGATCACCAGGGTCTGCTTGCTCAACCACTAGGTGCTAGGCTCCGCCTCCAATTTACTGATGTAGCCGGTGTGATGGAGGGAGAGAGAATTGGTGTTTCAAAACAATTTTCAGGTGAGACTGATCTGCTGGTCTAAAGCCCACACCATGTAAACTAGTACTTGAAGAAAATGCACTTCCCTTTTTTCTGCTTATTAAAGATGTTTCCACTAATTATGAGGGTGTTAAAGAGGAAAGTGAGCATCAAAGCCTTTGTCTAAAACTTTGACACAGAAGTTATAGGAGCCTCCAAACCTTAATCACTCAAAAAACACCGAAGGGCATTGGCTTTCCCATGTCCCCAAAAGGGAAAGTCCTCAGGCAATTTGGCCAGGGACGCCTTGTCGGAGTGTCCTATCCTGACAGGCCCCCTCACAATTTTCCAGCATACTGTGATTGATCTTCGTGGTGATAATCACAATTGTAATTATACAATTATTTGCAAAAAAATAAACTGTTTACTGACTATTTTTTTAGGTGCCATGACTGCCTTTCCCAGCTACCTCTTGGTGTTCAGTATCCAGTAGGGGATGTGGCCCCATAGTTGATACTCAGTATCTGCCAAAATGAATGGTGGAGAGGTTACCATTCTCCTATGTAAGTACAGAGGGTAAGTGGTAAGCACCTTAATTCAAAGATTCTCCTGAGTCCAGGAAAGCTATTTTTTATTGATTATGACGTTTTTTGCATGCTGAACTCAGTCTCCGTCCAGGAATTATTTTCCGTTACAGACAGCCTCAACTGCTTGTCATGTACCACATGTGAGATAAAATCTAATTGCCCTGTTTACAATGAACTCTATTGAGAAAGGCCCTCACTGTGTTCACTCAATATTCCCAGAGTTTTTCCTCTACCTTTGTTCATGCAGCTTCATTAATCTCAAATAGCTACTCTCCTCCAAACACACTCTATTTGTTGAAAACCTATTAATTCCTTAAGTCCTATCTTGAGCACCATCTTTTCTGTGAAGCCTTTTGAAATCCCCTTAATTAGATGAAATCTCTGATGACTCTAACCTTACTCTACCTTACAATGTAGTGATTCATGTGCTTGCCTTTACCTTCTTGCTAAAACAGCCTCCTTAAAGATAGGGAGTGCTTATTCATTTTTTTTTTACCATAACTTCAGTCATTAAGCAAATATGCATTGATCTCCTATTATGTGCCAGGACCTGAGCTAAATTCTGGGGGTATAAAGATAAATGAGACCTAACATCTGTCTTCAAAGGGGCCACCATTTTCTAGGGCAGAAAACAAAGGTCTAAAGGCACAATTGTAGAATGATAAAGCACAGCGCAGGGCACGATGGCAGGATGAAGAGAGAAATGATCACCTCTCTGTGGGCTGAGTGTGGGGACTGAAGGTACTGGAATGGTTTCGGGCAAGTAAGAAGCTTCAGAGATAAGATTTTTCCAGGTGTGAACTACATGTGGTAGATGTTCAGTTTCTTCCATTTATCCTACTTATTTGAATTGATCTAAACACAGCTCATAAAATGAAAATGAGTTAAACAAACTCTATCCTATTTTCTTTCATCTCTTTAGTTTTTTGAATGTCTGCTGCAATGTTTTTATGGATCCCACACCCTAATTTTCCTGCTTTCAGCTGCCTTTATATAACAGCACAGTATTTCCTACCTCAATCCATGCACGGCTTGGCCTTACCCAGTACCTGTTTGATGGATCCACACTGGTTGCTTCTTACCCTGTAGTTGTAACATTGTTTCCTATAGGAGGTAGCACAACGAGCCGTATCAGACGTTTGGACCCTGCCGAAGTAGTCACCCACTGTACCAATGTATATCACTGCACAGGCTGAGGAAATGAGACAAGAACCCAAGTCCAGTTTGTTGTTCTCAGCCAGGCTACAGGCAATACCTGATTAACAGCATCACCAGGAGAGATTTCAGAAAGAGCCCAAGACTGAGCCACTAAGCCTGCCTCTCTCTCTTTTTCAAAATACCTCCCAATCACCATTGAACCTTATTCTCCCTTTAAAACACACCATTAGATGCATAGGCCCTAGGCCTAGATATTTGTTTCAGAAAGTGTGGCTGGGCGTGACTGCAGGACTTTAGTTTGAACCAGCACCACAGTGGATAAGGTGGCAGGTGGCCCACACACCATATTTTATCCCAGGTAAATTATCTCTGATCTTGTGGGTTAACTTAGAAACAAAAGCAGCTCTATAATGTTCTTCCAACCACAAGTTCTATAAAGTGAGAACTGGCATTAAATTCTATTTAAATTAAATTTTTAAAAGATTGAAGCTTTCACCTTTTGCCAAATGGCCCATGCCAAACTCCCTCCTCTGTTGTGTGCTGTCCATAATGAGCTCTTTCTGTCAACAAGATGGGGGAGGGGTGGTAATTGTCTTCCCCTTCTCCACATAAGTGGCATACAAGTAATTTCAGAATTGTTTCTTTTGTTGGTCCCTCACATCATTATGGTCTACTTAGGCAGAAAGAATTGAAACGATACCTGACATGCTTCCAACAAATTGTTAATTGAAGCTTTAGTGTCAGCAGGACACAAGGAGATTTCCTGATTGCACCTCCCCTCAAAATGGCTTTACGAGGAGGGAGCAACAGTCCTCACTTCCCAGATGAGGACACAAGATGAAGAGTTAAAGAACTTGCAAAGATCACTTGGCGAGCAAAAGGTGGCTTCAAATCCAGGTGTCTGGTTCTACAACCCATGTTGCTTTAACCGCCTCAAGCAGCTGGTATATCACATCATCTTGTTGGGGCTACAGGTGTGAGGAAATGATGAATTTGTGCATGCCACACTGCACCAGGCTAATGATACAAATGAAACTGTCCTTCCCGCATGTCCTTCGGTCCCATTCTCATCCTGAGGTTGGGATCGGTAATGATGTTCTCCTGCGCTAGGCTTCTAGCTTCTGCGGTTTCCTTTCTCTTTGACAACCATTTTTTCCTCTTTGTTTAAGATTCTGTATCATCTGTCTTTGATCCAAGCACCTCTCCTTTCTTCTCCAGCGTGTTTCTTCCCAGCGGTCCCCCAGTTTTATTATTCGGGATTTCAGACCTACCTTTCTCTTTCGGCTGTAAGCTTTGGGCTTTCTCTTCATCTGAGGTGATCATATGCCCATGCTGTTTCTTTCATTTAGTTTTCTTTTTCATTTTCAACCATATATTCTTTTCTGCTCCCTATTATTCTAGATTTTATCATACTGCCTTAATCTTCACTAACAGGCTGGAAAGAGTTTTCCCTCCCTTACATTTCTGATAGCAGCCTTTTAACTATGAGGAAGGACTATCAACGCCCTCGTTATTAATTTTATTGATCATGCACCCATTTCTTCAGGTTTTTGTATGGTTTTTGATTTACTCACACTGTGAGCATCTTCTCTGTGACCTAACGAAAATGAACTGGCATGTTTTGATATAATTGTCATTAAGGCTCAAACTTTACAGTGATAGGAATTTATAGCAAGAAACAGGAAAATGCACTCACACCTGGAACCACAGTACCTCATTAGTAAGGAATAGAAACATTTCCAGAAAATAGCTTCCAGAAAACAGGCTGGCTTCCAGCCATTTCAAATCACTGGGTTTTCTATTTTAAGGCCTTTTCACAACAGTTACTAAATCTAATGTGAAATATCAATCTTTCTTCTCTCAGATTTATATCCATTACAAGATACTGGAATGGATTATATAAATTCTGTCCTCAGAAAGATTTACCTGTTACTCTCACACAATGCATAAATAAAGTTGAGAATAGCCTAACTTTTTTTTAGTAACATAAGTCATATCCCTTATATTGGGACTGTAGTTTAGTATTTCTTTTCCACTTAGTAAAGGAAGCAAAAGCAAAAGAGTTTCCAGAGCACAGGAACTGTGATGGGCAAACCCCAAAATGCAATGCATCGAAGCAACACAAGGTGTCGCTTTTACATAGGCCTGCGCTCCCAGGACGCAGCTGCCTGGGCTCCGTGCGGGATCGGGGGAGGGGAAAGCACCAAGCAGGTTTACAAATGCTTCAGAAGCACAAATGGAGCCAGAATTCTAACTTTGCCATCCATATGTATGCCAATAGCTTGAAAAGTACCCCCGCGCTGGAATTATCCCCCTGTAGCTATATAAGCCCTCAGAATACAGTGAAGTGTCCTCTCCACTTTCTGGATGGCACAGGGCCTCCAGGCGAGCTTATTCTCAGACCCTAGCATATTCTTCCTCCACGCTTCCTTTACGTGTGCTCTTCTAACACTTTAATCGGAGGCTTGATCTATTGCAACAGACCCCCGACTTCCTTCTCCTGGCCTTGCCCAAGCCACCTGTTTTGCACATTGCTTCTAAGCTAACCCGTAGAGCCAGTTCTCGTCCCAGCGATCGTGTTCCTCTAGCATCAGGTTCGACATTTCGCTCGCTGCTGTGACAAATTACCACACACGTAGTTACTTGAAACTATACATAGTTACTGTCTGTAGATCAAAAGTCTGATGCAGATCACACTGGGCTTGGGTCAAGGTGTTTGTGGGGCTGCAGTACTTTCTGCAGGCTTTAAGGCAGAACCATCTCCTTGTACTGTCCAGTTTCTGTGGGTCACCAGAATACCTTGGCTCATGGCCCCTTCCTTTGTCATCAAAGCTAGCACCAGGGGCTAAATCCTGATGCCGCTTGTCTGATTTTTCATAATCACAACTTCCGCTAATTCTTTTAAGGACCTTTGTGATTACCCACCCTGGTAATCCAGTATAATCTTACTTTGAGGTCACCAGGTTAACGACCTTAATTCTATCTGCAACAGTAATTCCCCTTTGCCATGTATTTTAATAAGTTTATTGGCTCCATGGACACCTTTTTTTTGGGAGGGGGGTTCATTACTCTGCCCACCACACAATGGAATTGAAAGTGCTTCGACATCTGGCCCAGGTGAACTCTCCATCCTAACCCCTTTCCAGGGGGCATCCTCATTTCTCCCGTGTCAAGCGCCTCAGCCACACCATACTTCCTGTGAACAGGCCATTGTCCATTCTTGACTCCCGCAACTTGGTTCTTGCTGTTCTCATCGCCCAGGCAGTTGTTCTGTAACATCTTTGAAAATGTCATCTTCATCTTTCAACTCCTCTACTCCGGGAGACTCTGAAATTCAGGGGGAACTGATCCCTCCCTCATGTGTGCACTCAGTATATATAGGCTCGGCTCCCAAAGACGCACTTTTCCCCAACCATCCCAATTGTAAAATCATAAAAGGTGGTAGACATATTTTGTTAAATGTTTGAAAGAGTGTGTTATAGGTTAGGCTGAACTGCCACCAAAAACACACATACTCCTCTCCACAAATCAGTAGTTCAACAAAACAGGCTATTTCTTGCTCATTTACAATGCAAAACAAGTGTTCCTGGGCTACTGGTACCTCTTAATCCATGTTGACACCAGAACCGAACTCCTTTTATATACTAGCTCTATCATCTTGTCAGTCCCTTCTTGTTTTTGGACCCAGACAGTAGAAGGAAAAAGCAACCATTCAAGAGAGTCACTTGCCTTTTAAAAAGCTTTGGCCCAGAGGCAAGTTCATTTCTGTTTACATTCCTTTGGAGAAAACTGAGTCACATGGTCAAAAAATGCTGCAAGGGAGCTTGGAGAAATGGATTCTAATCATATATCCAAAGAAAAATCTAATCAACGGAATGAGAGCAATGGGTTTCAGTGGAAAACTGTGATCCCTGCTATATACAGAGTGTTAATGAGGAAGCTGGCTCCTCCGCGGTGCTTGCCCATCACTGGTTGGAAGTCGCACTTCCATCCCACCAGCTCTCAGAGTGTTCGCACATGCATCTCTTCAGCCTTATAGCCCATTTCTTTGTAATACATGCCTTACATCTGCCAAAACATAAGAATCAGGTCCATTTAATAGGGAGATGTTTAAGGTGGATATAAATTTTACAAGCATTTTTACTTTAAGAATATTTATTAATTACCAATTTGGTAAAAAGAATATTAATTGCCCCTTAGAGAACAAGTATGACCTGGTTAAGTAAAGCGCATATGATTCTAAAGTCTTCAGAGAGATTTTTAACAGTCAAGAGGAAAAGGAAGCATTATTCCAAAGTGTAAGATGTCTAGCAAGATGGTAAGAAAAGGCATATAACAGGACTTGACAAAAGCTGAGATTTGGGCAAGAATGTTAGTTAGGAGCATGGCTTTGGAGTAAGATGGATTACTTCTGCTTTGATGGGTATGTAACCTAAGTAAATTAAACCATCACTTTTAAGGTATTTAAAAAATGTATTTACTTTTAAAGAGAGGGGAATGGAGGAAGAAAGAGAATGAGAGAAGCATTCACGGGTTGCCTCTCGTACACACTCCCGTTATAGACTGGACCTGTAACCCAGGCACATGCCCTGACCAGGAATGAAACCAGTAACCTTTCACTTCGTGGGATGATGCCCAACCAACTGAGCCACACCAGTCAGGGCTAAATGGACATTTTCTACATCTGTCAAATAGGGGTGAGGGCTTACACTTTTGGGGAAGTATAGATTTTGTAAACTTTGCAAATTACTTAGAATGTCTGATCTATAAATACTCTAAAACACTAGGTTTTATTGTTCTTAAACACTGTTGAACAAGGAACTGTATTAACCTTTTAGATTTTTAAAGTGCATGTACAAGGGAGAGAGACAAATGGAAGTTCTTGAGTTAAAAATGAGGCCAGGAAAGCTGAAATACAAAGAGCTGATGTTTACAAGGACAAACCAACGATCTTTCAAGGTTTTTATATTTACAAGGACAAAATAAAGAAGTTCTTTGGGTTAACAAAGCAAAATAGGTTTGTTTTTTTTCCCATAAGGGTTGCATTCCAGGAGTAAAACAAACACTTGAGAGGGTGGGCGAGGAGACTGTACAGTTGAAGTATCAGGGAGAATCAATCCGCCCTCGATGATGCGGCGCCCCGGCTTGTGACGTCTACGTTCCAACGTGAAACACGCACAAGGAAGGCTGAAAACTCAATACTGAGTTCCTCGTGTGGAACCAAAGAGCCAAGGAAAGAGATGCAGGAAAATTGAGAAGAAAATGCAGCTCCCATTCTCAAAAGGAGAATAAGACAGATATTGGGAACTACAGACCAGAGCTTGACCTTCAGCTTTCAAAAGATCCTAGGACATTTTTCCACCAGGAAGGCTGTTGGTGTTGAGGAGGATATAGCTACCATGTCTTCCGGTGATTTGACGAAACCTCAGGTGTGCGTGGCCTCTAGCCCAGCGTCTGTGGTTCCATACTGTTGCAGCCATCACTGAATCCCTGGGGTGTGGCTTCCTATAAGTTTGCTGTGGCTGAACAAGGAAAGCAGGCATATGCACATTTCTACAGAAGTTATGATCCCATGAAAGATTTTGAGGAGATGGGGAAGGCTGGTATCTTTCAGAGTGCAAAGTGGTCTTGGAATTTAAGAATTTCTTTGGGTTGAATTCCATGGAAGTTTTGTTACTGACCTGTGTTCCTGAACTATGAAATATGAATATTTGAGCTAAGGCATAGTTTGTGTTGATCAAGAAACAATGAAGAAATACTGTGCACAGTAAAAAAAAAAAAAAAAAAAGATTCTAGCACAGTTACCCTAGTTCCTCAATGAGACATCCTGTTAAAACTCCACCTTTGGAAACTCTACTGCATTGAAAGTATACATCAATTTTTCAGGGGCAAACTGATTTCTGGAATGTGACAATGTCGGTGGGCGAAGTAAGTGTCTTAGGATAACCATACGAGCTGACTAGAAGAAGGCTGGGAAATATAAATTGGCAAAATGTTATGCTGGAGCCCAGATGGGTTTATTGAAGCCTCTAATTACATCCTTCTGGGCAAAATATTTTAAAATTCAGGTGGGTGAGATTTCCTCTTATAAATATATTTGGTTGTGTTTCCTTACTTAAGCAAAAGTGATAAATGTGTGTGTTACCGACAGTAAGTTTCTTTTCACTTTAGGACTTTGACTCAAGTCTTACTGTACATTTTACCAACCACAGGAACTGGTAGGAATGATTTCACAATGTCAGGTAGACAATATTGTGTTGGGTAAGAGGATGGACCTTGAAACTGGTAGACTTAGAACAGTGTCCTGGTCTGCCACTTTCTAGCTGTGCAGCTTTTCACAAGTGAGTTAACCATTCTGAACCCCAGTTTCCTCATCTATAAAACTATCACAGAGAAAGAGCATCTACACATTGCATGGATTATACAACTACATGGAATTTTATGGGATAAAAACACTTGTCATGTAGTAAATGTCATCACGGTGGAGACAATAACAATGTTGGTGTTCCTAAAGATGCTGCCTCTCGGCAGCGGACCTTCCAAACAGAAATGCATGGACCTAATTCAACAAGATGAAAGTGAATTGCCTCATGCAAATTGAGTAAAATGATGTTTTTGAACAGGGAGGGAATAAAAAAGACATAGTCTGTCAGAGGCAGGTATAGAAACATTTGAACCCTTTCAGAAACTGCACTCAGTGCGAGTCAATGTAAAGATGTAACTACCAAAATACCTAGCAACCTCTTTAATTGCATCCATAAAAATATAGGAAGTAATCTAAAGCAAAGATCAGAGCCACTGTGCTTTTTGCTGTCAAGAACATTGACAATCTTGTAGGTGATTCAAGGTCCAGACTATGTTGAATGCAAACAAAACAGAAACATATTCAGACAAGACTAGTCAGGAAAGAAAAAAATGTGTCATTGAATAATGACTTGCAGAGCAGTGCTGAGGTTGTTCCTATTTGGGACTACTATGAAAAATAAGCTGCTGGGGATATTTTTTATATACCGTATTTTGCTGTGTATAATGCGCACCCATGTTTTTGGCCCAAGCTTTCAGAGAAGAAAATATTTAATTTTAACCTTTTAATTCAGTGTATTATTTATTTATATTTAGAAACAAAATGGATTATCACATTCCAGGGTATGATTTTGCATATGGATGTCTTTATTGCTCGCTAGAGTTACACTTTTAATTCATAAGCATAAAGAAAAGAATTTAAAACATTTATATAGATATGGAATTAGTACTACCCATGTATGATGCACATCCTTATTTTTCCCTCCAAAGTTTGGGCAAAAAAGTACACATTATACTCAGGTCTTTCTGTGGACATGCTTCCATTTCTCCAGGGTAAATACCTAGGAGCGGAGCTTTCTGGCTTTCTTAGAAAAAAACTGGAAGACTGGCATTGGGCCTGTATAGCCAAAAATAAGTAGAATTGAATATTCACCAATGCTTTTAGGTAGGAACATAAACAGTCGATTTCCCATAGACCTCACCCATCACTCCAACTCAGTGCACCCATTTGGTAGCAAGGGACAACTCTATGCATGTGTTCACACACCTGATATAATGGGAGACTGGCAGGGTCCCAGCCACCTTTTCCGCTTACAATAGACCATTGTTAACTCATATTTGTATGTAAGGACTTGAGCTTCAGTGTGTGTAAGTGCTATCTCAGAAATACTTTTACTTTTTCCTCTTGGCTCCCTGAGGAAAAAGTTGCTTCAGTTGCAACTAGAAGAGGCTGAGAGAAGGAGCAGCTAAGGAAGAAGATTCTAAAGAAGTGCTGGATATCCCAAGTTATGATTAGTGTAACCTTGGGATATGTCCCCAGCCTAGTATTCTGTTACTTACTTAATTTAAACCTAATGATATGAAACACTGTTGCTATGCTGAGGTTCTCTTACCCTTGCAAGGTGCTTCAGTCCCCTGGGGGAAGAACCAAACAGATGGAACCCCTCAGGCTGCAAATACAGAAGAGCTGGCTGGATGTGTGTTCTTCGTCCTTGATGTGAAGATTCTGTCACTTTTAATTCTCCAGCTTGTTTACTTTTCTACTACATAAGAACTGGGGTTTGTTTTTAGCGGCATTGATTAAGTTGTCACTGAGTTTTAAGATAGGAAAATAGAACTTTCAAATTTCCCACATGAATTTAGAGCAAGTCAGACATTAACATCAAGGTAAAACATTTATCAGGGCAATGACAGAATAGGCAAGTGTCATTCAAATCCTTCTAAAGCTCACAAACATGTGGAATTCAGATGTCAATTCGCCCATGAGTATGTATCAATTATTATTCTTTAATGTAAATAAATGCACCAACATGCTTCCAGCCCAAAGAATGAATAGCTCATTTATTTTTATACATGTTTGTGTTCATTCAAAACACAATTTGCATACACATTTATTTTCTACCAGCCATTAGAAATGGGTCCTGTTACTAACAGTTAGGAGTTACTGAGCCAGGCATTACAAAACTTTGCAGCACAGTGTGATTGTTCCTCACACAAACCCTGAGATCAGGGCTTCTCAAACTTGGCAGTCTCGGCATTTGGAGCTGGAAAATCATTTGAGGGGAAGAAGAGTCCATCCTGTGCATTATAGGATGCTCAGGTGGCATCCCTGGCCTCTAGCAACCCAAGTTGTGACAATCAGCAATGTCTTAAGGCATCGCAAATACCCTCTGTGGACAAAATCACCCTGTGGTTGACAATCATCACTTTAAAGTAAATGTTATTATTTCTGTCCTATAACAGGACTTGTCCAGGGACACAGACCCAGCCAGATAAACATCTGGACAGGATCCTAGGCAAGTCTGGACTGACAGCTCAGGATCTTTGCATGAACTGATATCATCTCCAATTGATTTTAAAGGTACATGAGCAAGGTTACATCTATGTATGTTGATGTGAGGCTTTTATTAATTTTTCCTCTTATGCATATGTGAATTAAGCATCTACTATTTGCAAAGTACTATTCCAGAGTGAAAAGTGATAATAAATTTGACTTACCCACAGCTACTGGAAAACATCTGTCTTGTCTTCGGTAAACAACTAATTCACAATTGAGGGCAGAAATTACATGCATTCAAATGTGCATAAAGGTTGAAATATGCAGAAATATTTCTTAAAGGTGACCTTAAGGCATTCTAGTTCCACTAAAGCTTTGGCATCGTTGCAGAAATGTGTTATACAAATGCTAGATTATGACCTGTG
Organism: Anoura caudifer; assembly: GCA_004027475.1. Taxonomy (NCBI): domain Eukaryota; kingdom Metazoa; phylum Chordata; class Mammalia; order Chiroptera; family Phyllostomidae; genus Anoura; species Anoura caudifer. The sequence continues at coordinate 141,006 of PVKU01000448.1, forward strand.
GTAGGTGCGTATAGTGAGACATACGTATATCCACAGAGCACAAGGGGTGGGGATGAAAGGAAAGATAACTTATACATTCTAAGGCAGGGGCTAAAATCAAATGGGTCTCAAAATTAAACACATGTAGTCAGGATTCTTTGATTTAGATCAAGTAATCATTTCTATATTGGTTAGTATAATTCTTAAGTCAACCCCCCCATTTTCCTTTATTATTGCTTTTTTTGTAAAGTAATGTATTTTTGAATATGATTTAGATAGCATTTTAACAACCACAATAAGAATAACAGAAACTGCTCTGATTCCAAAATCAACATACTTTCACTTCTCTTAAACTTACAAGGTCAAGGTCCTTGGTTTTAATCTTCTATCTTGAGCCTGAACACCTATCTCCATCAATGTAGAAATCAGTATTTGTGCAAGCCATTATGCCAGGCACTGTGGGGGATATTACACTATTTGCCATCAAGTTGGGAAGCCTAAACTTAAATTTATATGTATATTCAATTAATGAATTGAATTTAATGTATATGTTACCTATACAGATCAATCTCTCAGGTAAAATAAATAGGAGTTGAGAATAAGTGCTTAGGACTTTGGAGAGTTCATCTGCATTGCTCTGTGAAAAGGGCTCAATCGATGAGAAAGTACTTAGAGTTGCTTCTTGAACTGGAACAAGTTAAGGAGATAAGACCCGCTCAGTGAATCGTCAGGATTTTCATCCTTGTCTCTTATATCTTAGGGTCCATATCTCTATCCACCTGCTACATCTTTTCCCTACTGGCACTTTTTAATATTGTGATCAGTTTTGATTACATTTTTTTTGTGAACAGAATATTTTCTTCTATTGTTTGTTTTTCGTATTTCACACATGAGGTATTAGTAAGGAATTGAACACTGAGGGGGAAAGGATATCAGGTAGCTGTTAATCTGCACTCAATGCTCTCTCTTAGCTCAATTACTTTCACTCTGACACATCTTATTTTCATGAGAACATTTTGTGCAAGGGATGTTAAGATTTGATTTCCATAATCAGATCATGATGTCGCTTGCTTGCTTTCATGTGAGGTTTTTAGTACACAGTGAATTAAAATCATAGGAGAGCACACTTTTGCTTGAAATTCCAAATGGTTTAGATTTTCATTCAACCAAGATTATTTTACAAGAGACAATAGCAACCTTAGATTACCCTGGCTGTCTACATATTTGAGTAAAAGTGAGTAGATTACAATTCTTCCAAACTCACCCCCCTTTGTGAAGATAGCTACATGCATGCCACCTAGTTTTGTGGAGGGTCCATTTAGGGACTAGTGAGAGACAAATTGGTTTAGAAAGTAGGTTGAGGCCTAATTGTACATGTGTTTATTATCTAATAGGTTAAGAGATAAGAGAGACGGGGTAGAAGGGAGGTGATAGAGAGAAACTCTTATTGTAAATTGGCTATTATTGTAGGAATGTGTGAACAAACACTTAGAAACCAACATTTTATCAAGTGAATAAGAGAAAAAACACCAATAAATCATATAATAATGAACAAAATAATATCTGCAACAATGAAGATCACAGTAAAACATAATCTACTTTAGACTAGTAGATATTCAAAGTACATTATTTTCATGTTCATTATATATTAAATACGAACCATTGGGTCACAATTCCCCTATACTTCCATATCTATCTTTCTCCAATAATTGTGAGGTTTTAGCATGAGGTCAGGGAAGGAGGATGAGGTAAAGTAAAAAAAGAAATAAATGAGATCTAATTACATAAAAATTAAATCATCAGCTGTCACTCCAGTACTGTGGAGTGGTAAATGGAATCTCATGAATGATTAAACATGAGAACAAAAATGCTATTATGATCACTTCTCAATTGTCTACAACAACAAAGAACAGTTATAACAATCAAAGTGCCATCTATGCTTAACACCAGAATGTTATTAGTACTTTGATTCTTCATGTGATTTTAATGTGTTGACTGTGTTAAGGATGTACTTCATCCCAAATAATGTCGAAACTCTTCCTGACAGAAGCAATGCAATAAGAAATGTTCCCAATTTGTTCCTGTCTCTTAACTGCGAGTCAATTAATATGTCAACCCGAGAATGACCATTATCTCATACTTGCCTGATGATAATTTAAAAATATATATAATAAAGAGTGAAACAATATTTACTAGATGCTAGGGACTTTTATTTTATTTTTTTAGGGGGGGGGCAGGGAAGGAGAAAGAGAGGGAGAGACACATCACTGTGAGAGAGAAACATCAATTGGTTGCCTCTCATACCCACCCTGACCAGGAACCAAACCCTCAACCCAGGCATGTGCCCTGTCCGGAATTTAACTGGCAACCTTTTGCTTTGAGAGATGACACCCAACCGAGCCACACAGGTCAGAGCAAGGGACTCTTTTAAAGTTATGCATTACTTTTCTAAATCCCATGATACTCTTACAATATCTCTAATGTATTTACTGTAACCATAATTTAATAAATGAGAAATTGGCTTAGAAAATTGAAGCTTTTTGAAATAACCCAGCTGGTAAGTCACTGAGCCAGATATGAAACCAGATCCTCTGATTACAAATTAAAAATCAACAATCAAGTTACACAGGGAGGCTCATAAACACCCCATGGCTGCAGAAGTTCCACTAGCGGAATGACAAAACCCTGGAGAACCACGTACTATCGAAGGCTACTCATTAAATTCTCTCGAAACCTCACGTTACTTGTCTGTGATATGGGGTGAATATTAGACCCTACAGCTTCCTAGAGCTGTGGTAAGGAATTCAATAATACAATGCACAGAAGTAGTTTAGTAGTTTAATTTCTAGTATGCATGGCCCTAAGTGTGCATTAAAAGATAGCTTTCACTGTTTGTCTTAGAGCCATACACCTGCGTTTGTGAAATTGAGTATCTTAGATTTGGGTAGCATGACAGGGCTTTTGAAGTGTTTTCATACAGAGTATCCATCCACGCATGTGTTATTTAACACTCCACGTTCTATTTCATTATAGAGGCTTAACGTGGGCCATTTTAAGGTTAGGCATGACATAGAAATTTCAGCTGCTACAACTTGGCTTTGTTGTGAGAAAAAAATTGTACAATACTCTCTCTCTCTTTTTTTTTTCTAAGCTGGTTACCTTTGAGATTCAGTTCTAAGTGTTTTGCTACTTAGTTTTACTTACTGTATCTAATCACCCAAAATGCTTGGCTTTCTATATTTCTGTGGAATCAGCAACCTATCTGTTTTTGTTCTTTTAGCAACTAAGGACATTTCTAACATAATGTCATATGCAGGTCCCCTCTCCCCGACTGCATTAAAAATTTCTTCCATCAGAATACAGGCACACCTCTCTTATTTTGTATGTTCTCTCACCTACCTCCTTTGAGGAAGATACCTCTATTCGATCAGAAACAGGAAATATCACCTGATTGCATGTTTCTTGGGGTTAGGATGGTGCTTTGTGAATATTCCTTTAACATCTTGACACCCGTTAGGTTCTCAATAAATTTTTGTCAAAATTATTGAACAGAGGTGTGGGAACTAACTGTGTGTGAAATAACATCCATGTCTGTCAAGCGATATGCAATTTTGTTCACTAAAAATTTCTTTTAGAAAGCTTTTTTTTTTGCCTTAAGCCTTTGAATAACTTTAGGAGAGTTTTAGAGAACAGAGAAATGTGGAGTATTATACCTAACGCCCATATATGCCCATTTTTATTTTCATACTTTCCTTCATTCCTAAAAATCTACCACTCCCTTGCACATCCTTCCAGTTGTTCTGTTTCCTGAAATTTATGTATTTGTACTTAAGAGACAATATCAGATTGCAGATTTTATTATTAGCACAAAGAGCACTATGCTCTAACTGTTCATTTTATTTTTTCCACTCAACTTTATTTTTGAGATCAGGCATGTTAATATACACAGATCCAGTTCACATCAATTACTACTATATGTCGTAGTTCTACATGATTTATAGGTACTACATTCTGTTTATCTATTCCCCTGGTGATGGGAACAAAATGAACACTAGTTGGCAATGCTGAATCACATGTTCTTGTACTTGTCTCCTTGTCCATGTGAGAAAGAATATCTCTCAGATACGTACCTTGAGGTAGAATCGGGGTAGTAAAGTGTGTGTATTCTCAACTATTTTGGTGTCAGATACTGCTTTGGCCCATGCCCATATTCAAGCAGTCACAATGCCCCTTTCCAAGATGCCCAGAATGTGCCCAGTCTTCCTCTCCCAATCAGTTACCGCCATGGCCACTAATTGGCCTCTCTGCAGCCACCCCTCCCCCTGCAGTCTCCCCCACACAGCAGCCTCTGAGACACTTTTGTAATGTAATTCTGATCCTATCACTTTTCTGCTCAGAACCCTCCAAGGACCCCATTTCATCAGAGTAAAAGACCAAGACTTTCTAATGTCTTAGGCATCACAGCCACAGAGCAGAGCTGTTTGTTTCTTTCCCTTTGCTGTCCCTCCTTGCTCTGCTGAGGCAGATGGGACTTTCTCTGCAGCTTCATACCCATTCCTGGGAGTGGGCATCGGGATTACTTGTCTCACCTCGAGGGTGCAGTATTTTGATGTAGGTTTGGTTTCCCACTGGACCTCCAGCCCTGGGGAGGCAGGCACCCCGACCCTGCTCATCCTGTGAACTATATCCAGTTTACTTAGATAAGCAATGGTTCAGGGAAAGGCCGTCGTTGTTCTGGGTTCCTGCTCTTCCTTAGGATGACAGTCTGTTTTTCCGAACCATTCTGTCATGGCCGGGCTTCTTTTTTTAAAGATTTTACTTATTTATCTTTAGAGGGGAAGGGAAGGAGAGAGGGAGAGAAATATCAATGTGTGGTTGCCTCTCGTGCATCCCCTGCCAGGAATTGGCCTGCAACCCAGGCATGTGCCCTGACTGGGAATCTAACTGAGATCCTTTGGTTCGCAGGCCCCGCTTTCAATCCGCTGAGCTACACCAGCCAGGGCATGGTCAGGCTTCTTAAAGTGTTAGGTTTAAAAAAAAAAAGTCCAGGAATATTTGTGAACTTGATGATCAACCCATATAAACAGGCTTATTTATTGTTAATTGAATATAATATATTCACAAGTTTTAAACACGCACAAACTCTATTTCTCCAGAAAAACAAGGATTGTCTTTAGCCTCCTTTCAAGACAGTGAATCTACTTCGAACACAATCAATTGTTGAGAAAAACGTCCTGCTTATTACCTTTAAATTCTTACCCTTATCATTGTGATTTTAGCAGTTTCCAGTCCTGCCAAAGTCAGTCATATCTGAAAATGTGATGAAGTTACTACATTATTTTTGCATGGTAAGAATAAGCGGAGACCACAGAATCCTCCCACTGTTTCGGACTGTCTGCCTAGGCTGGAACACCCAGAGCTCCTGCCTGAACTTCTGGGAGGCTCAGAATAGTTCCTTTAGGACAGAGCAGCAAAATGACAATACGGTAGCAATATAAATTAATAAAATGAATGGTAATAAGGAAATATCTACTTTTCAATTTTTAATTTAATTTTAAAGATATAAAAGCAAAACTGTAAAAACTTCCATAATTCTCATGCTACAAAAATAAGTTACAAAAAGAACAGTTATACTGTTTTTTCCTTGCCTTTCCAGTCCTATTATACAGAGGAAATACTTGCAAGAAATTTAGTATGTTTCTTGTTTCCTTTATGTATGTTTACATATACTTTTTATAAAACTGAGATCATATTACATACCTCTGTCTATTGCTCTTTTTTTACCTTAAGTGGTTATCATAATAAATGCATAACTTATATATATATATTTTTTAAATGTACAAGTAGAATAAGATATATATTGCACAAAGGAAAATTGATACCCACAGATGGAATTATAATTAAAAAGCTGCTTTATATTGCTTTTAAGATATTATTTTTCTCTTCTTCTCATAGAAATAACTTATTATGGAAAATATAGACATTATCTATTATTTTCAACTAATAATACAAGGGCTATATTTCTATTTTTATAGATTTCTGTGATAAACAATTTTGCAATGTATCTTCATTTAGCTAAACATTTGCATATATCTTAAGAAAAAATTTCAATAAATATTCCTGTGTGTGAAATGATCATTGTAAGGTTTTGCTATGATGTACTCACCAAGCTTGATGAAATTATTCCCATTTCCCTGCCTCAGGTAATAGTTGATTATAAGCGAGAATTTAGAGCTCTCCGATGTGGCAGCTACGAGCCACCTACGGCTTTGGGGCATTTGAAATGGGGCTAGTTCAAACTGAGAAGTGTTGTGAAAATAAATATACACTGGATTGCAAACACAGTATAAAAAAGAAACAAACTGTATCATTAATAATGCTATATCGATTATACGCTGAGACTAAAATGTTCTGATACATTACACAAATAAAATATATTATTAAAGTGATTTTCCTTTGTTCCTTTTTCCTTTCATGATTTGGCTACCAGAGAATCGAAAGGTACATTTGTAGCCACCTTATATTACTACCGAACAGCACTCATCTACTGTTTTGTTTTTGGTTTGTTTCTTTGTATGATTAGACCTCTCATCTTTGAGAGGTAAAATGCACAATGAACAAAGAAGAGGATGACCCCCTGAAGGAACTAGCTGACTTCCATGCAGAGAGTTTCCATGTGCCCATGGAGTCCACTGCAGATCCCAGAAGCAGGAAGGAGAAGCCTGCTCAGCTGATGGAATAAATTTCCACATCCCTTCACTTCCTTCCCTGTACGATGCTGAGGAACCACACAGCTGGAAACTTCTGTCCTTCACTTCCATGTGAAAAGCATGAATAACAAGCAATAAAGCATCAGTGTGTGCTTTATTAAAACACCTGCCTGTTTGTGTGCCCCCACATTCACATGCTGCAATCCTAACCCCCAAAGCTGATGCTATGAGGAGGTGGGACTTCTTAATGAACATCCTCAGGAAAGAGACCCATGGCGTTCCTTGTGCCTTCCAGCAAGTGAGGGCCCAGCAGGTAGGTGCAGGCTATGAACAAGGAAGAGGGTGCTCATCAGAATGTGATCTCATTGGCACACTGACCTTGGACTGCTCAGCCTCCAGAACTGTGAGAAATAAATTTATGTTGTTGATAAGCTACTCAGTTTCTGGTATTTTATTAGAGTAACCCCAACAGACTAAGCCAATCAGCATTCTTAACAAACACAAACTGCTCCTGGGTCATGCATAGATTGAACCCAATTATTCTTAACTATATGAATTCAAAGGTATCTATCACAAGGTGGCACTGGAGTTCCTTCTGAATCAAAAATAAGTTCAACATAACTTTGATTCAGTTTTCATTATTATATAGAGCTTACAATTTTCTAAATGTTAAAAAATTAGCAGTTCAAGGAGTTGATATACAAAACCTCTTCGGGAACAGAACAGTCAGTTAATTAGTTCACCTTATTTCCAAACATGCTAAGTAGTAGCTATGCTCATATTCACAATATTTTAAAATTTGGCTTTGAGTAGAAGCAGTGTGGTGTCAGGAAAATGAACAGATCTGATCATCAAGGTATTTGAATTCTTAGCTATAAATGGTTAGATGACCTTTTACAAGTTCATTACCTTTCTGGACCCCTGCTCCTCAGATGCAAAAGTCAGGTTTGTAGTAGAAAGCTGAAATACTTTAGTTGTATTTTAAACTGTTCTCTAATACACAGTCTTAAAGAACTTCTTAAATAACTCTTAAAGAAATTCAATCAAGAATATAAATTGTAAAGCAGGAAGAAGTAAAGGATAACAGTCAAGTCTCCTCACCCAGAGATGCTCCCAGGGAATTCTGGGGGATTAGAAATGATTCCATTTCAGAACTTTTTGCCCTGAGCTTATCTGAGTGACCATGCAAGGTCTCTTACTAGCAAATGAAAGTCAAGCACTGAATGGAACATGTTATTTGCCATTCCTAACAGCAGCATATCTTTGAATGTGGTATCATTTTAAAATATGACAAACCCATTTTAAGTTTTGTCATTGTAAATATCAAGAAAGATATGTACCCTTCATTGTCTATTTCTCTGTGGTTTGCCCTTTGCTTATTCTAGGTGTCCCTGCTCATCCCATAGACCTGCTGAAAAGGTCACATTTAGGCAGCAATGTTTGGTATGTGACCCTTCAAATTCAGTGCAAGCTGACTGGACCCAGAATAGATGTGACTCAAAGACAATTAAATAATGGTGTTGACCAGTATTTATGCATGACAGCATTCAGAAATTTGAGTTGAGCCAATCAACTTTCTTCTCTTGGGAATGTGATCTAAAATTGATAAAAGAATAAACTTATTTCACTGGGGAGTGTGCGTGGAAAACCAAGAGGCAGAAATGAGCTCCGACGTGGGCTGAGAGAATAGAAGACCTGTGGAGAGTGGGTAGGTCAGATAAAAAGGGAAGATGGGCATTCCATGACAGAAACATTAAACTAGGCTGCAGTGAGTTTTATTTTTAGTAATATTTTTCTTCTATTACATCTAAAGCCAAAATGTCATCACTAAGTTATGCATCACCAATCATGCTGTTCATTCATGATCACCTTATTGTAGAACAAACATACTCATTGGCTTTGATCCTCCCTCTTACAATGTCTGCATTTCTATAAAATAGGGACAATCTATAGCTGTCAAGGGACCCCAATGGACAGCAATCAAAATAATGTAGGCAAAGAACCTTTACACCATGGAGTAAAAGGCTTCTATAAGATATTAACGCACAGTTTTCAACCACTTGTTACATACCTGGCTTTTCATTGGAATGCTTTTGACCATTGCACTTTAACTCGGAAAGGAAGACGATTTCTGAGTCTATAGAATATGCGAATATGTGAAATAATCCACAGAAAGAAGCCCCTGTATTTTTTTTAAACCATGAACTTTTAAAGACACTGGCTAAAAATTGTTATTTTTCCTTCCTTATGATGTGACAGCTGCAATCCTTTAAGGCGATGAATTTCAGTTACAACAAAATAAGTGACATTACCCTAAGCAGGCTAACAAGGCCTTTCTGTGTCACTGCCTATGTGATGCAATGCACTTCCTTTTCCTAAACATGCCTGCCCTCGACCCTATTGGTTTAATCTTTGTTCAGGCACCCAGCCTCAACCTACAGCTTCATCTTGAGACAGTGACTTCTCTGCAGCCCTGTGAGAGCTCCAGGCTGAAGACAGGTGACTTCACTAGGTGTTGGAATTCACAAACCAATTAGGATTACTACAAGTCCGTGTCTCTGTATTACTAAGGTGCATTCTTTCTCACAGTAAGAGAATAACCTTTTAGATTATTTGGCATTCTGAATATTTAAAGAAAAAAATTTTACTTGTAAGAGTAGAGAAATATTATAGTGTTGAAGTACATAGCTTTATTCCCCAGTTAAATGGCAACTTTTAGGTAAAGGAGTAACTATTTCTCTTTTTTCTTGAAAATCCTTGAAAGGGACTTACAGAAATTAAAGGAAGCACTCAATATTAAATTTGAAGCTGGCATGAAAACCCTTGAACTCTATGGCCACTTTGAATAAGACTGACTCTAAAAGTTAAACCAGGGTCCTTTTCCAGATTATTTTACTTCTTGGAAAATGTGCTGTTAGTAACAAACTTTCTCACTCTTAGGCTGGAGGGTTAATGTGCAGATTCCTTTTCCTTACAGTATACTCCAGGTGTTTGGTTCACATGCAATTTGAAGAGTAATAAAAACTTTATATGATATATATTTTTTAACCTGGGAAATTTTATTATTGCTCTTTATATTACTTTACATCACATTTGATTTCTTGAATGACTTACTGAAGCCCTTTGAAAATACATCTTTAGAATTCACTATATTAGTCATGCCTCTTAGGGTTCTTCATTTGTATTTTTTGTCAATAATGAAATTACTTAATGTCATTTCAAGTTCATCCTATTCCATATACACTTGTACACAAAGCTGTGGTAATTCACTTATGTGGTTCAACATCCCCTTTGTTGCAGATGGTAAATGTGCAGATTTCTCCTTCAAGGAAAGAAATTCTTTCACAAAACAATTGCATATTCTGCTCATTACTTCTCCTTGCCGATGCTTTTGTATTGTTATTACACCCTGTCAGATTAGTAATTAGGAGGCAGCCTCCATACGACATAAATGCATCTCTCCTGCTTTTACAAAAGCCCCTTTAGCGCCTCGAAGCATAGAACTTTAGATGGCAAAAGATAGAGAAAATAAATAGTATAACAAGAATAACAGCAAGAGCCCGTGCAGCATTAGGTTGTTGCATTTCTTTTGATCAAGTGGTTGAGTTGCCACTGCTACCTGAACAATGGGCTAGAACCTAGGACAGGTAACTGTGACCTTGGCAACTTTGTGATTCCTATTTGAATAAATAATTGAGTTAATAGCCTTGGTCATAATCTGAAGGAGAAAATCAGTCAATGAAGAAAAGTACCCTATAATAAATCTCCCGATAAAAAATAACAATGACAAAGGGCTAATCCACAGGTGGACTCAAAGACGCACAAGCCTACAGCGCAGCCATTGCCCAGCAGAGAACAGACTGGCATTGTGTCCATTGGAAATGAGGTCAGAGGTGGAGTTGGTTAACGCAAACCCATATTTGGATAAGGTTTAGTCTGCTTGACTATTTCTCAAAAAAATCATTCAATAAGCAATAATCAAGGTAAAATTATTCTGGGAATTCCTGTACTAAAGCTGCTGAACAAGACTGGGTTCTTAAATTGTAGAGCCCAGTGCAAACGGAAAACAGAGGAGTGTTTGTGCATAAGTAGGAAGATTTTCACAAAAAAAGTGTGGCAGTCTGTGCCGCTCTACTGTCACATGCCCACAAACCTGGCCTTGTCTCCTGAAGTCAGGTGCCACCAGACTGGCCTCAAGCTGCTCTCCAATTAACATCATCTAAAAATAACTATTTCTAGGAGCTGTGTAAGGAACAAAAAATGGCAAATATTTGGAGGAGCTCTCTGAATTGTAGAGACATTTTCAGAAAAGAACTCATTTTCCCTGGGTACCATACTGATTTCATATTACCAGTGCCAGTGGTACCAATCAATAACCATGGTTACGGCTAAATTAGGACATGACACTGATGATCAATGGGCAGCCAATGACCCCATCTTTCAATTCTAAGATACGTCAATATGACACACAAAGCATAGACTGATAGCCTTTGACAGAGGGAAAAATAATTAAACATCACTATGTTATATGTATATAAGGGGGGACCCAAAATACCCAGAATTTATTTATAAAAAATTATGTATTTATTCTTACATGTTTAAACTTCAGTCACCTTCAAAGTACTCTCCATTTGATGCAATACACCTATCAAGATGTTTCTTCCACTGCTCAAAACAATTTTTGAACTCATCAATGTTGAGCCTTTTAGTGCGTCTGCCATTTTTTCCACATCAACAAAACATTTCCCTTTGAGGACTTCTTTCAAACAATAAAAGAAAAGTTGCCTGAGGTGAGATCAGGCAATTAGGGAGGGTGGGGCACAAGGGTCATGCTGTTTTTGGTCCAAAACTGCTGAACACTCAGCATGGTGTGGGCAGGTGCACTCATATGTCACCCATCCTGAAATGGGCAAACACAATGAAAGGATCCTCAAAAAAAATTTCAGTGAACCCGAACACAGCCTCTCACAACAACACCAGCTGGTGCACTGATACAGACGGGTTCCTAGAGCACTCACCTAGTGGGGGAAGCCTGTACTACAAGGGGCCCACCTTCCAGAAGATAATTCTATTTTTGTTTGAATGTTTATTTGTTATAGATCACCCTTGTAAATGAATTTTAAGATGTCATGTTTTCCAAAATATTTACATATTTTATATGCATGTTAATACTGAGTAAATCTATTAAAACATGTTATTCACAATATGATCTTACCACAAAAGTTTGTTTACTTATTTTCTCAATTAAGGGGATATATGCTGTACATAGTGTTAAGTGCATCAGTAAAATTCTCGTGATTGTGAAGATAGAAAAATATTCATTCCTTCATCTATTTATTCCACTAATATTTACTGAAGACTTTGTGTTTCAAGCACTATTTTAGTCATTGCAGTTAAAAAAGTGAATAAGCCCTAACCAGCATGACTCAGTTGGTTAGAATTTGGAATTTGGAAACTTGTGATTAAAATAGGTAACCAAAGAGTATATAATTTAGATTCCTCCCTTTGGTATTCTAATATAAAAAATGACTCAATAGTATTATGACCTAGATTGAACAGTATCATGATTTTTTTTGTTTGATTAGTGTCTACTCTGAGTCCCTCATTATGCTAGGCATTTTGAAAAATTAAAAAATACTAATAAGTCATGGTTATAGATTTTAAAATATGGATTGTCTAGTTGGAGAATAAAGAAGAACATATCTGAAGAGACTGAGCAAGATATTTCATTAAGGGTAGACCATATTGGGAGAAGATCAACAATGTGTAGCTAACCTTGCAAGGTTTGTCCTCTCTTTCTAAAGTTAAGGAGAGCGACCTGCTGTAGTTAGGTAAGGGATGGAGGAAGCGCCTACTATACATTGATTGAAAATGTTCAGGGATTACTGAATTTTCATTCCCAACTCTTTTTTGTGAGGCATGGGAAAAATATAAGATAATCAACAAAGGGTAACAGAATGAAAGAGAGACTCCTTCATTCCTTCAATCCATCTCTTACGGGAAGGGGAAAAAACTTTTATAAAGAAGTGGTTCTTATTTTTAAGCAGATTATAGTTATTCCCAAAATATTATTTCCATAAAATCATGTTCGAATGTTAACAAATCTATATCTATATTCACCCAGATTTGGGGTCTATTCAAAATCTTCTTTAATGATAGGAGTTTTTTCTTTAAGATTTTGCTAGAGATGGTATTATCTCTCATTGAAAGGTATGTAATGAATATATTATAAAGGTACAGACCTGTAATTTAACCTTGGAGAAACATAACTTCTAGAAACAGTACTTAGTTGTTCTACATTTCAGGATGACTGTGTAAGCAGGACAGTGGAGTAATCATTTTCATAGTCATAGCTTAAGGTCACATGTTTAGTATGAATTTCATTTTGTCTTACTGGTTCGTTCTCAAAAACTCCTTTAGTTCAATTATAGTGAATCTCCACATTTTGATACTAAGACATCATTATCTGTACCACAGCTCACTGTGTTGAACCAGATGCAAATTATTTTTTCACTCTCCATAATTCAAAGTTCTAATTGAAATTCGGCCACACTAACAAGATATCATAGTCACAATAGTTCACATTCCCACAATGTATGTTAAAAAATCAGGAAGAGAAAAAAATACAGTTTCAGTAAGAGGGAATCTCATTGACTTTTACTGAAATAGTAGGTCAGATTTTGGGTATTATATAGGTGAATAATATAACTTTGGAAGTACTAAAATGATTAAAATGATTTAAAAGATCCATGGCTCTTAATTTTCATTCAGCAAGTTTTTAATGGATTTTTGTCATAAAATATACTTTTATAATAATAGGTTTATTCATTAAATGGCATTTGCAGGAGCAAACAGGCACATCAGAATAAATGGAATGAATGACATTCTCATTAAAAAAAGCAAGCTAACTGTAAGACAAGACATTGTTTTCTGCATTTGCAATAATAAAGATTTGGGTTACTCATGTCTGAGTTTACGCATGGTCAGCTCTGTTTTTAGTTCATTCATATCTCGACCACTTCCTTTCTTTGAGCCAGTCCCTGTTCTAAGGTCTGGGATATAAGGAGGCAGCCATTAACAAAATAGTCAAAATCTTTGCCTTCCTACAGCTTACAGTCAGCCTAGTGGGAGGGACTGATAACAGATACATAAATACGTAAACTATTAAAATTTCAAATAGTGATAAATATCATGAATCGAAACAGAGTAAGATATTGAGAGAGATAAAAGTGAGGGACTGTTGTGATAAAAGGGTAGTCAAGAAAAGTACTTCAATAGGGATGATGTATTGGCATAAATCTCGAAGACATTGCTTTAGAAGGTATTTGCAAACCTGAGGAAGAGCCCTCTAGAAAAAAAGAACGAACAAGTACAAAGATCATGGGTCAGGTATGAAGTTAGTTCCTTTGAAAAGCAAGAAGATGAATGTGACTAGAACCTAGTGTTCAAGAGAGAAAGAGGCAGGTACTGGATCATGGAGGAAGACAGGAATCGACTTAAGGAAGGCCATGCAGACAGTGCTAAGTGAGTGTGTGTGTGTGCGTGTGTGTGTGTGTGTGTGTGTGTGTGTGTGTGTGTGTTTTTCCAAAGTGAGATAGCCAGTGTGATGTGGTTTAACTTTCAGTTTTAAAAAGAGCACCCTCGTTTCTGCAGGACAAGGATGGCAGAAGGAAAACAGGGTTGTTCCTAGATTACAGGGAAGTGATGAAATAGCATGCATTGTGGTGCTTATGTTGCTAATGATCCAGAGATAAGATGTATTACATTATCGTCCCATTCAGAAATCCCAGTGTTTGCTTCAGAATCAGGGACAGGGACCTAAATTGATTTGATGGCGTCGGTTTCATCCAAAGGAACTGACTTAAATGATATGAATGGAAAGAAACAACCCTATTTCAAAGTTAATCACTGGCCTACAGTTGCAAAATTCAGAACTATTTCAGCATAGCCTTTCCATCAGGTACTAGGAAGGGGAAAATGTCCAAGAAGGAATATTTTGAATGGTGGTCACTTATTTCTGTTGAGAAGAGAGTAGATATACCATACAAATAGATAAGCAGAAATTAAGCTCCTAGACATAGACAGATCATTATAAAACAGGAAAAGAAAATAAAAGCTCGCAATCACTGCTCTAGTGACTATATATTTATATAATCGCTATCTAGCAATCCTGCGCAATAATAATGGTTTAAAACGATGGCTACATTTTTGAATGTCAGTTACTAGACATTCTGTTACATGGTTTGCTTCATCTCATTTACTCCTCTCCTCACTCTGCTGTGGACATTATTACTACCCATGTTTCTAAAGTCGAGGACATTCAGGTATAGAATGTTTGAGTGAGGGTTTTCCCACCCTACCTCACAGAGCCAGCGATTCCAAACTTTGCTGGGTGGGGTTGGAGTGGGAGTGGGGTGGGGGTGGGGCAGGGAGTGGAGGTAGGGGTCGGGGTGGGGCTGGGGGGGAGCTGGGGTTGGAGTGGGGTTGGGGTTAAGTAAAGTTGGGAATAAAGCCTAAACATTTTAGCTCTTAATCATTGCGTGCTACTAGCAATTAATTTAGCAAAAAACACATCAACCCAGTTTTCCTTAAAGAGTTAAAAATAACGACCTGATAAAGACTTCCTACTGGGTGTTCTGAAACACAGACAGTGCCAGTTTGGTAGCAGGCAAGTCCCACTGCAGGACACACACTGGCCATTTTAAAATCAGCGAGCCAACACAACCACCAAGGATGTAAATGCACCAAGTGACAGCATAATTAATCCTCTGTACACAATCGATGAAGAATAGTAATGCTTCTTGGGACATGAAATATAGTAGAATGATCCTGAATTTTCTGAGTGCTGATGTCAAGTTGCCATTCGATGAATCCTCCCTGGAGGAGACGGTAGCAAATACACCACGCCTCTCAAGGACAGCCAGGGCTGTAAATTGTGAGCTATACAGATAATAATATAAACATTGTGCTAACAGTTATAATTTATTTGCTGGACTCATAGGTGAGGAATCGGGGTTAGCCGGCAGGTCCGGTTTGAACTAGTGCTGGCAATTCTGTGTTGCGCACTACATCATTGCTTTCTGTGTTTCCTTTAGCTTAAAAATATAATAAAGCTCAAACAAAGCTACTTACTTTGGACAAATGGAGCTGCAGATACAGATTTTAATAATGTTACATTATAAAGTTCCTGGAGTAATGTTATATTATAAAGTTACTGGAATGCAAGTGGACTATTTTTCCTGACTTCTCGTGGGAATTTCATGCACTTAGACATGGGTGCAGGCATAAAGGCAAGGCGCAGTTACTTTTAAAACCATGCAAAATTGCACTTTTTAGGCTAAAACTTAACATCCGGAAGTAAAACCACTAACTGAAGGACATCACTGTGGCAGTAATAGGTCATGAAAAAACACAGAATTGAAAATTTCAATAAATTATTGTTTAATAATATGCAACATGGAATAATTTACTTAAAAATATAGATCTTAAGAAATCTTTCACTCGATTTCAGCTGTGCCTTATACTCCAGTGATCTTGGGCAAGTTGCATAGTCCCCTGGAGCCTGTGGATAGTTTAAAGTCCTTGCTACTTCAGGCTCCTGAGTAACAAGTGAGAGGTACATCAGAGAAAGGTAGTATTGCTTTGTGTTCAAAGGTGCCCTCAGTTCCTGACTGGGCAGCACTGGTAAACATTTTAGCCACTATGTTCCTTAGTTTCACCATCTTTTCAATGAAAATAAAAACTCTTCCCTTTGAGAGCTTTTTTGAAAACAATGTGATATAGATCAAGTTCTGAATGCTGTGCCATAGCAAGAGCTCAGTACTTGTTAGGATCGTACCTTCACTCTACCTTATACAAGGGGATAAACCTTCAGTGAATGTTTATTGAATATAGGGAATAAGCATGATCAGCAGTTTCACTGGATCCTTATTAGTCTGGTTTAGAACTACACTTGGCTCTAGTGTGTGGGTGTGCACGGATGATATGAGTACAGCACAAAAATCCAATCTGCCATTCCTGCCTGATGATATCAGGAGAACATGCATGGAAGTAGTTGAAACTACCCTATCAGATGCGTAGGCTTTTGCAAAACAGAGAGCATGAGACAACACTGTGCTCCATAAGCAAAGGGATGGAGTAGTGGAAGCATAAGGTCTATGCGGAGAACTCTCAGACTTGATGGTTAAATGAAAGGATGTGTTAGTGTGAGGAGAGGGGACAAGAGCAGCAGCAGAGGTTAAGGAATGAAGTTCAGCTATCACCATGAAGAAGTACAGTCTTCCTGGAACATGGTTAAGTAAATTAAAAACTATTTTTAATTTTTGGTGGAGGAGCTTCAGTAAGTTGGAAAGTCATCAAGGAAACATATTTCCTCTTTGACTACCAATAATCAACTCTTTACTATTTCAATCCTAGACCAATTTAGTCTCTTACATCTCACTTCAGATGTTTCTCTCTCCTAGATTCTAGATAGCAAAACTCATGAAAGGCAGGCCACCTTGTCCTGTGAAAATGGTCAGATAGTCTTTTGGGAATAGTAACCTGACAGAGATATGTCAGGTTAGCGGGAAGAGACTGGAAAGCAACGGGGAGACCTTCAAGGAAACGCCTTCCTTAGCCCAGCAGTTAAGTAGCAAAGGCCTCAGCAAGTGTGATGACCCCAGTGGAAATAAAATAAAGTAGATAGTGTGGGGTGTGGAAAGGGGTAGCTCAATATTGCACATATTTAGTAGGAATGGTCTTCCTCATTTTATTTCATGATGAATTCTAAAGCATATGATAACTTGAAGCATGGATGGTGTATGTCAACCATTTTTAATGTGATCATAGCTTTATTATTACTGGTAGAGGTAACAGTGGTGATAGTGCTGAATTTCTGAAAGAAAATAATCTTCAAGTTGAAAATCTAAAAATTTTCTTAAGGTTTTAGAATACCAGAAGTCTTTCAACTGATAAATAACAACACATATCCTCTACTGGGGGGAGGGGGCAGGAATTGGTCCCAAGTATTTTCACAGCACAAACAGCAGTATTAGAACATGAGTCCCCTAGTAAGAACAAATTTCTTTTTCTCATATTTTAAAATGCAAATTAATCTTGAAAATATTTTAGAGACCAAAAGATAGGGTCTTCTTTTCTCCAATGAATGTAAATTACATGTACATTTCAGCTGTGGGCCGTATATTTTGGGAAACTTCTGTATTTACTCTAGATCCTCTCCACTCCAAGTGGAGGAAAATGGCTGGCACACTAACAATAGGATATTAGCAAAGGTTACAATAGTTTAAACATCAGTTTGTCTGCATTCATCCGACTCTGTAATCTCTACTGTGGATATATTAGATTTGTTTGTATTTTTAAAATCTCATTACAAGTTTTGAAAACAGGAAATTGCTTCCACTATGAAAGATCAATGTGCTCTTGACTCCAGCACTTTCGACAATGGCTTATCTGTGCTGATGTGGTTGTGGAGTACCGGGGAGATGAGAATGAGCTTGGATTCTCTAAACTGTCTGACAAAAACGAGAGTCACTCAGCAGAAAAACCACAATGTCATGAATTCTTCAACTTAACGATGCTTATCTGCAATCATTCAGCAGCTCAAAGATGCAAACTCTCAGGTTCATACCTACTTTTGTTGTAAAATTATCTTTTTGAAGGAGAGGGGAAAAGGAATAAGGCTGTAAGATCAAGATGAATAGATTTAACTTAGAGAAAATTGGATTATATCATTCCCTATCATTAGAGATGGGGGAAGAAAAAAAAAAAAGAAAAAAAAAACAATTCTTTGAGATTGGACCCAAAACATAAAGCCAGACCATTTCAAATTAGAAATAACTTCAGAAATGAAGGCCTAGGATGACTCATTTTATTTCATCTTGGTCAGAAATAGCTGAGATTAATTAGGTGAAATTTTGCTTCTCATTAACAGAGCCAGCTAACCTACTTACACAATAAGCACTGACGTGGGTGAACTTGACACACATTCGTGTCTTCTGCCCAAACCATTCACTGTCACTTTCCTCCCAATCCTTTTGTCTAGATTACTATCCTTACCCCTGTTTTCCTTCTTCGAAATATTTTATCCATTTCTAGGATTTAGTGTCGAGCCATTAAACTCTATTTCCAGCTGGCCACTGAAATTCTACCAAAAAGTTCCAGAGGTAATTCAAACTTCATATATTTAAAACCTAACAAAGGATTTACCTATCTCTTATTAAGGATTCTTTTGGGGTTTTTTTGTTTTGTTTTGTTTTGTTTTTCAGCTTGATTTCTAGTGCAACTTATCATCAAGCCTAAATTTATTGGAACTCCCTTCTCTAATTATTCACATAACAAAGATCCTCAAATTAATTTTTTTCCAGAAATCCTTCCCCAAATTCAAGCAACCCCCTCTAATTTATATTTTCAATGACCTGTAGTAAAATCACAGGAACTTTGCATAATTACGAAATGGATTGTCCCTGCTTTCAATGCTCCACTTTCCTGCCAAAGTGGTCTTGACAAATCCCATCTGTCATACCGTCACTCACTCTCTGAAATCCTTCAGTGATTCCTGTCACCATCGGGATAAGGTACCAAGCCCTTAGCAGGCCTCCAAGGTTCTTCATGAACTGGTTGTAATGTGAATCCCCCAGTTCTCTCTTCCTTCATACGTTCTTTGCATTTCACACACACAAAAAAAGGTTTTTTTGTAATTAAATTCTGGATACATCAAGATACTTATCATTATCTCAGCGTACTGAATCCATATTTTAATTATTCTTTTATTATACAGAGTGAAAGAAAACAGCATTAACAAGATAATAAAGTAGGAAATTGATAGGAATATTCTAAATCCCATTTTTCTAATATGTTCTTAGTCTTATCTGTGAACAAAAACACTTTTTCAAGATACTTACAGTTATAAAATAGGTAAATTTTCATAATTGTCTTCAGTTAGCTTTAAGTACTAATATATTTTACTCTAGGATTCCATTTCTTTTTTCAGTTAATAGCCTATTGAATTTTTATTCATATCTTGAAGGATCTAGGTATCTTGACTATTATATATGATGTGAAGCCTTATTTGACTTCCTTGGGAATTAGTTAGAAATTTGAATATTCCTATCTTAGTAATTGATGGAAGGGTAGACCTAAAACCAGTAAGTATATGAACAATATAACAGCATTGTCAACCACCCTGACTCAGTGACATCTGTAAAACCCGCCATGGGATGAGAGCAGAATACATACTCTTTTCACCTGTCCACAGAATATTCACCAAGATAGATCACATGCTGGGCCACAAAGCAAGACTTAATGGACTTACAAAGGCTGAAATCCTAGAAAATATACTCTGTGACTACAGTGGAGTTATATTAGAATTCAACAACAAAAAAAAATTTGGAAAACTTCCAAAATATTAGGAAATTAAACAACACTTTATAAGTAACTCATGGGTCAAAGAAGAAATTAAAAGAAAATCAGAAAAATATTCTAACTAAGCAGAAATTGAAACATAAAATACCAGAATTTGTGAACTGCAGTAAAAGCAGTGCCCAGAGGGAAACGCATAGCTTTAAATACATTTTAGAACAGATGACAGGGTTCAGCTAATGATTTTGAATTCCAACTTCAAAAACTTAAGACAAAGGGTAAATTCAACCCAGGCAAAAGAACAAATTAAACTCAGGAGGCAAAAGGAAGAAAATAAGTATAATAGTAGGAATCAATAAATACAAAAAAAGTAAGCACAACAGAGAAAATCAATTAAACCAAAAGCTGGCTCATTGAAGAAACAACTAAAGAAAGAAACCAAATGCCTGGTTAAGATAGAAAGAGCGAGAAGGCACCTGTCACCGATGTGAGGAATGAAAGCGGACAATGAGTAATCCCACAGATGTTAAAAGATAATCAGGGAATACACAAACAACTTCATGCAAATGGAGAACACAGCTTGAGATAAGCACAAACTACAGATGCTCACTCAAGGAACAGAATTTATAGTTAAGAACTTTCCCATAAGACTAAAGACAATATCAAGTTTTCACAAATTCTTCCAGAATCTAGAAGAGGATATCACTTCTTTCTAGTCTACCTATGCTAAATATGGAAATAAAAAATGGAACTGAGATAATTCTGAGAATAGTTGGTTTAACTCACACTTAAAACCTGGAGGCCAGCATTACTCTCTTAACAAAAACCAAAGACATTGCAAGAAAAAAATTACAAATATACCTCATAAGCATAGATTAAAAACATCTGTAACTATATTTTAAGATAATGTATCCAGCAATATATGAAAAGAATATGATATCATAAGCAAGTAAAAGGTATTTCAGGAATGAATGTAATTCACCATTATCAAAGAAAGGAAGAAGAAGAAGAAAGAGGAGGAGGAGGAGGAAGAGAAGAGAATTCTTATGACCATCTTAACAGATTCAGAAAAAAAACACTTCTCAAGATTCATAATAAAACCCCTCAGTACACTGTAAATAGAAGAGAATTTCCTCAGTACAATAAAATTTATCCTATAATCTATAGCTAGCCTCATACCAAGATCAGGAACAAGGCAAAAATATCCATGCTCAACACTTCTATTCCACATGGAAATGAAAATATAAATTCAAACAATGAAATGACATTTGTCAGGGGTGTGAGGGCAGGGAAGGAACAAACTACTGACATGCACAACATGGGTAAACATCAAAAGCATTATCTTAAATAACAGAAGTCAGGAACAAAGGATGATATATGATTCTATTTCTATATGATATTCTAAGAAATGCCCAAGTCTAAGCTTCAGGCTACAGAGCAGGTAAGTGGTTGCTGGGGGTGGAGAATGAGAGCTGTAATTAATACAAAAGGGCACAAAGGAACTTTCTGGGACAATGAAAACATTCTACATCATGATTGCAGTGGGAACTATACCACTAAAACACATCAAATTCATACAAGTAAAACTATTGAAATTTTGTATGTAAATTATATGTAAAATATCATTTTCAAGATCAGAAATGTTCTGAGGAAAACTCATTGGATTTGTTTATTAAATGACAATGTGCTGAGAGCAATATTAAGGGCATTGGGTAGAAGGCATTTAGCCATTGATTTTTGCCTCACTCATTTTAGACAATTTGCATCTGAAAATATTTATATCCATGATGCAGATGGAAAAAAGACCTGGGCTTGCCCTTTTGGTACTAAAAGCATTTTTACTTTTAACATAAATATTCTTGTGATGCATATTATTCATTAAAATGCTGCAACTCCCCAACATACCAGGCAGCCCACCTATAAGAGTTCCTAAACTGTTATATCATTCCATTATCCTCTGTCACATGAACTTTCGCTGATCAGATAAATAGTATAAATCATTTTCTGACATTGGGAATACACGTAGAGCAAAATGGTCACCTCTGAAAGACACCGATTCACATTGTTTCTGATTAGGTACTAGGTATTCCCCAGAGTGCAGTGAAATGCTTTACTGGAGGCTGCCAGTGCAATAGATTCTAACTTATCTGTCATCTGACCTTAAATATCAATGAAAAACAACACATTTATTTCAAGTTGTGCTGAGAATAAGTAAGGCAAATTGAAATAGAAGCTTTAAGCCTCTTTGAATTTATATTCTGAATCAATCTAAAAAATATTGGAGGCCATGATTTTATTTTTTAATTTATTTGGGGGGAGAATAAAAAGAACAGCATTGAGCATAGATAAAGGACAATTTTTCATTAACGTTGCTTTAAAATAACAAATCGGAGGTATATGGGACTACTGATTTTTTAGATAGTAATTAGCATTCCACCTAAAGGTGAATCACTTATTTATTGAAAAGCATTTAGACATCTTTCTTATGGAGTTAATACGAATACATTAACCTTTCCAGATAGTCTTTTAGGATCACGATATTGGGTAAAACTGTAGCATCTTACAGTTACACATTGGAATTAATCAAATTTGGAATAAGGCATAACTTTCATTGAGGGTCGAGTGAATGACACTGAAACATAGCTATGGAAGTAACCTGAGGAGCAGTTCCTTGTAAACAAGCCAACGTCTTGGCCTGTGGGACTTTAGAAAGATTGCTATGTAATATACCACCATGTCGGCTTCATAGACATGCTTGGATAGGAAACTGTTCTTGTTGCCTTTACTCCCAGTGAAATCTGCATCTGAAAAAAAGTCCCTGACCCAAGTGTCCATGTTAATACTGTGTATTGATTGTTTATATTTACCCTTCTAAGAAAACAGAGAAACACGGCCATTACAAATCCTCGTATTGCAGAATGATGCTCTACTTTAAAAAACAAGAGTGGAAAAACACAACTAACATGACTGTTAAAAACCATCTTAATTTTTAATTCCTATAATCAAGAAGGTAAATTTAAGGTAGCCAAGCAAGAACGGAGAATCATTTCTCTGCCTGCCGTCTCTGGTCTTGCCCACCAGGCTGTTCGTAAAACACAGACGATCACTTGAATGGTGACCAGGAAGAGAGACAGTGGAGGGGAAAATGGGGTTAGGAGTCATGTGAGGGTAAAACCATCTTGAAATGAGTTCACTTATGCAAAGATAGATAGCAAGTAATGGGAGCAATTGCCAAGATTTGGGGTACATTGCTGTTTACTTCCATGTCTATTTTATCATAGAGAACACGAGCCTTTCAAGTCTCCCTTCTGGTGCCAGGCAAAATTCTTTAAGTCACAAATTATGACATTTCATGCATCTTCTAAGTCTGCTTTCCTTGGAAATAGGAAGTGGGTATACTCATTACCTAACCAATTTCTAGTGATTTTGCTCTCCCCCTTCTTTAATTGGAAGATCTGTTAGCTCCTGTTCAATAATTTAACTTGCATAAATTTGCTTTGGAAAATTAGGCTTGCATAACTCTCCTTGGCTTTCCAAACGCAAATATATCATTTTATTAATAAGTCTATAGAGCAATACGAAGTGTTATTGCATTAAAAGTAGCTTTTACAATATTTTTATGTTTCTTCACCTTAAGAAGTTTTATACATTTCCAAAAAGTGTGAATAAAAAATGTTTTACTTTTAAAACTGCTATAAAACATAGTTTCTTTGTAGCATTTTTTCCATTCCTTTTTCCACAATCCTAGTTCAGTTGCATCAGTTCATCCCTAGAATATTTGCATTATTCTCCATTCTAGTTGTTCCACACTGTCTTTTACACCACCCCTAGATTAACCTTCAAAAATAGTGTTTAATGTCTTCATGAATAATACATCACTTAGAAGAGAACATCGAGTTTTCCATTTGTTCAAGAGCTGGTAAAATTGGGCTTCAAGTTTTCCTTTCCAAAATTTCTCCCATTCTTCTCTGCCTCTAGGAAATGTCAGTTATGAATCCCAGATGGCATCTTTTCTTATATTCTGACCCTTGCCTGAGAAATATGCAACTTGAAGCCTCAACAGCAGAACATTTTTATCTTTTTTATACCCACTCTGAACTCCAAATTTCTGTAAGGACATTATCACCTACTTAGCATTCAGCACTCAATACAGTGAATCTAAATTCACATATCTGAATATCTACATATTTATATACACACACATCAATGATAAATTCATATATGGATATACACACACACACACATATACATAACACACACGAACACACAATGAAAACTTATGGGACTGTTGACCCAACACTCCTTTTCAGCAGCCATGGCTCCTATCAACATTAGCACCACAGGAATGAGCATTTTATACAGCGTGACCCTTCCCACTGACCACAGTTGACTGGTCTAGTGCTCATTCAATGGAAGAAGACGTCGATTCTCAGGTTCCTCCCCAGGAATTTTAAAACTTGCAAGAGCATGGAGACAATTATTTCCCTGCAGTTGAATCTCTAAACTATAAATTTAGGACATCTCAGGCATATTTCGTGACCGTAATGTGGATTGTGGATTACTCACTATCCTTTGTCCATTCAGACCTCCTAAAGTTTCTTCTTATTCTGCTGAGGCTGAAGGGCTAAAACTACCTGTTGTACACTTCCTTTTAGGTAGGGTTCTGGGGAGGCTTTGGGCTCTGCTAGTCCAGAGTCCTTGAATGAGACATGAATTCAAATTTGAATCTCTGGGGAGAGAGTCGTGGTTTGAGGTGCAGGTTTTACTGCCGTGGAGTGGGACAGAGGCAGAAGGGTCCACAAAGAGTAGCTGCAGTGAAGACTTCCAGTTTCTTGGAAACTTCTCAGTCAGGACAGAGGCAGCACTTCTCTGCGTGGTTTTATTTTTTCAGCCTCCCCAGTAGCCCATCAGCTATTTAATAAGTGTAATAAATATCCTTCTGTTTAAACTATGCAGAGCGGTTTCTCTGCCAGCATTGATCTCTAGAAAAGCCTGATCTGTAGTGAGAGAGAGCAGGGGTCAAAGGCTGAGATGATATGAGTGGCATCTGGTTTCCTGGTTCGCATCTGGCACACCTGGCAGCTTCAGCATACCTGCAGTTCCTCTCCGGTTGATTGGTCAACCTTTTCCCAGGCTGTATCAGCCAATAAATTGCACTTGCTGCTTTTATACTAGTTTCTTTGGTTTCTATCATTTTGACCATAAAAAGTATAACTAATAGAATGTATTTCACCAACCCCATCTACCTCCTTTTCAGAAAAGGGCGTATGATTGATTACCTTATAGCCAAGTGTGCATATCAAGTCTATGTCATGAGTAAAAGATATTGACTTAAGAAGCTTTTATTGTTGATACTTCCATAAATATCTAAACCAAAATATTTTATATGAGCTTCTTTGTTCTATGATATATACATATTTTATTTATGTTATTATTAATTGTGATTATCCTCAATAAACATTTCACATAAGAAGTACTCCTAAAAGTTTCAAACTTTCAAAGAAAATCCTGGTCATTTTAAAAACTTCAATTCCATTCAGTATACCCAAGAATAATCCTAATAATTACATTGGTTTTTCCCCCAATGGAAATGTCAACAATGAAAGTTTAAGCATATTTTGCATAAGCCAGCAAATATTCCATTTCTTTGAAGAAGAAAATTAGCAACCAAAAATTGATAATAGCAGTCTAACAGATGCACAGGGAACTTTACTACCTTAGAGGCCTATTAAATATTTGAAGATACATATAATTTAACTATTGATTCATCCACTAACCTTTGTAGCAAGAACCTCCTCCCATTTCCTTGCAGGAGGTGCAAAAATTTTTCCAAAAGCAAGCACCTGATGTGCAGAAGGTGTCTGAAGGAGGAAAACTGTATAACCAGCTAAGACCTTGATCTAATTTAAATGAGCTTAGACTTGCAGGAGGCAAAAAATAATAAAAATAAAATAATTAATCAAAAAATAATCTGAGAATGATCAAATGTCTTGACTCACCACCAAGCAATGAATCACTTCTATTGGAATGACAAGGAAGAAGTCTAGCAGCACTTATTAAATGGAACTCCATTTTTTATTGCTTATTTTTACTTTGCTCATAGGATTTAACCTTTAAATGCACATAAATAGAAGGCATTTTTCCAGTTTAAATTTAGACATAGAAAATCAAAGTGAATGAAAGATTGTTTATCTTCTCCAGCATGTTATGGCAGCATTTATAATCTCATAGAATAGCTATTCCTTGGCTGGTAACTCTTTGCCTAGAATAAATCACATTTGTCATGTCCATTTTGTACTTGGTTTGTCTTGTGCTGTTACTAATATACCAGGTTTGAAATCTCAGTGACCCTGTGTCCCAGCCATGAGTTCCTATGAAGGCAGATATGCTACTCATCTCTTTCCATTCTATTTCCTTCTTTTCTTCTCCTCTTTCCCCTCTTCCTCCTTCTTCTTTTTTACATTATGGACACATGGAGTGACACCATCGAAAAAGTTTAGCTGTTGTGAATTAGGATTTATCTTACATGGCACTTACATGGCACAGCAAAAGTATCACAATGTTATAGATTTCATTCCATTTTCACCAGTTTACTATATGTTCTCTCATTTGGGTCTTAAAAAAACTCCTTGTGCCATGTGTTGTATCAGTTAAGAAGCTTTCGTTTGCAAGTGACAGAAAATCCAACCCAAACTGATCTAAGGGGAAAAAAAGTTGGTTCATCTAAGTGAAAAGTCTAAATACTTTCAGGCATAGCTTGATCCAAAGGTTCAGATACTGGTCAACACCATTTCTACTTCACCTGGTTTCATTCTCATACTCATCCCCCATATCAAAGTTCTTTTTGACTGGATCATCTTACTCATCTTATTATTGCAGCATGGTGCCCAAGGTATGCATTCATTCACTGTGGCCAGGGGCATTTTGGTGCACTGATTAATTCATATTAGGTAGCATATGAATCAAAATATTGTACTCCGAAGCTGGGTTTGATCCCCACCTAAACCACAGGGACTTCCAGGGAGATTCCTGGCACTCTAAAGTCTAGATGCTGATTCCAAAGGAACATTTTCAAAGGAAAATGTGGGTCTCCTGTTCAAGTAGTCTTTTAAGAATTTCAAGGTGGTAATAGCAGAGCACTACCAGGTGGGGCGCCCTCTGAAGGGTGAGGTCCTCTGTAACTGTACGTCCTCTGTAACTGTACGAGTCTCACGTCAATAAGGTCAGCCCTGACTCTCCTAAACAAACATCTAGATTACATGCTACCTACTCTTTCACACCCTTGTCAATGTTAATATTTCCTTTCTCTGAAGTCTCATAGCATTCTACTACCTTATACAGCTGATTATCATTCATTCCTCTAGCTCTGCCTCCCCCAGCACTCCATCAACTTTACCCCATCAACAGTCAAAATCAGGATTCTCAGGATTATGTCATTTTTAACGTGTTGATTTTAAATTAAAAGTTTAATTTACAAAATCTGATCACTTAAGGTCAGATTTTAACACCTGTGTGATCACGCTACTGTTACCATCAAATTTACAAAAAGGGCAAAGCTTTAGCCAAGTGGGTGGTCTGATTTTCAAAGTCCATTTATTTGACCTTTCACTCAAAGTCACTTTAGAGTATGGGACATTTTAAATTCTTTTCAGAGAGATTGATATGGATTTTTTTCTAAAAAAGATGCAGACTTAAGCTAAAAATGAGCCCTTATTTCCTGACACCTTTTTTATTTTCAAAATCATCATTTCCCATCTGTGTTATGTAGCTATCATGATCTCCTGTTGATGATTTATCCTCAAATGGCATCATATTACCATAATTAAAACATCTGGAATATATAATTTTAATTTATATAAAATAGGTTTTGGAAGCACTAAATGAATAAAAATAAGAGTGGGCACAAATAACTTACGTGTGTCAATGGTATACAAAGGACATAGGTATAAAGGAATACTCAACAAATATGTCTTGAGTACTTTTCAGCTACAAAGAAGGGAGAAATCCTGCCCTCAGGGAACTTATGTTCTAGTGTAAGAAAAAGATGTAGTGCTTACAAGGGACTAACAAGTTCTCTATAGGAGAATTCCAGGGTCAGAGAGAGAACATGACAAAAGCTTGTGCTCCTCTGGGAATCTAGGGAAGGTTTCAGTGCAAATGCATTTTAAAGATAACAAAGAACCAGCCAAGCAAAATTGTGTGCAAAGGAAGAAGGCTCCAAATTGGGGCTCCAAATTGAGGGCTAGGAGAACAGAACATCTGACTCAATGCTAAATTATCTATCCTCAGTTTCCTGGACTTATCACCAGCCTCGGTCACTCACTGCTCTTTGATGCAAGTTCTTGGCTTGTGGACGCAACAGTCTCCTTGGTTTCCTATACCCCAGTGGTGTTTGCAGGAGCTTCCTCTTCCCTCTAACCTTTCATGTCAAGGGCTCAGGACTCAAACCTCGTTTTGCTTCACTTCTCTATCCTCACTCTTCCCTTGATGACCCCATCGGTGTGGTGGCACTCACCAGCATCTCTGCTGCAGTGACTCCTAGCTTCCCATCTCTGGAACAGATCCCTTTACCCATCCGGACTCATGTATCCAAATTCCAGTCCATTTTCACATTTGAATGGCTAATGGACAGTTTTAATTCAACAAGTTCCAACACCGAAATCTCAGTCCCTTGCCTGAGAGATAGCCTGACCCTGCTGTGATCACACCATTCCCCCGATCCCACATCAAGGCAGCCACATCTTTCCAGTGCTGAATCCAAAGACCCTTAGAAGCACACTGTATTTATCTATTTTCCCACACACCACATTCAATTTGTTAGGAAGCCCAGTTGGCTCTCATTTGAAAATACATCCTGAAACCCAATAAATAAAAGAACAAAGAGAACAGAGAGTTCATGAAAACAGAATAGCTAATGGCCCTTCAGTGTATGAAAAGATGTTCAATTTCATTCACAATAAGATAAATGAAAATTAAATCTAAACCGAGATACTATTTCTCATATATCATGTTGGCAAAAGTTCAAAAGCTTGACAGCACAATCTGTTCAAGGCTGTGGAAAAAATGGCATGCTCATGTTTGACTTTGGGAGTGCAAAGCGGCGCACCTAGTGAGGTGGAATTCTGCAATGTTAAATAGAACTACAAGTACCTTTCCTTTTGGCCCAATACTTCTACCTCTAGAAAATACACACACACACACACACACACACACACACACACACACACATGATATCTAGTACTGTGTGTGTGTGTGTG
Source organism: Anoura caudifer (assembly GCA_004027475.1). Lineage (NCBI taxonomy): Eukaryota > Metazoa > Chordata > Mammalia > Chiroptera > Phyllostomidae > Anoura > Anoura caudifer. Next base: position 170,311 of record PVKU01000448.1, read on the forward strand.
TGTGTGTGTGTGTATCCTATCCTATGCCAGGGTCATCTAGATGTTATTTGTAACAGCAAAAGATTGAAAACAATTCAAATGCTCAATAAAAGATTGTTGAATAACTTGTGGTACATCCACACAATCAAGTACTATACAGTTTTTTAAAAGAATAAAAATGGATATTGTATGTTTGTGTATCTGTGTTATTCAAATGAAATTTACAGAGTGAAGAATGGTGTACATACTGTGCTATTTGTGTTTAAGGAAGGAAAATAAAATGTAATAAGTGACGAAAAAAGAATAAGGCAAAGGCTGATTTTAAAACAATGATTATCTATTGCAGGGGTTAGCAAACCATGGCCCATGGGCCAAATACAGCCTGCCGCCTGTTAGAGTAACACTCATCTCTTTGCAGACTGTTGCTGGCTGCTTTCTCACTCCAGGAGCACAACTGAGCTATTGTCTAAGAGATTGTATGTCCTTAATGCCTAAAGCATTTATTCTCTGGCCCTTTACAAGTTTTCTCAACCCCTGGTCTACAGGCATGGAAGAATACAGACTAGAGCAGATAGGGGTGGAAGCAAGACTTCTCTAAGCATATTTACTAGTACAGTTTGACCTTTGAACCATGGAACTATTTCACACATTCAAAAATATAAAAATAAGACACCTTAACAATGAAAACAAAACAATCTAACTGTACATCAAATCGATGAAATGAAAACACAGAACAAAGAAACGTTTCAAGGGACCTGAGACTGCACATGTTTATAGCATCTCTAACATTTGGATACTACAGGCTTATGTACTTCTTGATATGTTACATTATTCTGTTCATCACTGTATCCATAAAGCCTCCTCATCAACCATATTTAACCTGAATCTAATCGAGACATTCAATTTAACTTCCAATTTACAGAAAATATTGAGTAAGTTAAACAACACCACTATTAGCAACCAAGAATGTTTAATGTGTGGGATTTTCTACAAGACAAATTTTCTGAATTTTTAAAGGAACGTAATGACAAACAAAATTAACAACTGTTCTAAATTTAAAAATTTAACACTCAAATAGAATTCATGAACCTGGATTGGATCCTAACTTGGAATCATATACATATACACATATACCACAGATTGTAAAGGATATTTTTAGAATAATTCACATAATTTGAATAAAAAGTAGACATTGAGTGAAATTACAGTATTCCCAAAGATAAACAGGACAAAACATTAAACATTGCTGGATCTAGGTGCTGGCTAAGGAATGCTTATCTTACTATTCAACTTTACATTTAACTTTTCACAGTAAAATGTAGAACACAAAAGGTGGTGGTGTGTGTGTGTCTGTGTCCAGCATCTGACCACTTCTCAGTAACTTCCCTCTCGGCATGTCAGCACCCTGGTCCCCGCCATTGTCATCTCTCACCAGAATTACCACAGTCACCTATTCTTTAGCTTCATGGTACTCTCCTGTCACTACCAGGGTCTGCTTTCCCACACAAAAACTGGAGTTTAAAATGTAAGATCATTCACGCCTTCATTTAACATTCTGCAATGGCTCCCCCATTTCATTCTGACTCAAAATCCAAGTTCTTACAGTGGCCTCCAAGGCCCACATGCTCTCCCTACCACAACCTGCCCCCTCACCTGTCCGAATCACCTGCCTACCTCTGGTCACCTGGGTTTATTTCATTCTAGCCAACACGGCTCCCGTGCTTTCTTAAACAGTTGGGCTTCTTCCCTCCATAGTCTCTTCACTGGTCTTCCCCCAAAGAGCCACACAGCTGCCTTCTTCACTTCTTCTCACTCAAATATAATTTCACTGAGGCCAACAGTGATCATCCTGTTTCAATTTGCAAACTGCCAGATTTCCCATACTCTTCCCTCTTATTATTCTGCTCTATTTTTTAAATTAATAGACTTTACATCTTCTCTATTTGTTTAAATATTTAGATAGCCCTTCTCACCGCTGACATACTATGTATAATCATGTTTATTTTTATTCTCTGGCTTTTCCTGGTGGAAGGGAAGCTCCAGGAGGGCAGACAGTCTTGCTTCTTCTGCTCATTGACATAGTGGCCCCAACTCCTTCAACTTTTATAACTAGCACACAGTAGGTCAGCCTCAAAAATATCTGTTAAATAAATGAAAAAGAGTAAAGAAGGTGGGTAGGTATTAGCTTGTATGGAATAGAGATGTTTTCATTTTGATAGCTTATGGGAGATGTTGGTTTCCCCATCATGACTGACAGCACCGGCTCCTAGTAAGGGTAACCAATACTTCCCTTCCCAAGGCTGACTGATGCAGGGCCAATTGTTGCAAACTAGAGCTTAAATCTACCACACTTCTAATTATGCTAATAACACTCAAATTCTTCTATCCATGAAGAACACATCTGCTTTAAAATAGCAGAAATGCATTTGGTGAGAATTATTGAATGGTTTTTGTAATGAATAATTTTCTGATTTTCAAAGGGTAGAAAGCAACCTCAATATTAATAAATTTTCCATTTAACTTTAAGTTTTTTTTTTGAAGATAGTGGTCAATTCTTTTTATGTACCCAGAATAATTGTCAAAATATAGCAAATAAAAAAAAACTGATCAATAAAAGGCACATTAGTGATGCAATGACCAGTCCCAAAAGTTCAGAAGGTCACTTGGGGTTAAGAATATGCCATTTTTTAAGAAATGAAACAGTATAAAAGACAAAAAATCAAGTGCAACTGAAGGAATACTCAAATAAAGTAGCAGTCATATTATTCTAGCAAACTCTATATCCAAAGCATACTTTCAGAACACAGAATGATACATTTTAGCAGACACTTATTTAATATCCCTTAAGCATCCTGAGTGTACATTTCACAGTTAAGAATCCCAGTAAACAGGCATGTCCTAACTTGAGGAGAACAGCAGAATCTGAGTCATTTGAAACAAACTCCCTGAATGAAGCTGGGGGAGAGGATTGTCAACATTTAAGCTCATGGAAAATGTCATTTTTTAAAAAAGTGAAAGATAAAATGGGTGGTCTGAAAAACATGGAGGGAAAAATTGCTACACAAATAGAATCTCCCAAACATGGAAATACTGGCCATGAACCTCAGGGAAAGCAGTTGGGAAACAGAGTTGTGAATTTTAAGGTAAGGAATAGAGAAACCAAGTCAATTAGCACAAAGTATAAGCAATTTCTACAAACTTGGTACCTAATAATATATATGAGTTGAGGAAAGTGTGAAAAAAAATTTACTTTTGAGCTAATGAATATAAGAAGAATTACTTGAATAGGAAGAGGAAGGAAGAGCACGTGAAAAGGTAAATACTAAACATATTATTTCTATAAAGTACAAAGGGGTCCTTCCTTAAGTGCTTTTCTTCAGCCTGCCAGGCTGAGCAGATCTGAGCTTTGCAATGTGCTATTTCTAAAGTTGCAGGAGAAGTCTGACTCACAGTGTATCTAGTCTGTGTGCAAATAAATCATTTCAACTGATTTCAAAAAAATTTAAATAGGGCTATTTTCAAGTTTATTCAATAAAATCAGTTGATATAAATAAATTAATTTTGGTCATTGATGATCAAATCCTAGTTTACAGGTTGGCATGATGGGCAAGTTATTTAATTTCTCTCTGCCCAATTATACTATATATAAAAAGGGAATAATAATATTCCCTACATTTTATTCATTGTACATATGAAGTACATAATAAATGTTCACTAATTTTATTGTATATTACCTTAAGTGTAGTCACCTCTTCAAACCAGCTAAAGAATTTTGGAAAAAAAATTTTAAATGTACTTTCCTGTATATTGTATTTTAGAATATTAGTGCTAAGTTTATATAGTTCTTTGATATACTCATGAATAAACAGGCCCAAGAAGATATACATATTTTCTTAAAATAATGGCAAGTCTATTTCTTGTACTCCTAATCCAGGGATCAACTGCCAGATAGAAGTGATTATTTTTTGTTCAGAAAAGTTAAAATTTCACATTGACACATTATAAATTCATTGCTTCGTTACATTTCCATCATTTCTATTATGGTGAGGATATATGCATGGGTAAGAACTTATTTAAATTACACATTTTAAATTGATTTCAAGGTAAATATTTGAAAATCAAAGAGAGATATGTCACTTTTTAATTGGCTGTACAAACCCCCCTACATGCACACATTTGTTTTATCACTTGTCTTAGTCTGTTCGGACTGCTATAAAAAAATTCCAAAATACCATAGGCTGGGTGGCATATAACCCACAGAAACTGATTTAAAATTCTGGAAGCTGAGAAATCTAAGATGAAGAGGCCAAGAGTTTCAGTGTCTGGTGAAAGCCCACTTTCCAGTTCACAGACAGCTGTGTCCTCCTAGTCAGAAAAGGGAAGTGATCTCTCTGAGACCTCTTTACAGGGCACTAACCCTGCTCAGGAGGGCTCCACCGCTATGACCTGATCACTTCCCAAAGGCCCTGCCTTTTAATGCCATCAACCAGGGGTTAGAATTCCAAACTGTGACTTTTGGTGGGATAGTCAGATCACAGACAGTATCACTTAAACATAAAATAATTTGGATGTTAGCATGTAGAAATGTACTTAGAAAATTCAGATTTAGGAGAAGCTTGCAGTTGAATTTTTTTTTCCTAGATCATTCTCTTAGGTTTCTAGGACTGCCATAAAAACAAAACACCAGGTGTCGCCAGGGCTGGTTTCCCCTGGGGCCTCTCTCCTTGGCTTGCAGATGGCTGCCCTCCTCCTGCCTTTACACAGGGCCATCCCCTGGTGGACATAAGCCCCTGGTGTAGCTCTCTATGCCCTAATCTCCTCCTTATGGGGACACTGGTCATATTAAATTAGGGCTCATACTAATGGTCTCATTTTAGTTTGATTACCCCTTTAAAGGTCCTACCTCCAAAGATGGTGACCTTCTGAGATACTAAGGCTAAAAGCTTCCACATGCTAATTCAAGAAGAACATGGTTCAGCCCCATATCAGTCTTCTCTTAAATAACTTTAAATTATATAATGTCACATGTCTTAGTAATTTACTCTAATGTAAAACTGAAATTTTGCTCTCTGCAACCTTTTACCATTCTTGCCCTTCAAGAAATATGACTTTGCTTAGAAAAATGAACTGCTGAAATATATTCCATCTGGTTACTTTAAATAACCCAGGGAGAGTCTTTAGAACAAGCTCATGAATCATGTTCCTGACTTTACTTATGTCAAAATCCATTTTGGGGCCCTTTCTTCCTGAAAATGGTTAATGATCCATGTACTAGCTGACAATTCCAAATTCTTTCCACCTCTAGGCCACATTAGTGGCTGCATTTCAGGGGTACAAATTTCAATCCTACTACCGAAACTGGCTAAATTGTCATACTGTTAAAAAAGTAAATGCAGACGTCAAAACCATAGCAAGTCTGCATGTAATTTGGTCTGAGTTCCCAGCTTTACTTGTTTTAATAATCCTACATATTTTGCTTTTCAAGCATACCTTTTTTCATACAGTAAGAATAGTGAGGAGACATTTAGCGACAATGCATCTTGCCTAAAGACCTAATACATTTTTTTCATTTTCCATTTTCATTTGTGAAATTAACTTATATTTTAGAACATGATCTTTTCCTGGGAAATAATCTATATAAAATGGAAAAATATATACATAAAAAGGCTGGAGGTCTATTGAAAACTAATTGTGTTAGATTCTACATGAGTGCAGTAGGAGTTCAGAGAAGCAGAAATACAAAGTCAATCACTGAAGGTTTCCTGATGGATATGGGACCTGAGGAGGTCATATAAGGAGAAGTGTGGCTTGGATAGGGGTAAGATTGATGGATGACCTCTCTGAGGACTTGGTCAGTCTACATAGTGGCTTAAGAGTAAGGATTAGGTGATACATATGGCATGTTGAAGACTATTTAAAATAACTGTGCATGTTGACTGTCTTTTCTGCATTTCATGGGGTATTGGTTATGCTCAGATGACCGTGATGAAACGTTGCAAGTATAAATATATAAATGTCCAACACCTTTCCTTCTCTAGCTTCTTGAGGCTGATTCTCATTTTGTTCTGCACCAGTCTGGGCTTTTACACGCCTGTGGATTAGCAGAATGGGTAGAGGAACAGAATGAAAAAGAAATGACAGGGTACAAGTAACATACAGATATGGCTTTCGAGCTACTTAGCAAAGAAAAAGATGTCTAGGAGGCTGAAGGAAGATGCTGGAGAGATGTGGGCTGGAAGCTCGTTAAGAGTCATTTGGAAGGATGGTCCACACAATGAATTAGAGAGGAGGGAACTGGCTAAAGTGCCCCTGAAGAAATGTGGCTGCATATTCTGTCCCTAATCTCCACCACATCGGCTCCACCGTCTAACTGTCCGGTGATACTCCCCAGCCAGACTGCTTAGATTCTTACTCCATTCATCACTTACTAGCTGTGAGATCTTCACCACTACCACTTAAGAAGTCATTAACCATTCTGTGCTTCAGCGCCCTCCCCCATAAGTGGAGTAGCGTGGTACAATGGTAGATAATGACAGCAGTTTCTTCACAGGCTATTCTGTAGTGCACTTGGGAGAATTAAATGAGAAAACAGGTAGAACTGTAAGTTTAAGACAAGGCCAGTATTTATCACTATTTTTACTCCTTTCTTATTTCTGTTTCAAAAGGGACACCATCATGGGGAATGAGAAAGGAGAGAGTTGCACAGTCGTTGTAAGCATTATAGTTTAAAAAGGGGGGTGAGGGACATGGAACTAACTGTATGATCGTGGGCAAGCGTGTCCACTTGTATACCAACCTAACCAAAGCTGCACTTTCAATAAAAAGTGTGACAAAATAATGCCATCATTTATTACGGTCTGCCCTCTGATATAGTAATACTATCTATGTTATCCCTGAGAAACAGTCATGTAGCCTTTTCTTCAACTCTCCAAGCTTCTGTGTCCTCTTCTGTCAAATAGGGATTGCTACCGGGTAAGGTTCACGCAGGAATGAAAGGCACTGTTGGCATGAGCGCAGCAGGAGGCCAGGCACAACGCCAGCCCTTGATGCTTCTTCTACTCTGTTTATTAGAGGAGAAGAACATTCTATTTTGCTTCCTTCTAAAAAGATACCTTGTTTTTCATGGAAATAAAATGTATTTTTTTTCATGTTTCATAATTTGAGAAGAAAATACAGAATGCTTGTCTAAGAGATAAAGACACTTCCTCTAAGCACTGGTCTGAATTGGCTTCATGAAGGGGACTCCTTGAAACTATAACATGTTACCATGTGGACAGTGTTCCCCTTTGCTATTCCTAACAAGGCTTCTATAGGTCATTCCCTCTTCTCTAGGCTTGGGTTGCCTAAGTGATCAGACAGAAGCATGTGACTTCCTTGTAGATTTCCATTAGGTTTCAGCTCACCTTCCAATGACAGAGAAAGACCATAAACAAATATGGAAGCTGCATGAGATTTTTCTGTCATTAATATTAACAATCCACTTTAGAGTCTCAATGCTCACCCAGGTTATGGGACAAAATCTTATATTTGAACATGTACTAAGTCATGGACTAAATGCATTTTTAGTCCTCAGAGCAGGGTTTCTTAACTGTTTTCTTCATCATTGTCCCTCTAAAGAGTTCCTGTTGGCATTCTTTTCTAGTTGCCACCTCTTGCAATGAGATATAGACATAACAGACATACCATATACCCATTTATGTAATGTACCTATGACCATTCTTTACACAGACAAGGAGCAAGAAAGAACAAGACTTCTCCTACCACTGCTATCAAGAACTTGTTTCCATCCTCGGGGTGGGGGGGTGGGCCAGGGAGTGACAAGGTCCAGGCTGAGAATGCATTCCCTGGAGCGTTCCTAAAATACTTTTTTGGTTATCTTAAAAAGAAGCAGCAGATGAATGATTCCCTTGATGTTACTTCCTTCAGCTAGACCTCAACCTAGGTAGCACATTCACAAGGATCAACTTAAAGGAAACTAGGAAACTGCACTAAAATGACACATGTCAGGCATTCTGCTGCTTTCGAATCCTACTCACATTTGTATTTCACCTTGTGTGGTCAAGATGTATAGCTCTTCCAATCACAGACACAGTGAAGTTAGTTATATTTTAAGCAAAAATGAATATTGGTTCAAAAACATATCCAGGAAAATTATTGTCTGATGTTTATAGTAATTCATTTCTCAATCTCTAAAGTTCAGACAAATAAGCCACGATGCAAAGAAAACCTAAAAGTAAATCCAAACAAAGACTGTAGCTAGTCTAATCAATATTTCTATATAAAAAGAAAATTGTCAGCAAGCTCTTTATTAGAGAAGATGAAACAGAACAGAAACTTGAGCAGGCATTTTTGTGAGCAGAAAGGAAAAAGGAAGATGTGACATTTTGTAACCTAAATTTATAATATGATTTAATTTTGATTTCAAAGACACAAACACACCTTGTTTTTGCCAAGATATGATTGTATTTTCTTAAGATGAGATTTATTTTTTAACTTTAATAACTTCAAACATTTTATCAGAAAAGAGGAAAAACTTTCGGATACATTTGGAATATTTTAAGTCTGTGGTAGAATGTAATGAATATTGTAACTCTGTGGTAGAATGTAATGAATGTTCCATATTACCTTTAATTGAAACATATATATTGGGAGTAAAATTCATAAATCACAAGCACAGAAATAAAGAACATGAAGCCATAAATTTGACACATTTTACATTAAAATAGATACATCAACTATTAAAATAAATGTATCTCTTGCTAAGAAAATAGATCAAAATCAAATCTAATAGTTCACTTACCAAATCAGACATCCACTATTGAATCATTACTTATTGAATACTGAAGAAGATACATCATCTATCAAATCAAATACCTTCTCTAGTAAATCAACCTCACCATCTGATTTAAAACTGTCTCCTACTAAATCAAAAAACCACCCAATAAATCAAAGCAATATTGCATCAAAGAATTTCATTTAAAGTAAATATAGTTCATCACCAGACAGCATACATCATAGTAAAGGTATCATTTATTAGGAGAAAGATATGCCTTTTGCTACCTAATTCTTTCAACTGGGTTCTTTTTGATACAGTACAAACTCTTTCAGGCTACTTTTAACTGTTATTTTTAAAAACATATTTCCTAAGCAAATAATACCACAAATGAAAGTACTGTTTGAGGATGCTTAAAAATGTATATTCTTAAACAGCTCCAGTAGGTTAGATAAGCTTAAATAATTTAACAGTGGGTTAATTTTACTTCATGTTTTTCTATTCTAGTAGGTGTGATAGTTTTTTGTTGTTTTATTCTGTTTTTATTTGCTTAATCAGTTGCTGGAAAGGATTCTGGAAGAAGGGAGTCAGAGTTATCTTTCATTTCCCTATTTTTATAAACATATAGATAGCTTTAAGGTCTTCTCTCATACTATAACACTTCCTTCACCCAGCTGTTGCTGAAACAGAATGGTAAAACTCTGGAAATGGAACAGATACAGAACTGCAAGAGTATCATTGTAATTCCAAAGTTTCCTGGAAAATTTAATAGATAATGTTTTCTCCAAATTCATGTTAGAAAAATATAGTTCTTTGTTTAGTTCTGTATTTTTCCTGGAATGCAATATAACCACACATATCTTGATTCAGAATAGTTTCTATTCAAGAGAAATACTATGAAAAATTCTTATGAGTTTAATTTAAAAATCACCACTAAATATGAAAATTGTAAGGGCAGAGACTGATTTGGTTTTGTTACAGAGCCCCAGCCCCTGCAGTCCGGAGACAGCTGTGAGTGGTCCAGTTGCCTGCTGTTATGAAGCATGACTCCCAATGCCAGAGTTTGGTGAAAAGGAAAGGAATTGTTTATTTAAAAATTATACAGATTTAGAATGATGACAGAATTCTGCCACTCCCTTTAAAACAGCCACTAACACACAGTCCTGCCTCCCTTTGCCAAATCAGGCCAGCTTCAGAATATGCCAGTCAGAAGTACTGTTTTGTTAAAACACAGAAGTCCTCTGCTTAGCATTCCTGGTCACAGTGCAATATTACTGTCTTCTCCCAGTAATCCATGCTTGGCTCACTCCACAATTCCCAGCACCATTAGTCATGTCTCAGTGTTGATCCAAAGCCGTGTGGCATCTCCTTACACAACAGGCCTCATGGCAGGCTGGTGGGTCCCTTCTGCACCCTTTCAAACCAAATGGGGGAGAGAGGGAGGGGGAGAGGGGGAGAGAGAGAGAGAGAGAGAGAGCGCGAACGAGACCACCCTTATGGATGTTGTGCCGAGTTTAAATCCTGATCTATTTCTGACTCCTCCCACATTGGTTACATCTGCCCATTCTTTATACATTTCACATTCTTTCAGCTGCCATTATCAGGTCAGGCAGGTGTGGCTCGGTGATGCAGGGCGAACCACCTTCCTGCCTGTTGTACAGGTGCTGTAACAGGGGAACACCTCCTGGCTTCACTGTAAGAATCCCCATCCCACCCTCCCCCAACATCACCAGTCAAAGTCACACCCACCTCTCTGGCCCCAGGCAGCACAGCTTTCTAACGTAACTATTAAGCTAGCTGAGTTGTCACAGATATGCAAAGTTCCACTCAATCCTTCTCTGCCTCCCCATCCCTCAAGCCAGGTTTGTGGGGACTATCCTCTGAATCCCATCACAGTTTCAGCTAAGAAATTGGTACATCTATCCATTGAACTATCAACTATATAGACATACAAACTTCTAGAACTTAAACTCTCTGATAGTTCCAATGTATAAGGTTAATATCCCATAAAACTGAGGTTCATAACTGATAGGATGTGGATAGAGGCAATCCACAGATTATTAATTTTTCCTGCCTTTCTTGTGGGTTGAAATGGAAATAGTTGCCTATATTTATAATTAGGAATTTGAATAGAGTTTTGACAATCATTTCTGGAAAAACTAGAATATTTGCTAGTACTGGGCCCAGGTTTTCTTCTAAGATAATAGGAGTTAGAGCTGAAACATGGCCACTGTTTTTGAACTTCCTGCAACCCCAGCCTGCATTCACTCGCAAAGTTTTTCCGGCTTTGGAGCTGAGTTGCAGTCTCACATCCGTTAATTTTACATGTTTGTGTTCCCTCCTTGGCCCCTGTGAGCCTTGATGCTGCAATCCTAGCTCTAAGGCCTATCACTCAATTAAGTAATTAATTTTGAGCATCGCCTTGTATTTAGCTTATTTCTGAGAACTATATTGATGTGAATGAAGTTTAAGAACTAGCTTTTTGCCCTCACGTAGCTTCCTGTCTTGCTAAGGATATTAAAGCACACCTGAAGGGTTTAGACAATGGGCTCGGATATTACAGTGAACTAACTGCACAGTGCAAACAGTAAATGCATCATGTAAATAGAGATCACATATTGGTGGAACTGAACAATTATGTTGGATTTGACATGTGGTAAGAAGGAAAAAGAGTACACTAAGCACAATTTGCAGCTTTAAAACTATTGTGGTTGTAAGAAGAAACTAGTAGAAGTAAATAAAAGTTAGCCAGTTGAAAATTTAAAAAGACCATTTATGTTGCAAATAAATGAGTCCTGACTGCTGGAAATGAAATTAAAGTTAGGCCAGATTTAGAGGACATTTTTAAAATTACAAATCTGAGTGAAAGTATCATTGTGCCATTGCTGACTTTATCCATTTCCCAGTACACCTCTTCCATTCACAATAATATTTTAAAAGTTTGTTTCCTCACTAGACATATAGCCATTCCACTGTTTGTTTGGAGGTACTCTTGCCTGGTTAAGGCTTGAAAATAGATTGTAAGTTATTTATGTGTGAGTCAATATAATCAGCCTTCTCTTATTGCAAGCTATTTATAAAATGTGGCCCAAACATGTTCATTACTGATCAGCAGTTTCTCATTATTGCTCTGGCTCTGTCAATATGATATGGATTAATTGTAATTGCAGTTTTGGCCAGTGTGGATTGATTAGAACATAAAGTAACAAGAATTGTACAAGAATGTCAAAAGGAAGAAACAGTTCCACAGAGTACTTGAAGTATATGCTGATCCGTTCAAAGTGGAGGTCATATGCAGCTTGAGCCAACAGAATAAAGAAAAAACCATGTTATTCTAATTTAAGATGATTAAAAAATAATATTGACCTTCATAATAAATATGAAATATCAGGTTGATATTTATGTAGAAATATCAACCTGATATTTTACATAGAATATATTACTAATTTAGAGATGTAACACTTTTTAAAAGTCTCTTAGTGGAAGGGATGTCAGGGAAAAGGAATCAGCCCAAGCCAACACTTAGTAGTGACAAGCCAACAGGCAGCTGGTTTGGAAATGCTAGGTACATTTATTTGTTAAGGGCAGCAATCTTTATTACTGTTTCAGTGTCAATTACCATTTTAATGTAGCAGAGTACAAAAAGTTGATTGATAAAGTTTTAGACTCCACAATGCCAAACATCAAAAAAGTTACAATGATCTGAAAAGGCTAAATATTTAAAACACGTGTCTCCCTTTTCCTAACTGTGCATCTGAGTGATGTTGGATTTTCCTCATCTATTTAAACCAACAATATATTACAACAGATTGAACATAGAAACAGATGAGAATCCAGCTTGATCCCACTAAGCTAAACATTAAAACATTTTTCAGAAGATGTAAATCAATGCCTTTCTTCTTGTTTAATTTCATTTGGAAAAAATTGTTATTATTCATAGCATATATTCACGTTAACATGTAGGGTGGCTAATCCTATGTGTCACGTTGGAGGGTGTGCATGTTAGGCCGACGGCCCTCCATAACGTGGATGGGTCTCATGCAGTCAGTTAAACCTGCAGCGGTGTCCAACCTGCAGCCCACAGGACACATGTGTCCCAGGATGGCTATGAAGGCGACCCAACACAAAACCATAAATGTACTTAAAGCACTATGAGATTTTTTTGTGATTACGTGTCCCAGTGTATTTAATGTGTGGCCCAAGGCAACTCTTCTTCCAGTGTGGCCCAGAGATGCCAAAAGACTGGACACCCCTGAAAGGCTTAAACAGAACAAAAGGCCAGCCTCCCAAAACAATGAAAGTCATCAATCTCTAAAACTTCAAATGTCTGGACAAACACTTCAATGGTCCACTAAATAGGAAGCTGCTGTGAGTGAAGCCCGGGTGGGGGGGCCCAGAACTCCACAGACTCCTCTCTGTACCACCACCGTCCTGCGATCACCAGCAACTTCATCACTCCTGGGACCCCTCCCGAGCTGACTTTTCCTGTACTTGGTGAAGGAGTATGCGGTGAGGGGAAAGATGAGTGAGAAGGAAAGCTGCGTGACAAAAGCATGAGAATACAGTGGATTGTCCACTGCAGTGCATATCAATATTTGAGACCATCACTCAGCACCACATAGGTGGACCTGTTGGGAGTGACATGATTTTTGTTTTAACAGAATAGCTCTGATCTGATCAGAGCTTCTTCACCTTGGAAAGATGTCTTCAGTTGTTCTTCTGAGGGAATAAATCTCAGACAAGTTTGTACTGAAAGGTTATAATGCCTGCAGTTCGGTTTGGAGTTGAAGAAATGAACAAACCTATGATTGATTGGATGTGGGGACTCAGTGCAAATCTGATTGGCTGAAAACACTGCTTCTATACATGCATTTAAAAGCCCAGTGCTGCTATTACCAGTTAGCCAAGAGAGAAAACAAGTGTGTGAAGCAGAATGAGTTCAGCGATTTCCACTTTGGCACTGACTGAATATACAGAGGAAGCGACTCTACTAAAAAGCTGTGAATGCCTGAACCATTGTCATAAAGAAAAAGTAGAAAAGAGTGTTGTGGAATACTTCATTAAGAGAGTATTTAAAGAATAGAAAAATAAAGGGGTCAAGAAGACAAATCTTCATAATGAAAAATTAATTTGAAGTCCAGTGGAGTTAATTTATTTTTGCCTGGATCCAAATTAAGTTGTAAAATTCTCTCAGCAGTCGTTTAACTATAAAACAAAGCATTTCCCATAATAATGATTCATTTATAAAAGACATTTCTAAAAAAGTTAACGCAAATCCTTTCTTTAAGAGTATCTCCTCCTCTGGCTTTGCATTCAAATACTCGGCCCCAAAGACAAAGCGTTTTGCTGTTCACTGAGCTCTCCACCACGCTGCCTGGTGCCGTGTTTGTAGCCCAACTGTGAGCACGGACCTTAAATCAATGAAGCACAATCCATCAAGTCAATTAAGAAACTCCAAAACATTACAACTCTCAAAGCCTTCTTTGTTTTCCTTAATGAAAGAAGGGAAGACAAATTCCTTAGTCACTAATTTGGCTTAAAAAAAAAAAAGTGCCTAGACCTTAAATCCAACATAGGGTATTGACTTTTCTATATGAGAAACAAATCTGCAAGATTTTGAGATTACATCCAGTAAGCAATTTTTTTAATCAATACGTAAAAAACTAAATTAGATAACTGTGCAATAGGGCAGAGTAAGGATTATTCTGTCCCCAAAAGTGCACTGTTACTTCTTTCTGCTTTCATTTTCAAAATGTCTCCTCCTGTGACCATTTCTGCAAAGACTACACATATCATTGGCTTTGATTGAATACTTAAATCTGCCTTTTCCTAACGCTGCTCACTTTAAATATGGGATGTATTTTGGTTTGATTTATAAGTACTTTTTAAAATTTAAGTCACCTTACCTCCAACTCATCTTTCCAGATATAGGCAAGTGTTCAGGCAATCTGATTTCATGGTAGATAATTTACAGACAAATACCAGTCACTTGTACGCAACTTTTGTGAAACACTGGTCACCCTGAAGAGCTGGAAGAACAGATCAGGCAAGCACATTCAAGTCCATAGTAGTGGTTTCAAAAATTGTGGAGAGAGACAAACTTGGTTTTGAGACCTATTAATACTTCTGAAGTTATTTAACCTCTCCTAGTTTTAGTATATCCCTTGTGGAGTAACTGTGAGAAATTGTATGGTAGGTTGTTCTCTCTCTCTCTCTCTCTCTCTCTCTCTCTCTCTCTCTCTCTCTCCCTCTCTCTCACACACACACACACACACACACACACACACACACACACACACACAACCGAGTTCTGTCACAGATTTTGTTTTTTCTCTATGATTCCCTTTGGAATTCAGGTAGCAGACATGATGATCCCCATTTTAAAGATAAGAAAAATTAGGTTTTGAAAGATTACATTTTTGCCCCAGGTGTCCAAACAGGAAGTGCTTGAATGGAAACTGTAATCTGATTTCTCAACAGATACTCATTTTAATAAGTCATGTGATTTAAAATGGGAAGAATAAAATTTTAAAATTTACATCTCCTATAAATGTTTCTTTCTTTCCTAGGTTCACTAAAAAACAATCACTGTGGTTGTATATTTTATTTGTTAAGCAACAGAAATGTTACAAAAAGCCTTAAAGAAGGATCTAATAGGACTAATATGGATTGTTAAGTTCAAGCTTCACTTTATCGTTACATAATGCTGTTACATACTTTAAGTTGTCATCCCAAGTATCATGTAACTTTTCTTTTCCATCACTGAGCAAGAAACAATTCATTATGTTAGAAGACACTGAGTAGCCAGGAAAGGAAAGATTTTCGATTTCCTGGTCCTTTCTCCCCAAACCAGTCAGTCTATCACTTGCTCATTAAAGTTGAGTTGAAAAGAAGTAGGCTGGGGAGAAAAGTTGCGTTACACTTCTCTGTGTTCCTTTATAAAAAGTTTGGACAGTGGCGGTGGCTCCTGGAGTTATTGAACTAATGGCTGTGTTATTTCTGTTTGAAAAATGCAGGCAGGCCCCGCTGTCTGAGCGGGAGGACAAGAGCACAGTGAGCACACTTCCATCAATGTCGCCTTATTGCTGAACACAATGGTGTCTTAATTGAAGAGCCGCCTGTGTAGCTGAAGACTTTGTTACTAAGTTTAACATATTTTTAAAAAAACAAAAACATGTAAATTTTTTAACCTGGAAACTTGCATTACTCCCCCTCCCCCACAGAAGACAGATTTCTTCCTGTCTTTTTTTTTTTTTTAATTGCAAAACATGCATTACTTTTTCACTTTATCAAACCATATTTGAAGGGAAAAAAATAGTCCATTATTCATAACTAAACCTTTAATCAAAACCTAGAATTCCACAAGAACTTAGAAAATTGGCAAATACATGCGAAACTCGGTCAGGAACAATTTTGATTTACAAGGAGCCTCTTGTCTCCCCGTTTGAACGCAGCCACGTGCCCCTGCAGTCATCTGTCAGACTGGGAGAACTTCCAGATGCTCCAAATGGCACAAAGTTAGTGTTTTTAATTTTTATTTCATCTCCTGTAAGTATGAACTCTGATTGTAATTACAGCTTCATCTGCTCTTGGATGATTTTGTTTTATCAGACAAAAAGACAGTTCTCTAACGACCACACCGAGGGAGAATAAGGAACCTACTTCTGATAGGACACAATAAGGAAGCTGTGCTTTGGGAAGCGGGAAGACAGCCCTGATGCTATAGAGCCTGCAGCACGTGTCTTGATGTCACAATTAATAGTCAAACATTTAACTCCCGTAACCTTTCTCTACCCCAGAGTCACATGTTATTTTCTTTGGCCATAATATTAAATTAGAGGGGACAAAACCTGGTGCAAAAAATGCTCTAGGGGATAAAGTAAATTTACATACAGAAGAAATTTAACTCAATAGGACTGATCAGTTGAGGTAACCATTATTTAATAAGATAAGGGAAGTTGAACAATGTCCTTCTCTTGTCTCATTCTCCCATGCTCTCTCCAGTTAGATAAACCATGAATGAGTCAGACCTTCCCTATTTACATCTAGCTCAGAAGTCTAGGAGAGACCATTTAGGGTTGGATGACACTTTTATTTTACTTCAGCCAGAGCTGGGCCTTCATAACAAGGCTTAAATGAAAAAGATTTTATTCCTTTCTTAACAGGCAGAGCTATGTGATGTTGAAGACACCATTAACATTGATATTTTAAATTGCTGCTCTGTTAAAAAGTAATAGTAACACCTATCCTCCTATTAAATGGAGTCATTTTGATATAAAAATGTGAGGGAAAAAGAAATGAGAAGCGGGCATCAGTGAATGTGGAAGGGCAGTGTATTGCATAATAGAATTTTAGTGTTGCTGAAATTCTAACCTTTACCTACTTCAAACTTCTTGTGTGGAGCTAGAATCCTGGAAAAGTAAACAAGACTCATCTGCCATGACCCACAGTTGATGTGAAGGACACATCGAACTCAAAGTTCCCTGACTCTGAACCTACTACGCTTCATGTCAAAGTATCACATTGCCTTACTTTCTACTTGCAAAATTCCATAAAAATTAATAACCTTGTTAGAGGAGAGCAAAGTGTGTCCCACACCTCAACTAATTATATGAACTTAGAGCAGAGAACACTCTCTGGGTCCATCTCATTCAAAGAATCAGCTCATACATTTCCACTCTCCTTGGTAGATGGTGATCTACCCTGCATGATGACCTCTGGAAAAAGAAAGGAAATACTTTTTTAATTGCTGTTTGCATTAACATGAGAAGTATCTAAAGGTAGGTGATTCTTGTTTTAGGCATGCACAGGGTTATAGTTTTGAACTCTGAAATGGTGTAGAAACCATTCATATCTGTGCTAACACTCACGTTTACACCCAAGGCTTCATCATGACCCATGAGCCTGCCCACACGTCCGCGTAGCTTCCGACTCTCCGTTCTCACTCACTCCACGCACTGAGCTCCTTTCATACTATCCATTAAGTCCACCAGACCATTTTTTCCAAACTGATGATTTCTTCTTCTGTCTAGAAAGTGCCTCCCCCACATAGGTATGTGACTTCCTCCTCCTTTTCTTCCAGCCTCTCCTCAAGTGTCTCTTCACTGGAAAGACACTTGTGACCACCTTATAAAAACACCCTTCTATACCCCCATCACTTTGTCCCCTTATACTACTTTGCTTGATATTTACTTTATGTATTTGTTATCTGTTTCCCTCTGCTTTAATGTAAACTCTGTGAAAGTGTGACCTTATTTTATACTATGCCCTGCTTGTCCTCAGCACCTAGAACAGGGCCTGACACATGGAAAAAGAAGAAAAAACATGTGTCAAGAAAAATAAATACTAATTTTCTAAAATAATCCTAAACAACTCTAGATTTTTTTTGTTTGTTTGTTTAACCACCAAGGAAACATTCTATCAAAAGGGATCCATTAACTATAGGTTAAAAGAAATATTTTCACTTCTCTTAAGTGGTAATTATCTCAATCATTTCAGTTGCTGTATAATAAAATCTGATTGTACTTGGAATTCTTAATCATCAACATGATATACCTGTTATGTAGAACAACTCTACATAATGATAAACATTTGATCAATTAGAAATGTTTTAAAATGAGTAGATGTTTATAGAAATGTGAAAACTCTCCAAGTGTTGACTCAGTAACATTTTAGCTGGCATCTTATTATGCATATGTGATGGGTCTAGATACTTGAGATTTATGGGTCTGAAACATTTCCTTATGGTGCTAAGTAGCTGGCAGAGATCCCAAAGTTAGTTTTGGCTGACAATGGGGATGATGCAGAATCAGTCACTTTAATATCAGTGTTCTATTATAAGGAGGAAAGAGAACAAAAGGAGAAAGAAAAAAAGACACCATTAGAATGCAAAATATATTTCTGAATTTAGAGAATGGCTGGGGAGAAAGGGGAGCTGACAAATGCGGAAATCTCAAACACATAAATAACTTGAACACCATCAAGAAGTAGAAAAAGGAATAGACCAAAAACCAGAGAAGAAACTGAAGAACTGCCTCCCAAAGTAACCTTAGGTCAAGGCAGTTATACAGCCCAGTTTTTTTGAGTTTTCCAGACACAAGTAATGATATGTGTGTTTGTATGTATGTATGTGTATGTGTGTGTGTGTGTGTACACACACACACCTTGTGGAGCATTAAAAGAAAAGGAAGTTCCCAATGTGTCTTATACACTGACCATACTGATAGAATCTGAGAGAGCACAGAATCAGAAGACTTCAGACAAATAACAATTATGAACATGGAAACAAAAATAGTCAATAAAAAGGCTAGCATATTGAACCAATGCTTTAAAAGCAGGATACATCCTATCCAAGAAGAGTTTGCACTAAAATGCAAGAACATGTAATTTCAACATTTGCCATGTAATGAATCATAGCATATTTTAAAGAAAAATTTGTCTTACCATTTGAACTGACTTTATAGACACTTGATAAAATTCTTTATTTAAAAAAATTCTTAGTAGTTATGCACCTTAATCATAACAGAATTGTCTAACCAAACTCAGATCCAATACCACACCTGACAGTGAACTACTCAAACCAATTTATTAAAGTCAAGAAAGAGACAACAGTGTTCCCTTTCATCTTTATTATTTAAAAATATCTCCAAATTTCAAGCCCATGTAGCCCATGTTATAAGGTAGAGTCAGGAAAAATAGAACAAAAATAAACTCTGTATTTGTACATGTTATTGAATGTCCAAATTATTTAAAAGAGATATCTGGGAAATAGTTTACTGAGATATCTGGTTACCAAAAAATATACCAAAATAATTTGCTTTATTGCATACTAGAAATAGTATTTAGAAAATATAAGAAATACTATCAACCAAAGCAAAAATTACCCAAAATACCATTGTCAAAATTAGTAGGGAACCAAGGCTTATATGGAGGCAACCTAAAGAACCTTTTCATAATTTTATGAAAAAATTAATAAATCAGGAGGCATTCATATTCCTGGATTGTTAAACTTGATATTATCAAGCTATTCATCCTGAGAAACTGATGTATATATTTGATGCAATGTCAGCAACATATATACAGTTTGCTGCTCTTCTATGATTTTTATTTCTAAATCATTCAAAATGATTTCATTAAATAGTGTACAGTCCCTTTGGACGCATTGCCAAAATTTTGTTTAATAATTATCTTGGTCATTTTAGGTGTTTTTTCAGGAACAAAGGAAAACAATATTAACCTTAAGTCATGAACAGGATCATCAAGATCCCATAACATAATTGTTTATTATACTATTGGGTTGGCCAAAGAGTCTGTTACATTTTTTTTTCCATAAAGGAAGAGGTGCATTTTTCATTTTTACCAAAAACTTTATGGATTTGGATACTTTGAGTGTTCGCTATCTCCTGCTATTTGCTTCTAGTGGGCAGAGGCCAGGGGTGCTGCTAAACATCTTCCGACACATAAGACAGCCCCACAGCAAAGAATTATTTGGCCAAAACATCACTAGTACCAATAAACTTCCCAAATCACTATTGACACATTGGATCAGTCACAGCATCTTCTCTATATACTGCACAGATCTTTTTTTGTGTTTCAGTTGCATTTTTACCTTTCTTCAAAAGATGCATAATAAAGCATAATATGCTGAAAATGTTGGGTATCTTTTCCATCTTCAATATAAAAATGGCTGTACAAAAAATCACCCATTTTGGTAAGTATTTTTAAAAAATGCACATTACAACAGCTGTCACAATACAATCTACAAAATTATTTCAAATGAAGTTAAAGACAACTTAGCACTACTAAAGCCACCATACCAAAAAAAAAAAAAAAAACCCATAAAGGAGTTTCTGGCCAAACCAATACATCTTGGCTAATATGTCTTACTTAGATCACCAATATAATTACAAAACAATGAGGTAAAATTCAACATGTGTGTCTTTACCAACTCCAAGGGCATTTGCAGATAAGCTGATTAACTCATTTATCTATGCAAAGCCTTTTATTCAATACCATTATTGTAACCACACTGAGCTAATTTTTAGAGGCGCAAGGAGGTCATCGTGAAAGCGGGGCAGCGAGTGTCAGACACGTGAACTGATGCTGAACGGTGGTGGTGTGACAGAGGTTTCTCCGACAGAATTCTGGAACCTATGGTCTCCTGCGGTCTCGGTTCGAAAGAAATGGAATAGTGGCACAATTTTCTGGTTTCAGTGAATAGTGGTCAACACTTACTTTTGGGCTCTTATTGCTCTGCACTGTTTCTTTTCACAGCTAGCACTGTTTTGATAACAGTTAAGTTATGCCACGTGTAGACTAAAAGAAATAAGCCAGACATGCAAATCAGTACCGATGCGATAAAATAGAGTTTTGGCCAGCGTGACCCATACCTTTTCTTCTTAATGTCAACTGGATGTTCTGGGGTCTATATTCAGATACCACCAAATAACAGAAACATCTTACCCTAGGAAATATATAGGTGAGTGGATATTATTGTGTACTTAAGCTATCTGCTTCCAGAGTGTTTTCTTCTGTAGGGATTCAAAACATCCAGCGTTTTAATTCATGTATGTATGAGTCCAAAGGGAAAAAACATTTTTTTATTTGCCAGTTGATAAAGTTATTAATTTTGAGAGGAAAATTTAATTAAGATTAAACAAACTTAGATTGTTTGTTAGCTTTAAGGCATATAGTTCTAAAAGCAGGATAATTACTGTTATGAAAAATATTTTCTTGTGCATAAGCCCACTACTGTGTATTTTAAACTTCAAATGTCTCTATCTTCACAAGAAAGTCATAGGATAACAAAACTAAGAAGGTCCTTAATTTTTAATTACCTACTAGGCCACTTGCTATTTTTTTTTAACATACAGAAGTACTTATATTAAGTATATATAGAACTCAATAGCAAAAAAAATAAATTCTATTAAAAAAGGACAGAGAATCTGAATAGACATTCTTCCAAAGAAGACACATAGATTGCCCACAGGCACATGAGAAGGTGTTCAACGCCACTAATAATCAGGGAACACAAATCAAACCACAATGAGACATCACCTCGGATCTATTAGAATGGCTATTATCAAAAAGGCAAGAGATAATAAGGATGGTGAGAATATAGGGAAAGGGGACCTTTGTGCACTGTTGGCAGGAATGTACATTGGTGTAGCCACTGCGGAAAACAGGACAGAAGTTCCTCAAAAAACTGAAAATACAACTACTACCATATAATCCAACAATTTCATTTATCCAAAGAACATGTGAACACTAACTCGAAAAGCCATGCCCACCTCCATGTTCATTACACCATTATTTACAAAAGCCAAATACCAAAACAACCTAAATGTCTGTCAACAAGTGGATAGAAAAAGAAAATGTGGTACCTATCTGGCACACACACAGTGGAATATTATTCATTCAACTAAAAAAATGAAATCTTGCCATTTGCAACACCATGGATGGACCTTGAGGACATTATGCTAGGCGAAATAAGTCAGACAGAGAAAAGCAAATACCATATGATCTCATTTATACGTAGAATTAAAAATAAATGCAAGCTCACATAGAGAACAGATTTGTGGTTGTCAGGAACTGGGGTAAAAAGAGGATGAAGTGGGTAAAAGGAGTCAAAAAGGACAAACTTGCGGTCATAAAATAAGTCATGGGACGATCATGTACAGCAGAGTGACTACAGTTAATACTACACTACTGCATATTTGAAAGGTGTTTGAGGGTGCATCTTAAAAAGTTCTCATCACACAAAAAATTCTGTGACTACGTATGACAGTGGATGTAACTAGGGTTGTCAGGATCATTAGGCAATACAAACAGATTGCACATCATTATGTGGTACACTTGAAACTAACACAGTGTTCTGTGTCAACGATACAAAACTTACTCAAACAGATTAATAAACCCATGAACAAATTGGGGGGTTTGAAACAACCAGTTAAAAAGAAAACGTATATTCTCCCTTTGTATTAAAAGTGAGTGCTGACAGTCATAAGTAAAAGCATCAATACCAGTCCGATTGAAAGCTTTAAAGACAAGGTCAAAAAGAAGCTGCTAGGGACTGGGGTCACAACTATGTGTGCACCTATTTTCTTATTTGGAAAGACAACTTGTATAAGCAATAACACAAATTACTAGGAGGTGTTTCTATCCATAAGAAACAATTTGAAAGAAAGACTTCTGTGGAGCAAAAGATTAGAAGAGTTAGACTCTACTAAAAGAGAAACTCTCAAACAAACTTTGCCTAGATTTTAACTCTGCAAATTACTAGGACACAGTGTTACAGCAGCGAGTGCAAAATCCTTTCTTATTCATCTCAAGAGACGGAGACATGACTCTGAGCCTCATCTCAGGAACTGTAAATATTTCAAATGTTCTTTCCTTTGAATCAGTAATAAGATATTTGGCTTTTCAATTAAGTGAAAACTTTAGATGATGGTTTGAGCTAAACTCATCTGTCAGTGCATTTTATTATTACATGTACAATGAATTTTGCACATTTAGAATCATCTCATTCTAACAATCTGTACCCTGATGGAGATTTAAAGACATGTTTAAGTAAGGCTAGTTGATAGTCTAAATACTGGGGAAATAATTAACTATAAAACAAGTTTACCTATTCACATTAGTAAACAATTCATGACATCCTATAATTTCTAAAAAGAAAATGGTAATTAAAATAATGTCCATCCCACTCCAAGGACATAAACCTATGTTTTATGTAGGGCATCCTCGGCTGCCTTTGGCTAATCTCACACATAATCTTTAACAAAATGTCAAAAATACTCTATAGATATAGAAATTAGAAAGCATTCTGATATACATCATATTTGTGTGTGCATGTGTGTGAATGTGTATGTACACAGGTGTGTGTGTGTTTTAAGGAAAAATCAACCATTTGATGATGTAACTCTGGAACATGGGTGGGCAAGTGATTTATCCTCCCTGTGCTTCCATTTTAAACCTTTCAAATGAGAGTAAAAATATACTTTGTATGTACTTAAATAAGCATTAAATAAGATATTATGAACACTACAGTAGCAGGAAAGATATATATTTAAATAGAGATATAAGCAACACATGGTATATATGATGTCTGTCTAGAATGTATCCCACCAAGCAACATGAAAAATAGAGACATTTATTGAAGAAGATACAAGACACAAGAAACAGTGTACACAGGACAATGACACCTCAGTCCTTCAAGGTAGGCACCTTGGGACCTCACACAGTTCTCCCAATCACCATAAGATGCCCCATCCTATTTTCTTAAGTCTTATCAACAGTCTGAAATCTCTTCCTTTTCAAAGATTATTTTAGTTTTGGGAAGAGCCAGAAGTTGCAGGCACCAAATCTGAGCTGTAGGGGGTTGAGCTGGGTGATTTGATGTTTTGCTAAAAACTCTGCACGAGACGTGATGCAGGAGCAGGCACGTTGTTGTGATGATGCTGCCAATCAGCACCTGCCCATAGCTGTGGCCTTCTGAATCATCCGAATAGTTTCCATGGAGGAATGTTCAAGCTTAACACAAAATCTGATGCAGGTTCGCTGTTCTACTTGCTCATTTTGTATGCAATGGCCACACAGTACACGGGCTCACTCAATGGCATCTATTGCCCCCACTGATTAGTACACTGAAGTGATCATTTTCATGCATGAGCTTTCCAGTCCACTCTCTTTGGCTGCCAGGTTACATCGATGTCACATAGACCATTCTCATTATATTAACAATGGCTGGACTTTCTCACGACAGACCTCATATACTACATGATGAATGATATTTGATGAATATATGTGTGTGTGTGTGTATATGCAGGGTCTGGCAGAAGTAATGCGTGCTTGAGTATGGTTGGTAGGGTACATGAATATCTCACAGAAGATGGATAGCAATTTGAACATTTAACCTAAAATGTCCTATGGTGTGCTTGACTGTGATATCGTTATGTTACAAAATTATATGCCTATGATTTTATAATAAGAGATTTTATAATAAAAAGGGGGTGTTTTATGTGCTGGACCCTGTATACACACACACACACACACACACACACACACACACACATATATATATATACACACACATACACACACATACACATTCATAAATGATCATTTGTTTGACATAAATCTGAGTAGCATGCATTAAAGGTGGAATGGGATATCTTGAGGAATACAAACAAAGCCTGACCTTGACACCCAATTAATAGGTCCCTGTAAGCTCCAAAGGGAAGATAAAACCATCTTCTGTGAGTCAGTCAGCCCCACCTTCCTACCAGGGAGAGGTGATAGAAAGGTTAAGGTCATGGACTCTGGAGTCAGCCTGCCTGAGTTCAAATTCAAATCTTCCATCTATTATTTATACGGTCTTAAGATCAATTAAACTATGTAGAGATAACAATGTTACCTTATTCATAGATTTAACAAGGGGTGTTGGTTATTGACATAATTCATGTAAAGAATCTGAGTTTCAATTACTCAACTTGACGTTCCCCAGGGTCTACCTTAATCCAGGCCTCGCAATGGCTGGTTACCAAATATCAGGCTGAGCTGTGGTCAGTGAAAACAAGGACAAATGAATGCAAGCCCTGGCAACTATGTCACTCCTCACTTTGTAAGACTTTCCAGTCATTTTAATTAGAGAGTTTGAGGGTTACTATATATGTCATTAGCAGGGCTATTAATTGGACTGAATACATCTTTCCCTAATTTGTGAAATTGCTTCCCCAGATGAATACTATAAAATCATGACTGAGAACTAGACATGTAACTCCAATTTATATTCATGCTTATTTAAACTTATCAAAATGTATTAGAAGTTAACTTTTCATAAGTTTTAAACTTATCTCCAGTTTCAGCATTTGTCCTCTATTTTCCAAATTGTCCAGATTTACTTTGACAGCTTAAGGTCCGGGAAAGATAACACAGGCAAGAGAGAGAAAGCCGGAAGCAGAAATAGAAACCCTCACAGGTCCTTAGGTGGCTTTTTGTTCTGGTTCCTTTTCACCCTTGGGACAAATGCACCAGTAATACACTAATGCCAGGAACTGTATTTCTTTTCCCCCTGCAGTTAGAGGAGGGCCATGCCTTGGCCGTAAGGAGTTGAGGAGTAGAAGCCACAGGCAGAGTGACTAGAAGAGCCACTGTCTGGTCAACCCTGTGGTGACCAATATAATAGAAGCAGCATCATTTTCTACAAAATAAGGATGACAGCAACACCTGGGGCTGCTTGTAAATCACTGGGCTTCTGTGAGGCTTGTGTGAGATGAGGTGTGCAATGCCTGCCTTCAACACCTTGTGGGCATTAACTGTGTCTGAATCAATGACAGTCCCCAGGACTACTGCCTGCCAGGCTGGGGCATGGAAGCAGCTCTTCCCGTGAAGGATGAGAGGCCATCTGAGCACTGAAAACAAACTCCCAAACTCTCCAGGTGGACCATCAGCCACGACATCTCAATGGGCTTATAACTCTACAGAGAAGCGTGTGCAACAGAGTTCTACACTGTTTTTGAAAGTAGTACTCCAACACAGCTACGTAATGAACATGTAACAGCATGAGAGCAGAGCAATGTCGCTACATCTGTCTGCAATTCACATGGTTAGTGCAAAAGTCTTCATCCCCACCACACACCTAATAATTACGGTCACCGATGTGGCCGTTTACAAACTCAGTTTTGTTCATGTTTTAAACCTCAGTACTCTTTATTGGAAAAGAAAAATATTTATCTTAATCTTTGCCTTTTCAACTCATCACACATTTTCTTTCTCTGATGATGCTACAAATCTTCTAAGTAAAGCAAATTATTATGTTTCTAAACTTTGAAAACATTTTAAAGAAACTGAAATGTTTGCAGGATATTCCTAGGTTTTTAATCCCAGTGGTCTTTTTAATTATATTCCAAGAGCACTAAACATTTTCCAGGCCCCTGTGTGAGCTATGTTAGGAGAGAAGGGAGACATGTGAATTAATTTCAAGCCTTTGAACTCTAACACAAAATAGCTCTCCTTTATCACATATACACATGGGTTTCTTCTTGCTTCACAAATGTATTGGATGCATAAAATTAACGTTTCTAAATGTGGAGGTCAGTTCTAATGAACTTTTTGGATTTTCTGTAAGATAGAGCACAAAGCACCAAATTGAAAAGGGTTTAAATATAATTTTTATTAATTCAGGGTAAATAAAAATAGAGTTTACTGTAGTTCCTCCTCAACTATGTAGGAAATTTTGGCTACATGTTTCCTACAAATTGTAGATAACCCATTTAGAACTTATCTAAGGCAATTTATCATAATTATTTGAATGCATATACATTCAAATCTTTATTCAATTCAACCAGTCATATTATTAATTGCTATTTTGATCTGTTGGCTAATTTGAAAGAAAAATATCTGTTTTTTCTTTAAAGTATCCCATAATATAGGGTAATTCCCATCAGGCCATTTGAAGTAGCAAGGTTTTACTGTAACTGAAACATCCCTGACGATTATGGGTATCTTAAATTTATATTCTAAATAAATGTATTTTAAAGTATTTTAGGGTGATCTTACACTATGGGGAATTATAAGAAATCCTGCTATAGCATTAAATTTTCTGAGAAAATAAGCAAGAATAAACACCAAAGGAGACTCTCCTAACTCAAAAAAAATGAATAATAAAAAAATTTTGTTATAGAAAGAATTTAAAAGGACTTTTTTTTTCAGGAGTTGAATAGGTGACTAAACAGATTAGCTCTTTATTTTAGTTATATTTAGTTATATTAGTTATAGTGTTGACATGCTACCTTCACACTGAGTAGCATGTCAACACTACTGAAAATTATTTTGATCAGTTGGAACATTTCCTGAGCTCATCTGGCTGCTCTGGAAATTAAATTCCAGGGAGGAAACAAATGTGCTCCTTTCCTAGCTCATATATGAAGCATTTTATGTTGATGGGTATCCAGACTTGAGATCAACATATGTGGACCATGTAAAATAGCCCAAAATGTGCATCATTTTTCAAAGAATTAATAGAGCTATAAGATCAAAATCCTGGCCCAGCCCTGGCTGGTGTGGCTCAGTGGATTGAGTGCAGGCTGTGAACCAAAGGGTCGAGGTTTGATTCCCAGTCAGGGCACAAGCCTGGGTTGCAGGCCAGGTTCCCAGTAGGGGGCATGGGAGAAGCAACCACACATTGATGTTTCTCTCCTCTCTTTCTCCTTCCCTTCCCCTCTCTCTAAAAATAAAGAAATAAAATATTTTTTAAAAAATCCTGGCCCATATGGAAAGTGGCATATTTGGGCTCCATTTGTTCAAATCTGAAGCTACTCTCAAACCTGAACTGTGTCTATATAGCACTACTTAGGCAACCAAAGCTGTTTTAAGAAACTTTATTGGCTTTGTTTGCCTGAGACTGGACCAAGTGGAATTACTTCAATTTGGTCTTTCAGAAAAATAAGATTAGAGAATGTGACTTAGGTTTAACTCTCTAGTTGTGATAACAAAACCATGGCATGTATTAAATGAGAGCTTAATTTTGGACCATACTACTGGCATGTTATTAATGATGAGTCCCTTTCACCTACCAAGGGTGACATATTAACATTAAAATTACATGGTTTTGATTTTCTTCAAAATCATCTATAAGGAGAGAAATTAATGTAAGCATAAATGAACACAATGAATGCTGAAGCTAAGTGATGGATAGACACCTGCTGTTTCATGATATAATTGTCTCCACAGTATATGGACCTACAAGAAATAGTCAGAAGATATATGATACTCTATATATTTTTAACCAAAGTAAAAGATAAGGAATAGTTAAGATAATAATTTGAACAGCCCAATTTTTCTGCAGGACATATATCTTGCAAATAAAATCCCTTTTATCAAAGTCTGAAATTTGGCATTGCCCAGATGGTTTTCACATTTTCCTGAGCAATCAAATTCAATAAATATGGGCAACTTTTAATCCAAAGGATGGAGACCCACTTAGGCTACTTTGCTATCCACAAATACTCTAATGGGGATCAATCATACCCAATTAAAACGGAAGGAATTATGAATCTTTAATAGGTTTGTCATGAGACAATTCAGCCATTAGGTCCTCTTTACATTCATTCTAGGCAGACTCAAGCTGAAAACTAATTATATTTATGACAACATTTTCAAAAAAGCCCTGTGATTTTTATTTGGAAAGAATACAAAAGAGCTTCACATTTTGCACCAGAATTAAAGTTTCCATGTATTTATTTGAAATTCTCAAGCTCTGTGCTGCCCATATGAGCCTATGTTTACATTAAATAGCGTAGTTTTGACAGTACTAATTAAAGAGTCTAAGTAAACGTAACCACCTGAGTGACTTCTATATACTTCCTTTCAATAGCTTAACCTGGTCTTTCTCCATGGCCCTCATTTTATCCATAGATCATAGCAGAGCCTGTTGTTTTCTTTTTTAAAAAAAAATTCTATTTTATTGATTATGCTATTACAGTCATCCCATTTTTCCCCTTTGCCTCCTGTCCCCAGAGGCAACCCCCTATTCCCTCAGGCAATCCCCCCGCCCCACCAAAAAAAGAAACTGAAAGAGCATAACAGACTTGAGCCTTGCCTCACTGATCTCTACATCAGATCAAGAGAGCAGACTTCAGCATCAGGACACCTGGTTAGACATTTTCCATGTGAGCAGCATCCTCAACCTCCTCATGCTTTCTTTTCATCTATAAATCATAATAGCATCTTCTTTACATCTGTATATTTACCGTGAGCATTCAACAAAATATTACTTATGAAGCATTTTAAACAGTGCCGAGTTCATAATGCATTTTAGTAATTGTCTATTGATGTAGAAAAACAGCAGTGGCACAGCAAAACAGATTTTTTTTCTCCTGTAGCTAAAGCAAATGATTGACAAAGACCACATTAGAATGGGTGCTGTCCTTTTTCGTATTCTCCCAGGACAACTATCTCCTTTGCTGTGTAAGTGCACGTGTGTGCACCCCTTGCAGACAGAACATTTGGTCACGCCCAAAACATCCATGGAGGCATTACCTCCATAGTCAACATAACCCCATTCTTCCGCAATATTTGAACACTGACCCACCCACCCAAGCTCATGTTTAATTTATTATCGGCTAGGCTAGAGAGTTAATAAGGGTTACTATTGACAAAACAGCCACGACACAAGTACTGCAGCAAATAAAACACAGTAGTAGTTTTTCATGTATTAACCCTACAAGCCCAAAGTAGAAATAAATGTTATGGCATATTTGGACCTAGAATTGTCTTCTAAGCATAGACATTATGAACAGGACCAAATAACAAAGGCCTTTTCAGGGAGACCAAGTGTCTCCACAGACACTCTGGGCAAGGCCAAATTGTAGGACCTTTAGGCATGGACCAGATGTCATCTCCGTAGACGTTTTGGACAGGACCAAATGTCTGCTAATCATTTGTGTGCACTTGGTGTGTTTAATGGAAAGGATCGTGTGAGCTGATACAAATGTATCCGTTGATTACTGGTTTTGAAATATCAGCATAGCATGGTGGAGAGGAGAGGAAGGTTGTCTTCAAATGTTTTTGGCAAGAGTAGTTTCTTCCATTTATTTTTTGGTCTGATGGACATTTAAGAGCAACTTTCCGCAGTGTTAAGAGAAATAGCCACAGAGCCCTGTTGGAAGCACTTGGCAGCACCCCACTCAGCCAGCACACCTTCATTGAAGTTTTCTTTGCATTGCTGATTTTATCCATGAATATCTATCTAGAAAAGATTTTTCCCCTAGCTTTCCTTTCACTCTAGCTGTGGCATATATATATTTTTGTAATATAATTATACTTGTATAATGAGTATAAATAAGTCATTAAGATTCACAAACATAATGCATAATTAAGTGATGTGATTACAATAAGAAATGAGCACACAGAATACATATTTCTATGTAAACTTATTCAACCACGTAGGTACTGCAAATAGAGTTAGTTAAGATAAGAGGAGTAAACACACTAATTAATGCATGAAACCAGACACAAGATCTTACTAATAAAGAGATTTCTTATTTTTACTCTACAAGTGTAAAAAATAGTAGTTTTTAGGTGCTTTCCAATTTAAACAAATTTATAAAATAATATGATGATTTTGTGCAATGAGGTAATAACCTAATTTTACCCTGAGATTATTACCAAATTATAAAACAGTTGGTAATTTTCTCAAGATTTCCATTCCAATATTTATGTCAAGTACAAATTACATTTCTCAAAGATATATATGTATATGTATACATATATACTCATATGTATGCATGCATGCAAAGTAGCATGATAAGTATAACTCTCTTTTTTACAATTTAATTAATGAATGATTTTCAACACTCATTATTTTCATTCATTCATCTATTCAAAAATCTACTAGGGCTCTGGCTGGTGTGCCTCAGTGAATTGAGTGCTGGCCTGTGAACCAAACGGTCACCAGTTTGTTTCCCAGTCAGGGCACATGCCTGGGTTGTGGGCTAGGTCCCCACTTGGGGACATGTGAGTGGCAACCACACAGTGATATATCTCTCCTTCTCTTTCTCCTTTCCTGCTCTATAAATAAATAAATAAAATCTTTGTTTAAAAAGAGCTCACTGAAAATTTAAAAAAAAATCTACTAGGTACGTGTGGTGTGCCCGTATCTGTGTGTGTGCGTGCGTACATACATGTATCTGCACCCAAAAGGTCTCGCTTAGTGATGGTGAATATGGCTAATATGACAGATGATTATAATGTTACTTTTTTCTTATTCAAATACATAAAACATATCACTTACCAGTAACCTTTTGGATATAAAAAAGTATATCCAAAATCATTTTTCTGTATGTGAAGCACATATAAGTAACTGTTTTGAAAAAGCCATTAGATCATGTTGTCCAGTTTCTTAGACTCTACTAGCAGGACAGATTGATTTACAGGAACCAAAGGCTATGCATTTTCCACTTTATGTTACAGTGTCTTGCATATGCAAGAATGGAATGCTTCATTCTCTCAAGACAAACATTTCAGTTTCCCATTCAAAGTGTTAAGTCCTTGAGCCTTTTCCAAGTTTCTGCTAAGGTATCCCGACTCATGCTCCTTTTGTGCCGGAAGAAGGAGGGATATTGCTTTACTGGAGACAGCTCTATCAAGCTGACTTATCTGAGGGTGCCGATTGGGTGGCCTGGCCTCATTACTAGACATCTGGCACTGCCTCAGCCAAGGGCCTCACTGTTCCCTCCTTTTCAGCCAAAGCTCTGCTAAAACTTCCTAGAGTAATTCCCTGTATCCACTCTGGCACTTCTCTTGCCTGCTGCCAGAGAAATAAGCATTCCATCTGCCTGTCTAGACTTCTATCTGTCATTACTTCTAATAAATTTTGGATTATCTGTGCCACTGTGGAAGATATTTCCCTCTTTCAAGCTTAGTTGAACCGCTGTTTTTGACGTGTTACAAAACTTAGAGGCAACCAAAATTAAACAATTGTTGTATATTATACTATGTAACACTGGGATAAATTTATAGGGATGTGTTAAAGCTTAGGCTACGCATAGCATGAGTCTGCCAGATTGAAAACCTACCACCACCACCTCCTAGCAGAGTGACTTGGGCAAAATTGTCTACATATTCTGAATTTCAGTTTTCTCATCTTTCAAAAAGATGGATAATAATCACACCTGAGAGGTTTTAAAGTGCTTAGCATAGTGCCTATACATAATAAGGGTTTGATAACTCTTAGTGTTATTATTATGTCCAGGGGTAATATTCAAAATATTTAACAACTGGTATGAGAAGCATTTGCTTACTAGGTTTCCAAGGACACTGCCAAGGGTACCATCTCATCTTTTATTAATACATATTAATCCTTAGTAATTTGTTACCTAGAATCCCTAACAGCATTTGGATATAGTTGCTTTGAACCCTGTTTTTCCCCTTAAGTAAAATAACAATCCTAAAATACTATGCAATACTCTGCATAGTTAGATGATTTCTTTTTAAATATTGAAGTCCATGTATTTAAACTTGAAGTGGATGATGTGATATTCAACTCAGAAAACACATATTTGGTTAGAGAGTGCCAGGACTTGCACAAACTCGGAACAAGCATTCATAATAACCTCTGGCACTGATAAGAGATGATCTCCGAACAAAAACTCTGAATAAAAATGCATTGTTTTCTGCTTCAATGCATTTGTGCCCTGGGATAACCAGATATAATTATTGGAACAAGCCTCTTGTTAATAATAATTACACTTCGTTCTATGAAAACAAGAACAAACAGCAATTATCTATAATTTCTCATTTGCAAAACATTCTCATTATGCTAAGACTTCTTGTCTGTGTTTGATAATATTATGTTCTGTGTGTTGCAAATACTCTACAGTACTTGTTTTTAATGTCTCCAACTACATTGGGCAATGTCTGATCAATAAAATGATTCCAGTTTTAAAACAGGACAACTTCTTCAGGTAGCATAAGTTAGTGAGGAAATAGCATCTTTTGGGTTCCTTCAAAGAAGACAGGTTCATTAACCAAAATGAATACACATTGTTTCTGCAGTAGCGAAAGTTGGATTAGAAAAAGAGACATAGAAATCAGCCAGATTATCATTATGAACACAATCAATTCTCTTATCAAGGCACTTTTTCCTACATGTTTGTTTGAATTTGATTTTAAATGAGGCCCACTGACAGATAAGTTTCTTAATTATCTCCTAATACATAGGCTACTTTTCTCTCTTTTCCTTATCAATTTTTGTGGAATAAAACAAAATGTCCCATACAGTTTCCCAAAGTTTGGATACTGTCCTTGCATCCTCTTGCAGAGTTATCAGACAACTCTACCCTCTCTATTTTCTCGGGGTTGGTAATGGAGTCGCCTCTAGACATTTGATTTTGGTAGGAGTTGAGGGCAATGTCACAGGTAGCGCTGTTTTCTCCCAGGAGTTTTACTTGTGTACTTTTAAAATCAGGAAATATACAATGTGTATGTAAGTTGTCTTTCTGAAATGTTACCATTCATTATCACTGAACAGATCAATGATTATATTTCAGTTTGTAAAATAGTGATATTCTAATCAGATCATTTTCATTTATTTATTAGCTGAAATACTTCAGTGAAGAGACACTTTTTTCCATTATCAACTGCTTGGTTATCCTGAGGCACAGTTCACATTCTAAGTGCAAGAAAAATACTTAAATGTCTCCTTTTATTTGCCAATTTTCAAAAGAATAAGATCATTCCCTAGCATCTTCCAAAAAGGAATAATTTTTTGTTGTTTATTTATGTTTTTTTTATTTAGTGCCATTATGAAACTTGTGGTTGTAAACATATTCGAGTTGTTATTTTTACTGATGCTCAAATTAATGAATGTTTGACCAGTGGAACCTCTTCAGGTTGACTACTTGGCCCTTTTGAAGAAATCCTAATAGCCTATCAAAGCTTCCTTGCTTTCTGGAATGACAACATATTCCAGGCTCATTTTGATGTGCTCTGCCCTGTAGTTGAATTAGCCATTTCTTCAAGGAGCCGTAATTCCTTTTAGCAGAGAATGGTATTAAATTCCAGCCTGCTAATGTTCTCAAAGTGCATTAGAGGAAAACAAATAAATGTTTTCTCCAGCCTTATCCTAATAAATATAGTTTCAGATTATTCACATTTTTGTCATCTTTATTTGAATTTGTGGCAGCATTTAACTGTTTCTTCTTTTGTTAAATGAGTTAATATTTGCATTATTTTTACACAATAAAGTGATTTGTTAAGTTGATTTATAAGGAACAAAGGCAATAACTTTTTCTGACTCAAAAGTACATTGAAGTAAAATTAACAATTGTCTTCTCTATTTTTTTATAGTTTCAGATTATAGGGGCACTAGATCTTATTTTATTTCATTCAAAACAGCTAGCAAGTCTATGCTGACACTAAGAATTTCATATGTATGTGGGGAATAGTTTTCCCAAACAATGGAAATTAGGGACTGGAAATTCTTTTCTGATTTGAAACATTCTCCCTTTCAATCTCTTCTATATGGTGCTTTGAAACCATGCTACACATAAGATTTTTTAAAAAGGTGAGGGAGAAATACCATATGATCTCATCTTTAACTGGAACATAATCAACAAAAGAAAAAAGCAAACAAAATATAACCAGAGATGTTGAAATTAAGAACAATCTAACAATAGCCAGAGGGATGGTGGGAGGGGACTGTGTGGAGAAGGGTTTTAGGAACCACTATAAAGGACACATGGACAAAACCAAGGGGGAGGGTGGAAGCAAGGGAGGGAGGTGGGTTTGGCTGGAGTTGGGGGGAGTGTTGGGGAGAAAATACAGACAACTGTAATTGAACAACAGTAAAGTAATTTATGAAACAAAAAAATAAAACTAAAAAATAAAAAGGTGATACACAGTAATCATCAAAAGCTGCCAAATTCAACATGGATTAAGGTTTTGTATAGAAAATATACTTCTAAGGCCTATTTTTTCTACTTTATTTCCTATTTTCTACTTTTTCTTGTTATTGCTTCCTTAGCTTCCCTTCTATGCTATGGCTTTCAAATAATTCTTATGAGCCTATGTTCTGTTCTAAAATGTGGGAGATTGCCATTTCTGGTTACTATGGAGTGTCTTCATAGAGACCAGTATTCATCTACTAAAAATAAATATTAAATCTGGACTTTAAAAATACCACTGTCCAATGGCATCAGAAAGCAGCCAAAGCAGCCAACTTTGAAGGGTCAAGATCTTAGAAGTTTGCCTCAGTTTCTCTTCTGCATTTGTATGGGTTGGCGGAGGCAAGAAGTAGTGGTACAAATGGGGCTAGAAATCAAGCAGAAAATGGTAGCTTAGAGGAACCAAAACAGTGGTATTTTTATTGCTTTTACCTCAAGTAATTTGTTAAGTCTTAAAATTTATGGGGCAAGAAGTAACAAGCCAAACAAAAAGTGTCTCCCTGGTGGCAAAAAAGCCAAGCGGAACCTGAGACAAAATGAGAACTCAAATGTCCTAAAAAAGAAGGAGTTCTGGGAAACATCACTGGAATTTAGTTAATACCCTTGATGGGCTATACTCAGTAGGACAGGCAAAACAGAAATAAACCAGACCTCGCACAGAATGAAACCCAGCCTTGAGAAATCTTAGTCTCTAATGGATCAAGGTAATCTGCCCCCACTATGACAGGCTGCCAGAAAGAGAGTAAATCTTCTCTAGAAATATACAATCCATGACTTCATACCCATACATTTTCATATGTTCAATGAAAATGGCCAACAGATAAAAACCAAAAGAAAAAAGATCAATAAACCAAAAACCAAAGGAAAAAAGATCAATAAAATCAGACCCCCAGATGATCTAAACATTAACATAATTAAACACAGGCATTACAGGTTAAAAGGTAAAATAGCTAAAATCATGAACTTCATAGATGGGATTAACAGCAAAATTATCAAAAGCAAAGGAGATAATCAACAAACTGGAATATATGTCAACAGATATTTGGATCAAAGAAGAGAGAAAATAATTTGAAACATTCAAAAGTGAACATGAGACACTTAAGAATGGTAAAAGTATAAGGTAGTCTAATCAGAGTCTCCTAAAGGAATGGCACCAAAGCAATATTTACAGAAATATTAACCAAACTAAAGAAAGTCCTCAAGACAATGATGCCAAAAGCTCTGTATAATGAAACTGGGAAGATGCAAACAAAGCCATACACATCCACATCATAACAGAATTTGTGGAATCAAAATAATATTTTTAAAAATCCTTAAAAATAATCAGAGGAAAAGGGACACACTATCTTTAAGAATGCAAATGAAGAGTGATAGCTGCCTTTTCTGCAGAAACCAGTATCTGCCAGAAGAGAAGTCAATGACATATTCAAAGCGTTGAAAGAAAATAACTGCCATCATGTGAAAGCATCCTTCAAAAAATAAAATTAAGATGTTCTTAGAAAAAGCAAAGTTGAGAAAAATTTGTCAACCACAAACCTACATTAAAGAAAAAGCTAAAGCAGATTTTTAGAAGAAAAATGATCCCAGACATAGGGAAGGAAATGATAGAAGAATGTAACAGGACACAGTAAGTATCTACATAACTCCAAATGATTACTGATTGTATAAAAAAAAATAATAATACTGTCTTGTTGCTTTAAAATACACGACAGCTAACAGGGTGGGGGGAAGAAGAGAGGGAAAATGGGTAGTCCCATTAATCCCTTGGAGAACATATCTTTTCTAATTGAATAAACTAACAACAAATAAGGTGATAGATACACAGAAAATTTCACACTACAGTTTACAATTTGGAATGAATTGACTAATACAGGACACTAACCAATAATTGCACCATGTACCATTTTTCTAGAGCACACAGAACATTTTATAAAAGTGACCATATTCTGTGCCATAAAGAAAGTCTCAACAAATTTTACAGGATGGAAGTCATATTTGGCATAGTATTCAAACACTGAATAATTAAGCTAGTTATCAATAATAAGATACAAAGAACATTCTTAAATGTCTGTCAGTAAAGGAAAACAACATACGAGTTAAATGAGAAATAACAAAGGAAATGGTTCAGAAATATTCTAAAATATGGTTCTCAGGAGGAAAAAAAATTATAAAAGTACATAAAGGAATGTCAAAGATGTATCTAAATGACAGCGCCTGTGAGGCCCACAAACAAGCATTAATTGCTTGTCATCCTGCCCAGTCATACTGGTGTCGCGTGGAGAGAAGAGTCAAATGATGGAGTATTGTGCATGGCAACTGTTTCACTTACGCTCAGCCCAGGTCAGATTTAATGCAGGCAAGAACTACAAATGGAAGGTAATCCCAGTGTCCTTGAGCTGCAAACTCTTTAAAGCCTAGTGAAAAGGAAGCCATCACATTAGTCAAGTGACTGCATGCACACGCCTTCGAAGACCAAACGCTCATCTGATGCCTAACGTGCACTGAAAGTGAAAACGAGTCGTGTGGTGGGTGCTTCTTTAAGGGAAACGTTTTCTTCACACAGCAGATGTGGGAACATAAGGCCAGCAGTGGGTATCGGTGCTAAACTGTCACTGAATTACACAAAACAACCGACGATGACAAAATATCTAGTGTTTTCAAACTGTTATTTTAGGAATGAGCTCCTTGCCAAATCTTTGAAGAAATATGATGTCCATCTATACTGATTTGCTTTGATGTGCATTTGTGTCAAGTGGGAAATTCCAGGATCAAGCAGAAATCTCACGTCTGTGTCTCCAAAAACATGTAGTAAGATTGTAATGGGAGTGGTGTTTCTTCTTTTCATTTTTTCCTGTCCTCGGGCAGACAGAGTCCATCCACAACATCGAAGTTTTTGGGTGCTTGGTGACATTGAGCTGCCTGTTCCGTGGTTGCTTGCCCACCCCGATAGCTCTGCGCCGCCTTCACACCACATCTCTCACATTGAAGAAATGCATTCATGTCTAAAAAAAATTAATTGACATTTACAGAGTAGTGGGATTATTCACATGAGATATTAAATACAGAATGCCCAATGCCCTATAATGGCCTACTGAGTAAGTATGGAATTTTAAAATACTGTTTTTTCTGAATTCTTCTCAAATCACAGGAAACTGGCAGCATATTCCAGGTTATGATATCAAGCTTGAGCGTAGAAAATCCTTTATGGTCAAAATTATCCTTGAAAATTTCCTATAAAATATACATGAATTTCTGTATACAAACCCTCTATAGCACTGATTTCCAACCTTTTTCATTTCATGCATACATAAACTAATTACTGAAATTCGGCAGCAAACCAAAACATGTTATATTTTTTGTTGATCTGACAAAAATAGGTATAATTTTGATTCACTCACACTGGACAGCTATTGCTGTGTTGGCTGTTGTCATTTTTTATGTGACAATTTCAGAGAAAAGAGGTCATTGACCCTAACTAGTCAGGTATTACATGTTTTAAAAATTCCATGTCACACTGGTTGAAAATCACTGCTCCACAGCAATCTGAAGCCTCTAATATTTGGGAACCACTGAAATAAGCCAAAGTGAAAAAAGGAATGCTTAGGTAAAAACGTGTCACCATTATTCCCTTGTACCTTAAGAAAAAGATAAATGAGGGATGCTTATAGAATTCTATGTTAACAAAACCTTGATGTCTGATAATATAAACATATATTAAGGTGTGACCTCTTTGTTTCTTTTCTTAAACTGTTGCTACATATTTAGGGTAAATGGATAACATATAGCTGCCTGAAAGTTTTGAATGCAAAAAACATTTTAAATAATCTGTATTGTTCATATTTAAGAGATCTCAGTGTATTTACTTTCTAAATGTTTTTTTTTTCTGTAACCAAAAATTATACCTTTCAGTTACTTATTTTTTTATGAGCGCCACTTCAAGGGTTTGGCAAGGGCATCACAAATGTGGGCCTTGGCCGTGACATGGTCTGTTACAAATGGCCCGGCCTACTTCAGATCCTCATGTTGTACTTCATTCGCCAGATTCTGGCCGTACAAAATCTTTCCTGTGGTTATCACTTTGATTTTTTCTACCCCCAGACCTCTTCTGCCTCCTTGCATTTTGCTTACCAAGTTACATCCAAACTCTTCCCTTCATCTTTTGACCTCTCTGCAGTTTTCAATCTCCCTCCTTCTGGGCCGATTACCTCCCCTGCCCTACAGGGTTGCCAGCCATTCTCCTTGTTGCCTTGAATTTTCTCATTTGGTTGCATGTGTTTTGTTCTTTTTCCAATCTGCAATGTTTTCCTCTGAATCTCTGCTTGGTAAAAGCATTAAAATTTCAGGTAAAGTACTTTCTTCATGATAGTTTACCGCAGAATTGTTCCGTATCTTTAGATCTTTTATGGTACTAAAAAATGAAGAAAAACTATCTTCTTGTTCTTCAGCACAGTCGTTACTGACGCATATAGATAATACCTCTCTCCCCGGTTCTTTCTTCCACCACTTCTTCATTCTCTCTCATTTACTGGGACCCTACCATGTACCTGCCCAGAAAGTGTCCTAAGTGTTTCAGACACATTCTTTCTAACACTCTCAACATTGTTATCCAATGCTATTCACTCCATTTGACAAATATGTAAACTAAGTCCCAAGGTTAAGTGGCAGAGAGGAGAATCAAATTAAAATGTTTCACCACAATGATATGAACTACCTTTTATGCTACATCCACTATGCTTTAGTTTGTTTCACTAAATCAATGGTTTTCCCCATGCTGCATAGTTCTGTCTCCAAGCGACAACTCAATGAGGTAGTTATTATTACAGGCAAATAAATGTTCCTTAGTTTACTTAGAATATCATATGTGATTGCCTTCCTCACATTATGATGGCAACATTTTAATGTGACCTTTCCGCAAACAGCTTTATGTCCCCTGAGAGTCAGCTGGGTGATTTATGCACAGCCTACTGCTACTGAATGACCATTCGTTTTAAAGATTAATGTTCCCCAATCCGTCACCAGCTGGGGATGCCAGGTGGAAAAGGAGAAAAGAGTGAACATCACAAAAGGATGGCATGAAACCAAAATTGAAGGCTTTTTCTTTTTTTTTTTTCTTTCTTCATTTCTCAATCGCCATCTAATTCCCTGCAAGCCTCCTTCCACGGAAGCTGCAGGCTGCCATACTTTAATTGGGAGCACGTTTCCATAATCACACATGCTATTATTGCCCTTGTCCAGGTCTTCCCTTGTTTCTGGCAGTTCAGGAATTGCCAGGAGACGCGACCACACACAAAGTGTGTCCCCTGGCCAGGAGCGCTTGCCCCTGTGGCATATTCAAATCTCACCACTTCACTGCAGGGCTCATGCTTCACTCTGTGCGGGATATTGCAGGAGTTAATAGTTTACACAACCACCCCTTTGGAGGTCTACATGCTATCATTTTTATCAAAATGTTTCCCAGCTTTATTTTTTTTTAAAGTGATCTCTTATAATTAGATGTCTAAAGTCTGACTAGTGTGATATCCTTATAGTAAGGGTAACGTATTTAAAATGTGAGAATATTATCTCTTTGCTATAGAGTAAAAATTGATGAGTTTGCTGTTTGCATCTGGGAAGCCTGCCCACTCTTACGAAAAAAGTAGGACTATACCCAGTGGCTTAAAATAGATAAGATACAATAGTC
Organism: Anoura caudifer; assembly: GCA_004027475.1. Classification (NCBI taxonomy): domain Eukaryota; kingdom Metazoa; phylum Chordata; class Mammalia; order Chiroptera; family Phyllostomidae; genus Anoura; species Anoura caudifer. The sequence continues at coordinate 211,187 of PVKU01000448.1, forward strand.
CTCTCTTGAGGGAAGCTGGTGAGGACAGGCGATGCACTCACCCTAATGCGGCAGTTGAGCTTGATGTCACCCATAGAGAGAAAGTCTGTTTCTCTCCTGAGCAGAAGAAATAAGCACTCAACAGTGTCTGGACACCTTTTTACCCCTCTCTGCCAGTGTATTCTGTTTGCTCCTGGGCTGAGTCATTCTGTTTGACATGCTGAATAACTGCAACCCTACATTTCCTACAAAGGAAAGGAAAGGCCATTAAATCTTATTTGTATTTAACCCATACCCAAAGGACCTGTGTTCTGCATGCAAAGGTCCACTCATTTGAAGGAAAAAAGAAATTACCTCTACTCCCAACCCTGTAACTAGAAATGACACCAGAACCAGCCAACATGGGCACCTCCAGCCTGTAAAAGTCCATCTGGAGGTTCCACAAGCACTGAACCTCGGCCTTGTCAAACCTGAACTTGTCACTCGATCACAAGCATGTTCCTCCTCTATTCCTTGCTGCTGGCATCAGCATCATGTCATCCCATTTAAAAATCTTGAACACAGCTTGACTCTCCTGACCCTTTTGCCTTCCACATCTTATCCATCACCAATCCAGCTGACACCCTGAACCCATTCCCTCTGTCACTGCCTTAGTCCAGGTGCTCATCACCTCTCACCATTCTGAACAGTCTTCTCCTACCTGTGTCATCTTCCCACCAGTCCTCAAGTACGGTGCCCCAAGCAGCAGCATCAGAAACACTCGGAAACCTAATAGAAATGCAAATTCTTGGGCTCTGTACCACACCTGATGAATCAGAAACTCTGTTTTTTAACATGGACTAGATGTTTCTGATGCATGTTTAAGTTTGAGAACCACTGGTACAGAGTAAACTTTGAAAAACATAGATCACACTTAATACACTGCTCGGTTAAAATCTTCAATGACATGTACAAGACTCCTGATAACATCAGAGAGCTGCATTTCACTATCATCTTCCCTGAATCCCCTGTCTCCTGCATTTCACTACGAAAAATTCTTTATCTGCATTTTATAAGAAACCTGAGATTTAGGGAGACATGTAACTTGCCCAAGAATGAACAACTAGCAAATGAAAGACATCCAATTTTCTTATCACTAAGCAATAGTAATTATTTGCTGGCTGGTTTGTCGGCTTGTTTGCTTACTTGTTTACTTGTTTTATACCAGTAGTAGATGAATGGAGGAGTGAACATAAGAATTATTGGTATAATCCTAAAAATTTAATATCAATAATAAGTGCTCACCTAACCTTTTTCAAAATAATATCTTTGAAATAAGTGGAAAAAAGATAGGCCTGATTTCCACAGTTAAGTCTACTTAATTAAATACAAGTTGGTACATATATAAAAATGTTTAGCAGCACCAGTATGCAGAAAGATCTCTCACTAGAGGCTGTGTCCCTCTTGATAGCCCTGTGCTATTGCATGTTTTCATGGGGGATTTGGATAAGGGCATCGGCAGTAAACTAAAAACATAAACAGGTGATAAAAAGCATGAGATATCCAATATGCAGGATGATAGAATTTAAATAAAAAGCTTAACAAAATTTTTTAAGAAAACCACCTCAATGATTCTAATAATGAAGAATATAATGGGAATATATTCAGTCGGAGAAAAGCGTGTGCATGAGTTCAGGGTGGTTAGGAGTCTGAGCTTTGCCATCGGGCAGATCCATATTCTAGTTCTATATTTTATTTAACTTCTTACGTGAGTCATCTTTTGCATTGTATTGAAACTTTCTCCAAGCTCAATTTCCTCTTTTGAACAACAGGGAAATTGTTGTAACAAACTCTTAGAATTAGCATTGACTAAGAATTGATACAAAATTCTCAGCAGAGAGGCTAGAATATAGTAAGTATGAAATCAGTGTTATCTAGTAACTATTTTTTCCTATATCACACCAACTTTGCTACTTGGAAGGAAAAAATATATCACCTAAGCTCCATCAAACCATCCATACAGATTGGAGTATCACATAGGAGAAACATTCACCAACTGAATCTCACCCAGAGGCACTGAATAAAACAATACAATGGTGGGGAAAGAAAAACCATCATAGGGAGATTGTAACAAAGAAAAATAAGGACTAGAGGATATGACTGAATACTTTAAACTTCTAAGGATTGTTACACAGGGAAAAAAACTAGAACAGAATTTGGAACACAAAAAATAAAAGCAATGGGGAGACAGATTTACAATTACACAATACAAGAAACATATGTATTAACAGAGATGCCCAAGAGAGTTCGAGAGGTAGTATAAGTGTCATATGACTAGTAATATTCAAAAAGAGGTTAGAGGTCACTCACCCAGGTTGAGACAGGATGAAAATACCAAATCAGTAGTTAAAAGAGGGGACAAATTTTAACTGAAATATTTGACTTCATTAGCAATGCAGAGATCCATTTAATTGGAAGCATCTAATTTACTTTGGTCATGAATGAGTCTCTCTTTCTCTGGCTCCAAAGAAAGAAGGAAATAATGTAATCATCAAGAACAAAGGTATTTTCTACTTTATTGTCCATATCAGGATACTTTTGAGAGTGAAAGCAGTCAATAATCAGACAGACTGAAAGGACAATGTGGGTAAACCAGAACATTCTGGGCAAGCTCAAATGGATGATCACCCTAAATGTAAATGGCTGAGATAATTACTACAGATATAGCAGACTTCCCCAAGAACTCCCCATACCTGTAAATCTCTCACTTAGCACACTTTTCCCAGAAAGCCTTCTCAACAATTAGACAACCAAACTGAATGGTCCTATGCCAATGTTTTGTTTTGCTTAAATTACTATTTTGTTGTTGTTGTTTACCAAAGCAGACCACAGTTCATTTGGTATGCTGCACCTTTAGTTTTAGAGCAGGTGATGTGGCTGTAGCAATGGTGGGAGTCAATCTGGAATATGGTAAACAGTCTGTTCATTTTTTTTTTCTTGAGGGATGTGCATAAAAAATAAATAAATCCAGTTTGGAACTCAATGCAATGCTAAGCATTTCTCAGATAAAATAAAATGAAGCTCAGATAAATAAAATAAAAATGAAGCTCAGGTTCAGCAATTAAAGTTCTTTTTTGTCACTAGAAAAGATCCATGTTTATATAAAATATTGATAAAACAGTCATACCACTTTCTTAAGTGATAACACTGATATAAGACATGGTATACTTGAGAATGTGTCTTTGGCAAATACAGTCAGTATGTCTCAAAGGGCTTCACATAAATTAAACACGTAGGCAAATGGAGCACAAGGTAAAATGTGTAGGGATTTTATCAGTCCTCCACATCCGAGACTTATTTTAAGCCCTAGGTACAGTGACCAATGAATATTTTCATGGCTGTTATAGATCCATGAAGTGTTTAAGATCAAAAGTCATATCCTGTTCCAGAAAAATAGGCTTTTAACCCCATTACTTTATCAAGTTAGGCTGCACATTTTTATAATGTGGTATATCATTGTGATGGAACCGTAGATACTTTTTTATTTAAAGAAAGAACTGTTTGGTTTCCCTTCCTTTTACTCTTTTACATTAAAAGTTATTTAAACATACTTTCTCCTCCCTTTTATAGGCCAACATTTAAGGGCGCTGCTAATCTCATTTTCACTTGAGATGACTCAGAGTTTTCCAGACCCATTCTCTGTTCAAATGACATGCAAATCAGATGAATTTGCCTGTGTTATAGATTTAGAGATAAGATTGTTGCCTCTGGGGTGTTAGCAGTAAAAATGCCTCTGATGTTTACTATCCTTTATTTCTGACTTGGCAGTGCATCTCCACAGGAGTGTCTTGCGGCAGATGCCTTTTCTAAGGCGAGCATCCACTCAGGAGGCAGAGAAATTTAACAAAGCCCATTTAGGAAATCAGAGAAAACATTTGAGGCTGAGGTTTCAGTGACAACATCAAGGGCTTAGATTAGGCATTCAGACATACTTGCGAGAAGGACGACAGGAAATTTTAACTCCTGTTTCGTTTGGTTCTGTTTTTAGTTTTCAGTAGCAGTGCCTGTATAATTGGAACATGAGTTAAAGAAAGGACATACACAGCACAGCCCTTCTGAATTTGGGTCCAGTTACATGGTATTCTTAGTCCTGTGGGTTTCAACCAGCCCAAGCATCAGAAGTGGGCATAATTACATGCCCATTTAAATACATATGTTCCAACAAGAAAAAGGGGAATAACATTACATCATGCACATGAATACACAGCCGAGTCCGCTAAAGGCCAAACTCCAGTGTATGAATACACCAGGGGTGTAAATCTCCCTTTCATTCGTCTGTCTCAGTCCCTAAGTGTAGCTCCCTGAGTATGATGCTTCTCTAAAAGATGTCTTTTTTCACATGTTTTCATTACATATAGCCAGTTACACAGCCAGGATGTCCAGGACCTGACCAGAGGACCAGTCACCTATACCTGAGCTGGAGACCGAACTGGGTTTAGAGTCACTGGGGGACAGCGTGCCTGTCCTCAACAACGCACCACCCCACAGCATTTTTCAAAAGTAGTTGTGGATAGCATCCCATGAATCTGCACCCTTAGATTGAGTAAAGATTAAAATTTGTAGAAAAAGTCAATGAAGTAGCAGATACTAAGAAGTCATGTGCTATACATAATGGGCTAGGCACCTTGTGTTCATCTTTCTTAATTATCCCACCAATCCAGTAGGTTATGGATTATTACTTCCACCTCAGAGGTAAGGTAACTGGGAATCACAGAAGTTAAGAAATTCCCTGGTAGCAAACCAAAATTCTATCTACATTCTGCTTCCGCAGACATCACAATTTTAGCCATGCAAGGGCATTATAACACTCTCATTATAACTACTCTAGCCATGACCCTCTAAATATTGTCTGTGTTCTGTATATTTGACTTGCTTCACTGAACAGATTACAGAGTTTAATACAATTGTTATGATAGACTTGTTTTGACTCCTCACAATAGCCTGGAAGAATTGACATCTGCTTGCTGTTGCATTTTATAATCACTTTTAAAATAGGACTTTGACATTAAAGAAGATGGTCACCCCAGCCTCTCAACTTTTTGTAATAACAGAAAAATGTTTTTGAAGAGCAAACAGATTTTATATTCTGGCCCACTTTTTGTGTTGAAGCCAGAAGCCAAACAGATAGTTATTTTTTTATAATGCTTAAATATGTCTGTGTTGATACAAAGAGTCATATCTAATACACATCACACTTAGTTCTCACCTTCTACAAACCTCAGTGGACACAGTAATGCCAGTTACATTACCAGCAGCAGGCCACATGGGTTCCAATCTGTCCTTAAGGCCACCGTTTGTTCAAATGACAGCTAAACACATTTTAAGGTCCTTTGACTTAATTCGTTAATGCCTCAGCTTTGTGCAAACTTCAGTCAGGGGCATATAATTCTTTATGCTCCTTTAGCTTTAGATATAGTGGGAAGCTACTCTGTCTAGTAAGAAAAGCCCTTGATCCTATGGGATATAAATCCGATGGCATGCTGTTCTTAAGAATGAGCCTCTCTCTAGTTTCAGTCAAGACTCATGGTATTAACCTAACATACCCTCAGTCTCACCAAACTGTGCTCTCTCACCCCTGCCGATTAAATCAATGCATTCTGCTCTCAAGCATTACCCTTTTCTTAAAAGAGAGAAAACCTGTTTCGGCATCTTACCATTTTACCATTTTTGCTCTCCAGTAGCTCAAATGGATGAACTTCCTTGGCTCTATTGATTTCTGCTTCTATTGATTTCTGTATGGCAAGTATTTATTGCCTATTTACCCTTAACCTGCTGTACTTTGCCTTCCTGCCTTTCTAGTTGGCAGAAACTGCCTCTTTGAAAAGCCACCTGAGACTTGCTAATGACTAAAACCAACAATTTTTCTCAGTTCCCCTCCCTCCATATTTGTTAACTTCTCTAAGCCACATTAGTAGTTATGGCTAACATTTATTGAGCTTTTACTATGAGGCACTTGTAAGCTTTTCTTATTGAGGTCTCATAGATCACTACAAGGTAAATAATTCTGCTTAATATCCATGTGTAGATAAGAAACTAAGACTCCCACAGATAACATACATCATGTGGCCACACTTTAAACACAGGATGTCTAACTCCTTAGCCTACACTATCCACTTGGTAGTCCTTTATAACAGTCTACATTAATTTCTATTAACTTGGAACCATTCATGACAACCATCGTGGACCTTGCATAACAAAATTTTCCTGCAGATATCTCATCTTCCTGACTAGATCATAATCTCCTACACTGCAGTGACTATACTTTTTAACTTCCCTGAACAGGTGGCTCTGTGGCTCAAGTACTGTTATATTGGTCATATTCATAAAGCTGGAGGAAATTAATGTGTTCTTTACTCTTCCTGACAATTAGCAGCAGCATGTGATAATCAGGGCATTGAAAAGCAATACGTAGGTTTCATTGACCCATTCCTCTTGAGTGAAGGACAAATTAGATGATGAGACAAATACAAGGACACTGCAGGGATATCTAGGCATTTAGAATTGGGAGGAGTAGCAGTTTTTGTGCTTCATATACATAAAGAGGTGTGGATATGTAACTGGGTATGGATAAGAAATATCATCATTCCCAAGAAAGAGATAAGTGTATCTTTTCCATTTCTTGTTTAACCCAAGGAGAACTACACAACACTGTTTCTTACTATCAGTGGACCCAGCTGTGGAGGAGATGGGAAATTGATCAACAGATTGATCAAGACAAGAAATTGATCAAGAGAATAACAGCCTGGTCACTATTCTGATCTAACTGTAAAATAAAAGTATTGAATTTTAATGATTTAAAGGACCTACCCTGCCTTCAAATTCTATGGTCTGTGAAAGAGAGAGAATACTCAAGAGGAGGGAAAAGGAGAACAGACTGGACAATTCCACTTAAGGGACCTTATTCCTTAAACATGGTACCCCTCTGGGGTTTGGTGACCTTCACGTGTTGTTCAATTGCAAAAAGTACACCTTGACATGAACATTATGTATTTCACCATGTCTTCAATTTAAATGGCAGGAAGAGGGGTATTTGTTGAAGGTTTGAAGGTACAATATTCTCAAATTTAATTCCCCTCCTCCTCTATTAAACTTTTTTTCTCAAAATTTAGGAATACGCAACTTTTAAGAAAGATGCTCAAGATCATTCAAAAATAAGAGAAAAATGCCACCAAACACTTCACTGAGATACAGTTTATCACCCATCAAATCACCAAATTTCTAATTCAGTAGACAACATATTCTACTTTTGAGGCTGTGGGGAAAACAGTTTGCTCATACTTTGATAGGAATGCAAGATGGCACAATCCCCAAGGATTCCTCAGGGTTGAATATGCACATATATAGCAAAATTGTACATAAAAAAACACTTGAGTCAATAACCCTCCTTTTTGGAACCCAACCCAAAGTTATACTGGAAAAAAAAAACAAAATGATTTATATATAGGGCTATCCACTGTGGCATTATTAGTAATAGCAAGAGATAGGAATAATATCAAATATCTGTCTACAGGGGACTGAGTGAATAAACGATCCACAGAACAGAGTACTAGGAAACTGCAAATACAAATAAGGAAGAGCTCCTTGTATTGATATGGATCGACATAAGATATACGTTGTGAAGTAAACAAAACAAAGGGTAGAGTAGTGAACACAGCATGCTACTTTCATGTTGGAAAGATGGAACATAAAAATGTGTATTTTCTTATTTTTGCCAAAACAAACAGAAACAGTCAACCAAAAGCCAATAACAACAATTTTAAGAGGTTGTTTATGGGCAACACAGGAAACCTACAAGCAAATAAACATTCCCCGGTACCCAGGAGGTGTCTAAATAAAGGAACCAGACTTCTTAGAAAATAATGGCTGACTCCAGGCTAGGGGAGGGGTTTATAAGATGATGCTGGGAAAACTTTGTTATAGATTTTATAATAAAAAATAAAATCTTTTGTTATAGAATGATAGAAAATCACTGTTTTCAACCACTAATGAAATATTAGTGCTATAACTAAATGAAACAGTAGTATTGAAAGACTGATGAGAATTTGTCAGTAGATCTGGCAACAACCGCCTGAACCAGGGATCCGTCTTCACATCACTAGAAGTGACACCACCAGACATTTACGCCTTGCGAGGAGCAAACTGCTGTAAAGCATATAGTGAATCAAAGTGAAGTGGGAAAGCGGGCAAAGAATGAAAAAAGGGAAGCAAAATGTTGACAGTTATTGAATCTGGAGATGGGTGTACAGAGATTCATTATACTAACCCCTCTCTCCTTGGGTTTGTGTAAAATATTTAAAAATTACAATTTTAAAACACAGAAGTTCCACTTTGGAATCTCATTTCTCTGTGATGTAACAAGTTAAAAATCCTAGATAAAGTACTTGGGTTTCTAAGGAGGAGTCCAGGAGGGAATGACTTTCAATGTACTTTTCCCAGAAAATCAATTCTTGACTGTAAATCTCCCCCTTTTTGAGTAATTCCATGAATGTTAGCATGTTAAAAGTTCTGAACAGTTTGGTAGTAAAGATACTGGTTTAACCTCATCTTACGCAGGGTCTCCCAGAGATCAGCAGCCAGGGCACGTCCATTTTTGGTCTAGTGACCCCTGCTGCTGCACAGGAAGAGCTGCCTCTTTACACAAGCAAGGGTTTTGCGAGACCGGAATTTCAGACAGTAATAGTGGGGAGAAAATCAAAATAGTGTTCTCCAAACATTGCCTGGCTCCAGGTCCCTCATCTTCAAAACAGTCAGAGATTTTCAAGAAGGTACATGCAGCCCTTCCTGATGTTGCCCAAATCTAGTCTAATATCTAAACCTCCCACCTTCACCTCCATGGGAAGTCCTGGGCTGTAGGTGAAGTGAAACGCTCAGTGTTTGCACAGTTTGTCCACATGACTGTGTCCTCCGATCTTTGTACCCTGATTTCTGAAGTTCCTTCTGACAGAGGCACCTTCTCATCTTCACTGTCTTATTTAGGCCCAGGCTAAGCTCTGGTTCAGAGACCACTTGCTGGAAGGCACGCCAGCCGGGGTGAAATGTTTCCCATTACCCTTTCTTACTGCCCCCTCCAGCTGCCACAGTAGCTCTTGTCACACTGTCCCACAGATTTCTCTGCTTTGCCTTTCTTTCCCATTGGATTATGATCTTCTTGAAGACTTTGTCTATATCTTACTTTCTCTGTGACCACAGAGTATGGTGTATTTGCTCAAAAGTATTTGTGGAAGGGAAAGAGAGAGAAGATAACCTCAATAACTATGAAAGGGTTCAAATTTCATCATTCACAGTTCCTGTAACTAGAGAGGCTTTGGGAGAAATATTGGTAGTTAAAAACTCACAACACGGTAGGAAGAGGTGGTATTTGATTATTTCCAGAAAACAGAGTATTTTATGAGAAATGAAGGCAGGGAGAAAATGGGCACTATTTATCTGAAGGGGAAGGACACAGGGGTCTGATCCTTTTTTTTTTTTTTAATACTCACCTGAGGATATGCTTATTGATTTTAAAGAGAAGGAAAGGGGAAGGGAAAGAGAAAGGGAGAGACACACAGATGTGAGAAACATCGATCAGCTGCCTCTCATATGCACCCCAAACGGGGATCAAACCCACAACCCAGGCATGTGCTCTGACCAGGAATTAAACCTATGACCTCAGTTTACAGGACAATGCTCCAACCAACTGAGCCACACCGGCCGGGGAAAGTCTGAGCCTTCTTACCAAGTGGGTGAAGGTTAACAAAATGCAAGGCTATGGCTTATGGAGATGAACTTACCACAGTCTGCAAATTTTGCCAAATTCTCAAGCTACCTAGAACCAAAAAGCCACAAACGGTGACAATATCAAAAGGATTTTCAGTTGTAGCGGAGGAGATGAGAAAAATGGCTCAGATAAGCTTCTCTCTTTCATTTCTTTCATATGAACAAGTGCTTCTTTATTTTTTAATCTTATATAAAAGGCTCTGCAAATGCTATTCTTAGGTAAGTCCCTTACACTCTTTACCAAGCAAAAGAGTGTAAGGGACTTACCTAAGAGTGTAAGGGACTTACCTCCTGCTCTTGCCCCTTCTACATGGAAATAATGAAGACACCACTATCTGCTAGACAGGTTTCCCCCTTTCTCATGAGCTTCTGTTGTATTATGAATTTGCATTCTGTGTCTACACAAATACCTCAATTTATTTCCTTTTTAAAAAAACATTTACTTATACCCACTAATTTCTTAGAGGCAAATAGTCTGTATTTCACATGGAGCAATTAAATAACATTTCTAATACAAATCACCATTTCCTTCCATTACAGGGACTATGTCTTAATGGGCCCTTATTGTCTTTGAAGAAAATGACAAATGCAGCCCCGTCAGGGAGTGACCATCCAACCCATCTCCCTACTCCCTCTAGTGCAGCATTTGTCATTTTTCCCCTCATGGCTGCCAGCAAGCTTTCAGCTTACTGAGTTCCATCAAAACACTCCAGGTGCTTTGGGCTTTTACTTTCTCTTCTACAGATTGGGTTTATTTACATTGGTTCCAAATGTGACAAAAAGCAAACAAACAATTATCCACATGGTCCAGACGTGGCTCCTCTTGTAACTCAGATGAAAGAGGCCTGACAATGTAGCCCAGTCCCTGCTCGCTCCGCAGGCTGGATGGAACCAGCGCACGAGCATCGTCTTGGGAAGCTGCCAGCCTGGCTGATGAGCCCTAATTGCAGGAATGCAGCTCGCTGCCAGCAATTACGCAGGCATAGTTAAGTTAGACACATTTGCTCTGTCTGGGTCATAAGACCACTGTTCTATTGCTGCATAAAGTTCTAGCTGAGGTCTCGGAAACAGTATTTCTTGATTGAGGAAATAATTTTAGTGATTTAAACAATAGTTTTTCTTTCTGGGGTTAGCCTTAAATAAAATTGTGAGGAGGCACACCTTAGTCCTTTGTTTTCCTAGCACCTCCAATTTATTTGTGCCTTATTCTTTCCCCCTGGCTTTTCTTTCTATAATCTATATTTCTGTTTAGGAATACAAAATAGATTTGTATCTAATGTATCAACTTTGGGAGTACTTTTTTATTTTTTGAAAATTGGCTGGAAAGTGTTTGGAGGAGCTCGGTGGGAGAAGTGCAAGGATCAATGAGCAATCTCTGCCGTGGCATGTGTCAACCTACTTTATAGATGTCCCTCCAACCCCACTGTCTAGAATGCCTTCTAGATACATGCCAAGAAGAGCACCAGAAAGCACGACATGTGCTAGCAGTTGTTATTTATCAAACACTTCTCCTGCCATGAAGATGATACATGAAACTCCATTCATACAGTTTTAAGATATTAAAGGCACATATTTTTTATCTGAAAAACTATGAGAACACTGACTACCCTAATGTTCACAAGTCCCTTTTGACCTTGAACCTGTAAGTTAAACTTCATTAGCTCCATTTTGTCGCAAATAGAAGAGGAATTAACTGAACAAGTGTACCCAGGCAGATTATCCAGAAAGTCTTTTTCACCAGTGACTCTCTGGACCAAGTATTTTTGGGGAAGGTGAGCTGTCATCCTTTGGCTCTAAATAAAATAAGATTAGGCTCCTTGCAAAGTGGCTGGTGCAATCAGACCATCAGGATGTACGCCTTAAACTCACACAGTATGTCAACTTACATTAGTATGTCAATTATTTCTCAATAAAGCTGGGGGGGAGATATTTTTTTTGATTGAACAAATGAATAAATACGCAGACAAATAAGTGAATGAATGTATTAATGAAAAATTGCAAAGTTTTAAAAATTAGGTTTCCCAAGAATGTGACTCAACAGGTGACTGTGGGGAACTGAAGAATGGGGCTGGTAAAGAGATACCTGAGTGAGTGACTGGGCGCTGGCTGGTTTTCAAGTTCATATACTGAGCAAAAGGATAAGGATTATACATTTAAAAGTTTGTCAAGCACTTCTAGAGAATCCTACGGACTTCCCTTCCCCACTTCTAATTCTTTAGTGTAGCCAAGGAACATCTTCTCTGGGTGTCTCAGTTAATTTAACCCGTTATAACGGAGGCAAAAACAGAGTGAACTTTGTTCACATTCACGAAATTATGTTCGGACTTTGGGCTTCTTGCAGTTTCAGCTTTGGCCGCCTGGGGGCAGTAACAGAGTGTTTCTATCCGGCCCCAAAGTGCAGGTAATCAATAGTGGAGGGCGGTTTACACTGGACAGCCCGACATGACACTTCCACACCAAACCACTGAGTAGAGAGTTGCCCCTTCTGAGAGATCCTGTCCCTTTTCAAGCTCCTTGCTCAAGGGAGGACCACAGGTTGTCTAGAACTCTCACTGAGCTGCTCTCAGCTGGGAACGGTTTGTGTGTGCTTTCCAACTGGCAATTCAAAAGGTCAGAAAAAGACTGGATCAACTTAAACCTTACAGCAGCAAGATTGCAAACGGCTCTTTGTGTCTGCCTTTATTATTATCTCAGTGGTTGAACATGCCCCTCTGCGTTCACCTGCCCTTGGAAGGATGAGAGGAATAATGCAGTCTTTAATTTTGGATCTTACTTTAAATCCGCCCTGCTGTGATTCTTTTTCCTGGGGAAAAGGCAATTTGACAATTTTTGGCATTGCCTAACCAGTGCAGCAACGCTGTTTTTGAAGTTAAAATAGGCCCCATCTCTTCTACTCCTGCTCGAAGTTTATACAATTGGTTTCTATCATCCTCTGGCTCTTAATAGTTTACATCATCCATAAAACTGCAGGCCACTGGTTTGCAAATCACTTACAAACTAACCAGACTCTGCAAAATTGAACCAAATATTTGTCAAAATGTTTATTTGGTGTCATTATTCATGTTTTTTTTTTTTTTTCTCTGCACAACTGGGCTGAAAATTTCTGGAGGTCGGTGTTATACAAAATGTCTTGAGATGTCCTGTTGCACTCTTGATTAGGATCATAAAGTGGAAGAGGAACATGCTTGAACAGCAAAGGCCTTGGCTTCCCCTAGGGTGTGGGTAGGGACAGGAGGAGCTCACATCTCATGCTCAGGTTCAGGGTCATTCTGCCACCTCCAGTGGAACTTAGCCAGAACACTTTGAGTAAGCCAGCCACATCTCAGATTAATTTATCCCCACAGCTTGTTTATTATTGTGCTTGCACAAGCTTATTTGTTTTTACAAAAATTGGGGGCTTACATCCTCTGTTTAATCTGTAATAAGAAGTTATGAAAAAAAGTTTATTTTTTCCATTTAATTACTTCTTTACATGCATTTACAGTAATTAGACATCAGATGCAGTAGCTAAAGCAATTACTATATGTCATTTCAGAGAATTACAATATAAACATACAGTAAATACTCAATAATCCATGACAAGCTACTTAAAAAGTAATAAGGAAATTTAATTTAAAATGTGGGAGCTGGGATGCATGATGTACTTCTGAATGAAATGCCTACAATTATAAAAGAGAGATCCCAGCTTTGAATATTCACCACTATTAATTTACTACCTTTCACAGTCTGGGTCACCAGCCACCTCCCTTCAAAATTAACATGAACAATTCATGATAAATAGCCTCTTATAAAATGGAAGCCTTTCCTCTCCTCTCCTCTCCTCTCCTCTCCTGTCCTCTCTCCCTCCCCCCTCCTCTCTCCCTCCCCCCTCTTCTTTCCCCTCCTTGCCTTCTCCCTTCTTTCTCACCAAAAAACCACGTGACGCTTAAAGCCCATTAACCTGAGCACACAAAAGTTTGTAATAACATCACAGTTATGGTCAACACGCAGCGGCACTCTGTTTTTCACTTTTAAAGGTCTCTTTCTCCCCAGATTGCAATGCACTATAATAAAACACAGGAAATGTGGAACTCTTTGGAGTGGTGTTCAAATCACAGTTTATTTACCCAGAAACCTGGGGGCAAGTTACTTGACTTCCCAGTGTCTCGGTTAGTTAGCTTATTTCTAAAATGGAGGCGTAACTATTTGTCAGTGAGTTGTCTGACACAGTGTGAGCCAAGCGCGTCTGGAGTGGAGCAGGCACTAAATGAACAGCTGCTGGTCTTGTTTTATCCACTTATTTATCTAAGTACATATAATCCGTCTGGAACATTTACTGCTTTCTACTTAGACTTTTGCAGCCTTCACCACTTCTAAAGTTATCACTGGATATGTTTATCAACTACTATAGGATACACAGTTTTTTCTCCATTCATTAAAAGAAATTCAGATGCAATATTCTCCCAACATATAACAAGACCTGAAGACTGATTTTACATTCATCATTTTGAACCCATTTATGACTGCAAATTCTGTCTGCTCCCCAGTTCAGCTTTTTCCGAAATATGTTTCATTGGATAGCTGTTACAGGAAATGCTTTGCCAAAAAAGTGTTCCGTAGTCAAATAGGTTTTGAACCCATTTATGACTTTGCAAATTCTGTCTGCTCCCCAGATCATCATTTTGAACCCATTTATGACTTTGCAAATTCTGTCTACTCCCCCAGATCAGCTTTTTCTGAAATATTTTTCATTGGATAGCTGTTACAGGGAATGCTTTGCCCAAAAAAGTGTTCCATAGTCAAATAGGTTTGGGGGATGTTACTTAATTGGTTCCATTCTTGTTTATTTTTAGATATAGTTAGGCATACAATGGCTCAAAAAAGAGCAGCCAGTGAAGTTAACCAGAGCTGCTGGTACTCAGTAGATGCATGTATGCATTTTTATTTTGGCTGTTGACATGTCACCCTCCAAATTGCCACCAAAAGTATAGGAGTCTAACCTTACAGCAATATGGAATATACTGATGTCACAGAGCTCTCGTCCTAACTCCTGACTTTACAGATAAACACAACTGAGAACCAGAGAAGGAACTATTCATGCGATACAGTTTGCAAAAGACATTCCAATAAATCCCAGAGTAAACCTGTGAGACCAAGTTTCTACAGTTGGAATTATTAGTTATTGAGATCCTACTTAGTGCTAATCATGATGTTAGACATCTATTTACACTTAATCTTTTCAGAAGTTCCTCAGGCAGGCACTAAGGCACTTTAGTATTGATAAAGCCGACTTAGAGAAATTAAGACATTTGCTGGGTATCTCACAGCAATGAGTGGTGTTCTTACCTCCTGGTGCCTTCGCCACTGTGGTCTGCCTCAATCTGCTTCGACATTTCTGGTTCACACTCTGGTGAACCTTGCAGCCATAGTAGGTGAATCACAATGGAGCTTCAGGTTACACTTATTAATATAAATATTCAGTTATCATATAATGTGTCGAACTATTCAAGAGAAACATTAGCACTATTAGTTTGTGGAGAACATTAGCCCTGTTAGTTTATAGAGAATAGGAATAATGAGAAAATGGCTCTTGGTCTTTATTTCCTTCAGCCAACTGAAAAACCCTATATCTGTTCAGAGATGATTCTCACCCAGCAGAGGGGCCAGCCTCAGCAGAGCCACGTGGATACACTCCATGAGAGCCAGGGCCGTGCCCAGAATCTTGGGACCCAGGTTACAACTGCGTCTGACTTTCCATCTTCCTGCTAATTGTCATCTCTGGTCTCATCAACCACAGTGAATGCGCTGTGTATTACGCCCCCCCCCCCCCCCCCCCCCACACACACCATTTCTTTCTTCCATCAAAATTTCCTGAGATTTTACTTTTTCCAGGTACACGTGTTTAAAATGGTGAAGTTATTTAGAACTGGTCAAAAACAGTGACAGAAATAAGATGGCCCTAACAGCTTCTCCACCCCCTTCTCCGGGGAGCTGATACCGAACCACTGTCTACGACAGAGTTGCTGGGCCTGGGTCTTGTCCCGCTGCATGTGTTCTGAGAAATGGATTTTCCACCATTTCCCTTAGGGACAGTACTTCTGAATCTAATTCTCTCTGTCAGAACATTTTTTTTTTTTTACCCACATTCTATCAGGATTCTCTCTCCCTCACACATGTTAGCATTTCAACCCATTATTTTTGGTCCTGGTTCTATTCTTTCTGCCAGAGTAAATAATCACAGTCTCCTCCGTTGTCTATCTTTGTCGCCTGCCACTACCTGCCTTTGTCATTCCTTTTATCTTGTGATTTCATGGCTGGTGAATTTATTTCACTTTCATAGTCACACAAACCCACCAATCCCTTCGTCTGCATATTTCCCAAGCATACAACAGTTGTTTAAATTCTAGAATTCCATGATTTGGATTTGTTTAAAGAGCAGCTTTAGAAATACGGCAACTGTATTCCTTAAATTATGGAAAGAAAGACGAGCAGTGTGAATTTTTTAAAAAGAAGAAGAAAGGGAAAAAATGAAAAGCCTGTCTTCACTACTTTCAAATGCAAAACCATCTATAGGAGCAGGTATGCTCTTCCCCAAAATGGACACACAGTAAAAAAGCCTGTCCCCCCAGGGAAGATCTGGAAATACTTCTTAAACTTACTGAGGTCTTGTGGAGAATTATGATTACAGCAAACCTGGGGAATGATTGTGATTCCAGGATGCCTGCGAAAAGGTTTATTGCATGCCAAAGAGCTTAGCTGATTTGAAATTGAATCAAAAGAGCCCTTGGTTCTCTGAGGCAGAGCAGTTCACGTTATCTTTTGGCAAAGACTGGTGAGGTTCAGCCAACATGGTGCCAGCTCTGTCGCTCCTCGTTCCGGTGGACAACATTCCAAGTTATATTGTGTAAACGGGCACCTTGGGAACTTGGGTACATTTGAGGGTGGAAAATATTTTGAAACTACCAAGGGACACCCAGTGAAATATTTTTAGTCCTTTTGAAGTTGTAGATAAATCTGTTGCCCCTTTAAAAATTATTATTGTTAATATTGTCAGCACTTACTCATGTACACAGAGACAACCTACTTGCACCCTGTCTCCCTCTTAGCATTTTCTAATAGACTTTGACATTTCATACATTGTGAAAAAAGTTTCAGATTTCTCATAAGATGATATTATCTCATTACATTTTGGTGAGTAGTCATTTAAAGACTTTAGGGGTTCTAATTCTCAAGATTCATTCACATTCAGAACATATACAATCCAATGTGATATAATAACAAAATCCTAGGAAGGTTTAAACACTACTCAAGTAACCCTACATGAATCAAATGAGGTATATGGAATATGAAGAATCATTCTTTTTTTAAAGGTTTTATTTATTTATTTTTAGAGAGAGGGGAAGGGAAGGAGAAAGAGAGGAAGAGAAACTTCAATGTGCGGTTGCCTACTGGGGACCTGGCCTGCAACCCAGGCATGTGTCCTGACTGGGAATCGAACATGCAAACCTTTGGTGTGCAGGCCCGCACTCAATCCACTGAGCTACACCAGCCAGGGCAGAGTCATTCTTTTTTAAAATTTAATCTTTATTATATTTCTTCCATTACCAGTTAGTCATTCTTTAGCCAATATTATAATCCTTTCTTCTCTTTCTCTTCACCTTCTCCCTCCTCTTCCCCCTTTTCTTTAGCTTCCATTACCTCCTTACCTCTTCCTCTTTGCCAGATCAGATGACAATTTAATTTAAAATGCTGGTATGGAAAATTATATGCAACTCCTCAAATGTCACTGTTTTCTTCATCCAAAGTCAACGTTATGACTAAAAATCACACATTACACCCAGCAACACCTAACCTTTCAAAGCAGAATGAAGTATGTATCCGACCAAACAGAAGTCATTGGTCCTGATTCAAAGACTTTTTTTTAAAAGCACCAAAGTCATGATTAAACAGCCCTTATCTGTGTTGAACCTCAGTTTATCATCTACCAAATAGTGGCAAATTTATGTGAATAACTACTCCGCAGGGTCACCAGAGGGATCAATACAATGATAAATGGAAACCACTTACAAATTTCTGAGTGCCAGGTGTCAGGAATTGGGGTGATTTTGTATTCATACACTCTTTTAAAAAAATATTTTATTGATTTTTAGAGAGATAGGAAAGAGGGGAGAAAGAAAGGGAGAGAAACATCAAAGTGACAGAGAAACATGAATCACTTGCCTCTCGTCCATGTCTCGACCAGGGACCAAACCTGCAACCCAAGCATGTGTCCTGACGGGGAACCAAACTGGCTACCTTTAGTTTTGTAGGAAGATGCCCAACCAACTGAGCCACACCACTCAGGCCTACATTCATATATTCTTTACAGTATTTTCCAAATTCCCCTAATTTTATAGGGGAAAAAATATCATATATTCTAAAGTGTAAAGTGCTGTACAGCTGCATTATTAATGAAGATAACATTATTTGACAGAGGTGAAAGTTCTTGCAAGTCATTAAAAGATTAAGAATGTAAGATTATATAATAGCAACATAAATATGGAGAATAATTTTGCATAGGTAAGGTGAAGGAGTTAAAACATAAAAAAATGTTTAGGAAGTTCCCAAGTCTTGAAATGGGTAGTTTTATTCTAAAATTAACTTATTCTCATTTCAGAAAGATAGGGTTCCAAATAAGAAAATCACAGCAAACTTCACATTTCATTACTATTGGCATTGTAAAATATATCAAATATAGTTATTGGTTCCCTTCCCCATTGGGGATTAGTTCGCAGATTAAAAAAAAAAAAAAAATCCAGCATCGCCCAAAGGCAAAAAAACATTCTACTAGCACATCTGGGTTTTCTCAAAGCTCTAGGCTTTAGCCACTGAATCATTAACGTCCACTTACTTTGAAAGAAATTACAATTGGTCTAATTTAGAGACTTCACCTTGGATTTACTCATTCTCTGTCCCACGAGAAAAAAAACGTGCAAAGTACATGCAGGCATGAAAAGCTAAAAATGTGTTCAAATATTACACTAGAAGAAACTCATCACCCGTAGGGCTCACAAATGTATTCGAATGTTAGCACGGGTCCCAATACTCTGCCTAACGCAGAGAGGACTGACCACCCTGCTCCTTCCTTATTTAGACTATACAGACAAAAATCTCCAAATTTTGCATAGAATTTGGTTTCAAATACTTCACCTGTCCTAAAGTTTACATTTACTTGTGTGTGCAGACATGAAACTTAAGTATCTTTTACAAATTCACATTTAGTTCAAATGAAGCTATAAAACTCACATGCTTATACCTAATAATTTATTTGAAAATATTTAATTTTTTTAAACCAGTTGTGTGTGTGAAAGAGAGAGACAGACTGAGGAGAGAATTTCTTTACCTTTTTAAATCAAGAGACGATATATATTCTGGTAATTTTGAGGCATGCATTCTATTTATTACCTCAAACTTATTCTTTCTCTGAGTAAATCCGAACTCTAATTACAGGCAGAGAAAAATATAGTCAATATTGTGGAATATTTATGCAAAATACCGCTCTTAGCACTTATCAGCTAAACTATAATGTCTTACAGAGCTTTACAGCAATTTCCAAAAGAATATTATTCACTTTGGCCTTTTCTTTCTTGTTCAATATGTATAATACCTGATGAGAGTACAATTTCATTCTCAAAAACTGTAATCTCTGGTATAATTAGTGCAATTCTACCAACTGCATTTGTTAACAAAAAAAGCCACATGTCTTATTCCATGAATAATCACTTTTCTCAGAAAAATCTCTTCCTTTTCTGGACAAGATATTCACAGATCTACCTAAACACAAATTTTATTGTGTTCTTGAGAGTTAAGGATAGTTAATGTTTTCTTCCAGGAGAGAATTTACGCAATTAATTTCTTCTGTATTAGATGTTTCTAAAACAGAGAAGCCAAGGTGTGATACTAATTTCTGAAGTATTTCACTAGGACCTTTTTCATTTTCCCCCTAAAAAAACAAATGCATTGCTGTGCACAGAAGCTCCATTATCAAAATAAGAAATGACATCTAAATTACATAAAGACTTTAGGAATTTCTAACAGTCTTTATCACTGAATAGATGCTATGTGTTAACACAAAAAAATTTAGGTGTATAATTTATGATTTCTAGAATGTTCTTAGGGAGCAATGAATTAGCTACTCTCTCATTGTCTCTCAATATACAGTGGGGGATCCCCCAAAACAGAATTCATTTATAAAAAATTATGTATTCTTACATGTTTAAACTTCAGGCACCTTCAAAGTACTCTCCATGTGATGCAATACACCTATTGAGATGTTTTTTTCCACTGCTCAAAACAGTTTTTGAACTTGTTGATTTGGGTGCCTTTTCATGCTTCTGCCATTTTTGTTTCACCTTTTTCATGTCAGCAAAGTGTTTCCCTTTGAGGACTTTTTTCACCTGGGGAAACAAAAAATGGTTGCTGGGGGCAAGATGGGGTAAATAGGGAGGGTGGGGCATGGGGTTCATGCCATATTTGGTCAAAAACTGCTGAACACTCGGAATGGTGTGGGCAGATGTGCTTGTAAATCATGCATCATGAAATGGGTAAACACGT
Source organism: Anoura caudifer (assembly GCA_004027475.1). NCBI lineage: Eukaryota > Metazoa > Chordata > Mammalia > Chiroptera > Phyllostomidae > Anoura > Anoura caudifer. Next base: position 231,533 of record PVKU01000448.1, read on the forward strand.
TAAAAAAGTCTTCAAAAAAATTTCACTGAAGCCAAATGGAGCTTCTCACAACAATGCCAGCTGGTGCACTGATACAGCTTGGTGCCTAGAACATTCACGTAGCGGGGGAACCTGCACTACAAGGAGCTTACCCAAGTTTCTCCACTTCATGCCTACGCAATTTGAAGAAGAGTGATAAGTGGATTTGCTATTGGATCAGGACTCAAGAAAAATACAGACTTCTTTATTTCCTGCAGTAATGTAGGCACTTTGTCCCATTTTTTCTTCCACTTCATCCTTCTCTACCAGAGGTTGAATTTATAACTTTACTGATGGAATTTAAAATCTCCTACTATCTTCCTCATCAAATACATGGGTTTAAAAAAAGTTTTGGTCAACTACATTTTAGCAAATTCTTGTTCAAAAAAAAAGAACAATTTAAAAACTGGCCACATTTTTCCATTTGAGAAAATTTACTTCATATAAATATCGAGTAAAAAACAGCTCAGATTATATCTAATATAATAAAAAGCTATTTCAGTGCAAGGGGCTAAATTATAATTGCTCTGGGAGCAGTGACGTTGAATTTTCTGACTTTTGTAGATTTATACTCTAAGTCATAATGCTGAGTTAACAGTTTTGCTTTGAGATGCATATGTAAACACCTGTATGATGAGGATTTCAACGTTCCTGAGGATCGTACTGGAAATGAATTGAGGCTCAGAGTGAAATGACACCATTAAGTCCAAAACCACTACGTAGTAACTGTTAGAAAAGATTGTCAACTTGCACTTTGGGCTCTGGGCCAAATTTCTATAAGAGACTCAGAAAGTCTGCGTCACCCATACTATTTGAAGATAGCATTGCTGACCAGGGCTGTTCTACAGAGCCAGTTTGTCAACATCAGAGACACCGGGCTGCCTGCCCTGGTTAGCATGATGTGGGTGTTGGTGTTTGGGTCCTATGCTTCCATGAATGTCCTGGAGCCATAGAGGAGACACTTAACAATTACCTTAGTGTGTGTGTTTGTGTGGGTGTGTGTTCCCCAATACACAGATGCACCAAAATCTTTAATGTCAGCAGCCAAATAATTATGCAATATCTTCCAAGGGACTCTCAGAATTTATCTGTCAAGCATTTAGGGACTTTTTCACCTAACAAGGTAACCTTGTCTTTGTAAGGGAGTATCAGAGTTTGCAAATGGGACTCTGGCTTCGGTTTGCCCATTGCTAGAAGCCTGGTAGCCCCCAAACTGGTTATTGCTCTTTAATTAAGTGTCCTCAGTCTCCTTACCTCTGAATCAATTGAATGTCACTCCATTTCACACATACTAGCAAATTCAAAATTATAATTATTATACTAAAAACACCCAAGTAAGCTATAAATTAATTAAATACTGAACACTTCCTGAAAACCTGCTAGTTATCCAGCACAATAAGGAATACAAAAATGTATATGATTAAATTGCTGTCTTCAAAGAGTATTACATTAAACCTGGAGAGGAATTCTGGACAGACATTCCTTTCAGAGTGTGTTGTTGAATTATGCAACTGGGAGGAAAGACAGGTACTGATCCTCCAAAATATCTGCCTATACTTTTATCTAAGAAAGTAAAATGTGTCATTCATACCATACAAATGGTACAGCCAGGATAGTGAGGTTCTTAGAGAAGGACTTGAGAGGCAAATCCAATGGATTAAAATAAGTTGCCACTCAGAACCTTAATGTTTTACTGGAGTCACTGAAATTTTCCATGCCTTGTTTCTGCCTCTATAATATGGGTCTTGTAACAATACCAGCTTCTTAGGATTGTTATAGAATTAAGTGAGATGTATCTCTATGCATAAAGATACATAGATATACAAATAGAACTGCTTAAAGTTTTAAAAGAGCACCTAGAACAGAAGCAATTGTATATTTATATTTTTGACACACAAATAAGGATAGAAGGAGGTATGAGCTAATACAAAATCAGGTTCAGTAAATATTTGTGATCATTTTGATGAAAATTCTTAGCTCCCTCTAAGCTCTTTCTATGGAATTATCGACCCAAATTAACTGAAAGAGTTTGTCAATAATTTAGCCATTAATCTGAGTTTTTAAAATTAATAGTAGAATCTGACCATATTATGTCATATGATAGAAAATATTAACCCAAGTTTAAAAAGTGTATGTAGCTGGATTAGAAGAGGCCAAAGAAGCACTTAAGATATTGTTCCATTTTTCCAAGGTCTTCTCAGGAATTAAAAAAAAATTTTTTATCCTCACTTGAGGACACTCTTTCATTGCTTTTTAGAAAGCCAGGAAGGAAGAGAAAGAAACATCAATGCGAGAGAGAAGCATCAATTGGTTGACTCCCATACACACCCAAACTGGGGACTGAACCTGCAACCCTTGTATGTGCACTGACCAGGAATCAAACCTAGGGCATCTTAGTTACAGGACAGTGCTCCAACCAACTGAGCCACACTGGCTGCTGTGCTGCTGCTGCTGCTGCTGCTGCTGCTGCTGCTGCTTCTTCTTCTTCTTCCTCTTCCTCCTTCTTCTTCAATTAATTCAATTTTTTCCATCACCATTTATCCCCCCATGCCCTCTTCTACCTCTCTCCATGCCTTCTCCCCAAAACACCACACCATTGTCCATTTCCATGAGTTCTTCTTCTCTTCTTTTTATTTTTTTCTTTTTTCTTTTTGTCAGGAATTCTTTAGTCTTTTTAGTGCTTATCATACATTAATCATTAATTCATTTTGTTTATAAAACTTTTTACAGAAAAGTTTTTTTGAGATGAAGATTCTACTTTTGCATCTTTAACAACTCAACTAAATGAAAAGGATTGAAGTCCTAGGTTTCTTACCTTGATTTTACTGCAGCAGAAGTCATTACTTAACAGGAAATGACAGTTTGAATGTGATATTACAGATGTGTTTGTATCGGAGCTTTCTCTCCTGAAAGCATTATAATAATACACAATGGAACCTGGCTAAATAGAGTAAGTGAACACCAAAGAGAGCTTACTACCTCATGGAATTAGAAAGCACAGCAGCTAGGGAGGCCTCAGGTGAAGCATTGTTCAGGGGCTTCATTCAGCACAGTCAAAACTCTCCTTTCTACACCCTGCTCACTTCCAGGTGTTTCGTTCCTTACCTGGAGGATCTCCCCTCATTGGTCATCAAAAGACCATCAGCATCACTTTGGGATTCAATAAATACAGGGCGGGGCAAAAGGAGGTTTACAGTTGTTCTTATGGAAAATAACACAGTAATTAATAAATGATAATACAGGAATAAACTCCATGTTTTGTGTACTTACAAACCTGTATTTGCCCTGCCCTGTACAACAGAAAATATAGCACACCAGCTTTGGCCATCCGCAGAAGGCTGTAATGTAATCAGAATAAAGGGTGAGATTTGGATGGCAGCAGAAATGAAGGAAAACATTTCCCGTGCACAGAGCATGAATGACAGAAAGACAATGTAGCATTCTGTTGACTATGCTTAGCCTTACTTAGCCTGGTAGAGAAAAAAACACATTTGGGCATGATGTTTAGTTCTACAAATTAAGAGTTATATAAACTTAAACAAAATGCCTTTTTTCGTTCAGTTGCTTTACCTTAAAATAGAGATACTTATTTCATGGGATTCTGTGAAGAATAAGTTTATGAGTACATTAAGTACTCCAAAAAAATAGTGGCTACTCTTCGTATGACCACACAAGTCTGGCTGAAACTATGGTTCTACTTCACAAGAGTCAAAAAGAATGCCCTTGGAAAGGAAGTTTGAGTTCAGAGCAGGGTCTTGGAAGGAAAAAATATTTTGACTCTATTCTAGTAATGAGAAAGATCTTTAAGCCAGAAAGTGACCTAATGCAAGTGATATTTTAGGGAGGCTTTCTGGCATGAGACATCCAATGAAGAATTGAGAAAGAGGGATGCTTGCCAGAGATAGTTCAGTTCAGGTAACTCCACAGTCAATGTTTATAAATGTCTATCATGAAAATAGAGATTTCTTTTAAATGACTGTGCCATATATTTGGACATTTCTCAGTATTCCATGAAATATTAAGACATTAATGCCGGATCCTTATATAGTTAAAGTAGCAGTAAAAGACCCTTTCTGGCAATAAGCGAGAAATTGAATGACCTTTACCTTCTATTAGTAAGAACTAAAACTCCAAAATGGCATCAGTGAGAAAGAAAGAGTGAGAATAGAAAATGACCACAAAAGAAAACTTTCTTAGGAATTTCCTGTAAATAGCATCATGGTTGCTTTCTTTCCAATGTGGGAATAATTATAAAATGCCAGATAGGATGCCAGAAAATGTTTATAAAGTTTAAGATAAATGAAGCAAACATAACACAGAAAATAATCCCCTATCATAACAGCAATGCCCGTGAATTCCGTATTGGTGAGGACCTTGACCAACAATACATTTTCATTTTCTAAGCTGGTACATAGTGCGCGCTCTTTGTATTTCCAGTATTTATTTACATGTGCTTCAGTCACCAGTGGGGGCATTTACCAGCCCAGTAAGTTTTCATCTACTTACTTGGTCTTTTCTCTGTCTCTATTTCTTCCTCTATTTCTCAGTCCATGGGGTGTTATTTGATACATGACAGATTGCAGGTCATCGCAATGCCACTGCTGTGGAAAACTCAGTTGTGTGGACAAATACGCAATCTATTTATTTTCTGTGTAATTTGATTTTAACCAATCCTAACTCCTTTATGCAAGTATGTATGCAGATTACATTCTGACCAACAAAAATATATGCATCTGATCTTCATAACCACAAGTGGTTATGAAGAAATCATAAATCTTATTTTAGAGACTGGCTATCTAAGAGGACAGAGGGAGAGAGATGACGTGGGTTGCCTAAGGTCACAGGCTAAAGCTGTTTCCTAGGAAGGATTCTTAATTCTGCCTTTTGTGCTGGCAATCATTCAACCCATTGATGTTGGAAACTGTGGAGTCAGATTCTTTATCTCCTACAGTCCATCTGCGGGCAGTATGACATTCTGAGGGGTGACAAGATGTTGTTTAAGTGATAGCCCTCTTTCTTGAATAGTACAGGGAGCTGCTGCAGGGGGGAAGGAATTTCCACTAGATTCCATGGTCAAATACCTAGGAAGGGCTACACAGCAAAAAAAAAAAAAAAGTATATATAGTTATATATAGTTTATTTAATATTGGATTACTTTATAAAGTTGGGTCTAATCAGAATATGCAAATAACTAAACATGCTCAGACTTGGTGTGTCCCACTATCAATGAATTATATTTATAAAGAGCTAACATTAAAATCTCAACACACATCTTTATATTTGGAAAAAAACTGTTGTGTGTTAACATGCTTTTTTTATTATGTTCTGTCATGCTTTATGTGATAACTTGTAGTTGAGAAATGCTTTAATATAATTCTAGAACAATCAATCCAGGTTTCCTTGTTTGAATGCATTTTGCCCTCTAACCAAAGAGCAAGTGCTCTCTGGTCAAAGACTAATAATGATGGTAATTATATCGCTACATGTTTGTAACCCTTTGCATTTCACAAAGCACTTTTACATAATTTATTTTATTTGGCCTCCATAACTCGATTGCTTTTCACTGTTCCTACTTTAAAGACAGAGGCTCTGTCTGTGGCTCTTGCCGATTAAGTATCTTGTGCAAAGCTTCTCAGCTAGTTATTCTTAACCATTGAGGGAGTAGTTGTTCGATGAAACCTTGAAAGACCATCAAAAGGAGACCCACTATCATTTTATATTTCACTAAGAAAAAACAATAAGACATTATCAGTTTTATAATGAATCCCAGTTTCAGTGGTGTTAAAAATCTTGTCAGAGCCCTGGCTGTTGCCGCTCAGTGAATTGAGTGCGGGCTGCAAACCAAAGGGTTGCTGGTTCAATTCCTGGTCAGGGCACATGCCTGGGTTGGCAGGCCAGGTCCCCAGTGGGAGCTATGTGAGAGGCAACCACACATTGATGGTTTTCTCCCTCTCTTTTTCCCTCCCTTCCCCTCTCTCTGAAAATAAATAAATAAAATGTTTAAAAAATCTTGTCAGAGGAGAGGGGGTGCGGGGCTGGGTGAAAAAGGTGAAGGGATTTAGAAGTACAAACTGGTAGTTAAAGAACACTGACAGAGACATAGATTACTGCACAGGGAATACAGTCAATAATATCGTGGTAACTATGGATGGGGCCAGATGGGAACCTGAAACGCTGGGGGATGACTCTGTAAAGTGCAGGATTCACTGACCACCACACTGTGCGTCTAAAACTAATATAGAATAATATTGAATATAAAATGTGATTGAAAATTTTTAAAAATGTTAGAACTTTGCAAGTTCAGGAAATGTATGTCTCAAACAGATACAACATGGGGAGTCATTATACCGTTCTACCACTGGGTTCTTGGTCACTAACGCCAGGTTTCTCGAAAAAGGGACCTCTGCGGGCCATTTCCTTCTTACAGTTTATTCAGCATGTATTTACTCCAAATCTGGCATCTGCCACTCTCAGATCTCTCTTTTTTAAGATTTTAAAAAAATTATTTTTAAAGAGAGGGGAGAGGAAGGAGAAAGAGAGGGAGAGAAACATCAACGTGCAGTTGCCTCTCACATGCCCTCCACTGGGGACCTGGCCGGTAATCCAGGCATGAGACCTGACTGGGGATCAGACCACAACCTTTTGGTTTGCAGGCCAGCATTCGGTCCACTGAGCTACACCAGCCAGGGCAAAGATCTCTCTTTTTAACTACCAATGCCCGCACAAACAGAGCTGAGTCTGTTTTTCTCAATTCTCTCTCTCTCACACATACACACATATACAAATTCCATAATGAATACTTCAGCTTTAGCAGCCTTCTCTGGTTCTGTTTGCCTTATACTGCCCTACCTCTTCGACTTTTTAAAAATGTCTCTTCTAATTCACAACTCAGTATTTCTAACTAACTAAAACTAAAGTCATTCTCCCTCCCTTAATAAAAACAATAGCAACAACAGGCAGCAATCAAATAACAAAGCTGATTTCTGAGTTGTAAAGTTCATAAAAGATATGGCATTTCTTCACTTGGACTGTTTCAAATGTAGTAGATAATGCTTTTATTAAAAATCATACAAGTGCTTCAAAGTGGCTTCCTGACATGAAGCACCATGGAGCCATTCTGGAAAAGGAAGGCATGCGTTGACTTTTCTCCCAGAACTGCAGTTCTGTATGAAACTCCTCCCAAATGGTCCTGTAAGTCCCAATGAAATAACTACCTCTGCTCTATCCAAAAGGCTCGATTTGTGCTTCCTACACCTGCACGGCCTCGTAAGTCACAGAAAAATGACCTGGTATAGGTCCTTCCCCACCGTGGACATCCCATTTTTCATCACACAATTTTAAATTTTATCCTTTTATCACTTCTCAGTTTACTTACTTAATTGTTTTTTATCTGTCTGTCTCCCTTGAATACACGTTCCATAATGGCTGAATACATGGATGTCTCCGTCCCTTTTGTATCCCCAGCAGGCAGAGCAATGCTTGACATTTAAAAGGCATTCATATACTCTATTGCATACATCAAAACTCCCAGTGTAAGAAGAATTCTTTTGTTGACTGGAAAACTCAGGATTTATCACTCTTACGTCTTCAATATACTGTGAAATTTTTCATTTCATTGTTGGTGGTCAGTACCAGTGTATGGTGTGTTTCTAGATAGCTTTGAAATGCAATCTCTAAAAATCCCAAAATTTTGAGAGATAAATGGGATAGTTTTCCTTCTGGGAACTCATTCTTGCTGAGTATAGCCTGCAAACACGACTGAAAATGTAACACTGGTAATGTGTTTGCCTATAGCTCATATAGCAATAATGCCATTCCACCTATTTAAAATTATGAAGTTTCTTTTCCTTCCAATTTTTAATATTGTACTATCCCTTTATTAAATTTTAAAGTTTAATATTTTACACATTTGGATTTTGTTGGATACACTTTTTCTACTTATTAATTTTACCAGTAGTACCAGTGTTCAGCAAATTAGAGTTTGCTAAATAGAGTTACATCATGTTAATAAGCCCAAGTCTCTTGGTCCTGATGTTTAATTCATTGCTTTTATTAGTATATTTCCAAGTAGAAGATTTAATTTATACATATTAAACTCTACCACAGGGTGTCTTGTTCACAAAATCTTTCATTAACTCTATTCCCCAGTAATGAATATTTTATCAATTTATTACATGAAACATCCCTGGCCATTATTACTTAGATAATCATTTGAGAAATTTTGACAAATATACCAAGCAGAATAAAAACCCAAAAATAAACAAACAAAAAGTCTTTACCCTTCTGTTAGAATATTCAGTTCTTCTATTCTCAGATAATTTTTTTTAATTCACTTATAGCTCATGTTCTCTAACAAGTGTTTTGGAATTTAGAGGGTTAGAGCATAGCTTTTTCTTTAAATGTGATTATTTGCTAGTAGTTCATTTTGTCAACAAAGGAATGGTTATTTTGCACGGAGTGGAAGCTGCACCTGTGGCCTAGGATAAGTCAGAGTTTCAGTTCTCAGAAAATGCTTCCCTGGAGGTGCATCTGCACCCTTGGTCTAACTACCTGTAATTCCTGTCCCACTGGTTTTATTCTCTTTCAAGTAATGCACGATAGAGAGAAAGGGGGAAAATAACATTTATGGTACCATTTGTTTCAAATATTTGATGGTACCCAACCACATGGGACAACTATTTCCAAAGCAGAGTTTAAGGAGGAACGAACAGCTTATTGCGCAGGACATAGAGCAGTCAGGGGCAGGTTATGCAAGTGCATGAAGCCCAAACGTAAGAGCTTGGACACCAAGTCTGCAGGGCCAGGTGGACTGAGAATTGCTAACTACTAGCACAGAATTTTATTAACAAATTGGCCATTGATTAAAACCCCCACATGAGAAGTCTCCTTGCTTAGTACGTGCACTGCTGGTGGGGAATGCTTAATGAGAACAAAGTCGTGTTCTCAGCAAGGAAACGCTGAGACCCAGGTTTGACCAAGAGCAGTAGTGCAGCTTTTGGGAGACTTTGTAGGAAATAATATGGGTCTCCATTATTTAGTTATATTCAAAGTCATAAAACATAACCTGTATCATAAAGACAACCAAAAGGTAATTGTAATATAGCTTCTTTGTGTTTGTGTATGTGTATTATATTTTTCTTATAATCCTCAAACTTTCTCTCTCTCCTGTGCTATTTCTATTTATATTCTATATTGAAGTTGCCTATAGGAAATCAATGACAAAATCAGGAATCATAAAACTTTGATCACTATAATTGGATCAGATATTATAAAATGACAATGAGATTATGTCCTAAAATACTTTTAGTCAGTTAAAGAATTTTTAATGCTTAAAGACTGGCAGATCCAGAAAATAACTAAGTTCATGGTGGCTGGGACATTAATAGCTTTGTTCAGTACCTACCACTGCACATGGCTTATAGTAAATGGTAAGTATTAATTGATCAAATGAATAAAAAATAGGAAAAGCATAAGACAAAGGATGGTTGGTATGGAAATGTTTGAAGGTTGATGAACTTTTCAGTTGAGGAAAGCATTTACTGGGCACATACTATACACTAGACACCATACCAAACCCCATATTTATAAATATGAATAAGTACGGCCTCTCTGTGGAACTCGTACTCTATTGAAGAAGCAAATGCCAGCACTTTTCTTCCATTTGTTTTCGTCAGAGGTATTCCACAGACATAAAGTTCCCATGAATGTAAACAGTGCATTCAACCCAAACTACGCCACTTGCAGCATCATTGGATGTAGAAGTGGAGACGCAGAGGAAGACTGGTAATTCATTAAAGGCATGCTCCTGGACATTTTAAAGACAAGATCTTAAGGATATTATTGAAATCTGAAGCTAAAGCTAAAGAATGAAGACGTGTCACTTATTCAGGAAAGCCTGCCCTAATATCTTCCTTATACAAATATATAAACTGCCCATGTTATTCCTGGTGCTGAGCTTGTTTTCTTCACTCTCCTCACAATGACTGAGTGTCAGATGTGTTTACCTTCTTCACTAGATCATCAGCTCCATGAAGGTAGGGTTATGTCGGTCCTGTTCACTATGCTATGCCTCGTGCCTAACATGGAGTGGGTGTCCCACAATATTTATAAGGCTGGAGGGGAGCATGAGGAGGGGAAGGCAGGAGAGAAAGGGATACAAGTAAGCAAGAGACCAAGGGATACTATTCTGAGGAATGTGGCCAAGGTGGTGAGAAAACCAAAACCATGCCATAAAACCCATTCAACCTAAATACAGAACCTCACTGGGGAAACTTTGACTCTATTCAAATAAGAAAAAGGAAAAAGACAAGTATCTTGAAAAGAAGACTGGACTGAAAGGAAACTGAGCAGAAGAAAATTCCAACTTGATCCATCAACCTGGCATCTCTGCTTTTCCATACCCTCAGCCAAGGGATGGTGATACTCACATCGCCCGTTCCGAGTGGTGGGGAGAATGAGTGAGACGGCTTTCAGGAAGTCCCGCCATGGAAGGGATTAGGCGGTAGTGTGCTGGGAGAGAAAATGAAAAGATAACTATATGGAAGCTGCCAGAGGGAAGATTTTTGCCATAGGAAGAAAATTCTAGGAACCTGGGCTGCAACGATAGACTGTGCTGCATCAGGAAACACAGACCTATCACCTTGTTGGGACTCTGGCTGCCAGAGTACTGAGGATATTTAAAAGTGGGCCATATAAACAGAGTAGTGATGTCATTAGATGATCCATAAGGTCTCAAGCATTTCCTAAAATGTATTATTGTATCAACTTGGGATATGCACAGTAATGACACATGAAACAGTTATTCACAAGAGCAATGTCCTATTTATCTGGACTACCGACAACAGGGAAGCTTAGCTGCAATTTTAAAATAAGAATGTTCAGAAAGATAAACCTTGTACTTGTGAAATACATACTAAAATATATTGAGAAACCTTATATTTTACATTATAAAAAATGAAACTAGATGTAGCATACTTGGTATTTTATAATATTTTAGCAGTTAAAAGAATGATTCCATTTAATCAAACTACTCAAATGAACAAAGAAGTTCTTTATACTACTATTTTACATGAGCAGGAATTTGGTGATTGTAATGAGAATCCCAATGATCACATTTTGGAACTTAAAACAATGCAAGATGGTACGCATCCTAAAGTAGATTACATGATGATCTAAATCTGATTTTAGATCATCCATTTGCATGTTACATCATATTATTCAATTGTGGTGGTTTTCCTTTAATAACATGTAAACCTTTAACTTTGACCAAAAAAATACCTTTGCTATTGAAAACAATTTAAACTTTTCTAAATAACCACCTCACTTGTAGAATAACAAAATTTATTTTTATTGTATAATAAAATCACTTTTTTTTTTGTAGCTCCAAGCTTTAAACTCTGTGACAGCAAAATTAAAGGGAGTTGTGAGCTAAATCTTATAAAAGCTTACAGTATAATAATCATTTAAAAATCAAGTATAACAATTCAAAGCTAAAGTGACTAGAACTCCATGAACTATGACCTACCCAAGTCCGCTACAAAGTAGAACTATTGCTAACTGATGCATGTTTAAGCTCCAAACAATTACATAGGCACTTTCTACAAAGAAGGATATATGCCAGTCAAGTCATTTTTCTGCATGTTCAAATTAAAGGTCAAGGGCCTTAATTTTTAAATGACAGCTGTAAAATGACTAATTGCTATAAAAGGAAATGACTCACTAGTCTAAAGATACAATTTGAACCTTACTGCCTTAGATAAACAGCTTAAGAAAAAATACTTCAACATACTGATAACTCTGTTTACATTATTTTACTTCTATAGACTTAATAATTAAAGACAAAATTAGGATAAACATTAGTATATTTTGATATTAACTGAAGAGAAATCAGAATAGGAGGGACCATATAGTTTTATAAAATAACACACTTTCAGTTTTTGGTTTTGGGGAACATTAATTTCTTGAAAAGTATAGGTTTGTTGCACTAATTCTCATTGAGTTTAAAAGGACATTTATTTGTATTCAGAAGCAAGAATGAACGTAGAAAAGTAGTTCTCTAGAACTTGTAAATGAAATTATAGCTAGGTAGTTTCCTATTAAACTAAGATTTTAATGAGAAGACTATTAAGAATGATTGCTAATCAGAGGAACAAGTCAAGTATACTAAAGAACAAACAACAGCTGATTCCAGCACTGAAGAAATTAAATTCCAGAAAGGCTTTAATTCTCCCTGCGACTAATGAAAAATGGCCAGTCAAAGCAGCAACTGTCAAAAATCCAACAATAGGGCAAGTTGGGATTTTTTTTTTTGTTTGACTTCACTTTTAGGAAAACAAATTTAGCTGATGTTCTTATTACTTTATAAATGAAGCACTTCATTTAAAGTGGCACATGCCTGTGCCAAAATATAGCGCATACTATGCCCCAACTCCCTGACCTGCTATTCAAAAGACAAACTGCATTCTTTTAAACCCAGATACCTCCATGAAAAATCTTTCCCTTCCTGACAAAGACAAAAGGTTAGATCGGAGGGGCATTATCTTATCAAGTGGCTAGAATACATTAATACAGGAAGAAACCTTTCAGTTAAAATTTTATAAACAGATGAAGGAAAATCTTTATACTTGCTATTTATATTACTTTCGCTCCATGGGAAAATAAGAGGAATAAATCTTGGTGGCTAGTCTGAGGCGTACTGGAAGAAATCCAATTTAATTAGGAAAAAACCCTGCTAACTTAGGGGTTGGAAAAATAGGACTTTGTAACAAGTATAAACCATTACGAAACCCAGTTTGTGATGAATAAGCAATGAATTCTTCCTTGACAGGTAAGCACTGTCAGTTATTTATTGAAGTTTCTTAGTTTGTGCTCTATGTGGCATGCTCTTCAGTTTTAGAGAGTAAGTGTAAAACTCTTTTCCTTGTTTACATTCATGTTCATTTTACTCTTAACAAGATAAATAACAATGAAACTAAGGATGCCTACACCTGAAACGATTTAGTCTGCAAGTACTGCTTAATTGCCTCCACCTTCATTGTTCCCTTATTCCAATGCTTAACCAGAAAAAGAATAATTAGCATGATCTGACTCAGAGTTGTCCTCTATAAAACACAGAGGTTCAACATGCAGGAAAAATATGTTGGGGCCCAGGAAGTGTTACTGAGAGTAACTTACCTGTGATGTGGAAGGCCGTCTGGATGAAAACTCAAGCTTGGGCTCAAAACTAAAACACTAGTTTCTTAGACCCAGCAAAACTCTGTGATGATGTGACTGCTTCACGGTGTACTTCAGGCTTTAGATGAGCATACTTATGGTTTAGAAGTCAAGATTTGGTCTCTAATACTTGCTAAAGGATTCCATACTTGTTACATACTTGGAAGCAGTGAGCGTTGGAATATACAGACACAAATTTGCCCTTGGGTTTTCCACACCTTAGAAGCGTTTATTCTTCTCTGCGTTAATTCACTTACACACTCAACAAATACTTGTTTTGCACACCTCTGTGCTGGAAAAATAACAAGAAATAATCATAAAATAAGTACAGAGAAAACATATACTTGTGCTCTGGGGCTGGTAGGGTAGCTGGGGAAACCTTGCTGAAGGATGTGTCCATTAACTCGAATGGGGCAGCCAACAGAACGGGTCCTGGCAGACAGTGTAAAGACAAAGAGAAGGCGTTTAAACAAAGTAAGTTCAACTGGCTTGTGTTTGCTCTTCCCATTTCATTTGAACGTAAAGTAAACAAGTGTATACTCTTGTGCCAACATGTTATGTAGAATGAAGCTTTCTCTTTCAGTGAATGCTGATTATTTGAGTTCTAAAAAAGGCCTCCATACATACCACACATCCCTAAAACACTGGATCAAACATAAAAGGTTGAGTTTCTTGAAGGTCAAATGAGAATGACACATGTGAAGTAATCTGAGTGTAGAATTTTTCTAGATTTCAAGAAACACCATATATAACATTTATATAATCCCAAATTACAAAGATAGCCTCTAGATTCAACAATTATCAAGAATAGACCACATTTACTTTTCTGCTTTTTTGAGTGTGAGTTGATATAGGAGAAGGAAATCTTAGTCACTGTTGCTTCTCAATAAAACTTTGGCAGATATTGCAAAAATTATGAGTATTTTCTTAGTCGCATTAAATTAACAATAATTCCTTGGTGTCACTCAATGCTCAATTTATGATCAATTTTTTTTGACTGGTGGAAAGATACCTCTATTATTTAATACAGACAAACAAAAACAACCAAAACTTCCCAGACTAATTAAACAAGATCCCCAAAGCACAAGCTTTAAAATGAAAAGTCAATGTGTTTGTTTATATTAAAAATGAGGGACTTCTCTTCAGTGAAGGGCACCATATTATTTAACATGTGCACCATCTAAGACCACTGAGGTGAAAAAAGAAAAAAATTATGAAAAAAGCCTAAATTCCCTCCACAAGAAAATTTAATATTGGGTTGGCCAAAAAGTCCATTTACTTTTTTCCATAAAATAAAAGACACATTTTTCATTTTCACCAATAACATTACTAATTTGGATATTTTGAGTATGTGGGCTATCCCCCATGTGGTATAATGTTGATTGTTCTCAGTTAATGTCTTGATTTGATTGTGATCAATTTCAACTGGTCTACCAGACCATGGAGCATGGTCCAGAGAGAAATCTCCAGCATGAAACTGTGCAAACCACTTTTGACATATTTGAACAGTCACATAACCTTCTCCATAAGCTGTACAAATCTTTTTTTTTTTTTTTTGCATTTCAGCTGCATTTTTACCTTTCTTGAAATAATAAAGCATAATATGCTAAAAATGTTGCACATTTTCTTCCATCTTCAATATAAAAATGGCTACACAAAAACTCACTAATTTTGATGAGCTTTTTAAAAATGCACACTGATATGACAACTGTCACAATACAATCTAACAAAATTGTTTCAAATGAAATTCAAGATCACTAAGCGCTACTGGAGCCATCTCACAGAAAAAAACAAATGAAGTTTTTGGCCAACTCAGTATCATCCCACTGACTTTTCTACAAGAAGAAGTTTTTCAAATTCATTTGTCTTACACAGCAACATAAGGAAGGGGTATCTGAGAATTCTAGAATGACATTAAAGAATATAGTATACATACATACACATGCACACACACACACTCCATGTTGATTTTGACCTTTCAATAATATTAAGATGGGAAGAGATCAGAAAGAAAGCAAAGGTTACATTCCATGTAAGGCATTAAAATAGAGAGGGATGACACAACAACCTAGAAAGCCATTCTCAGTGGAAATCCACGTTGACCATACCTCAAGTACTTTACAGTTAATTTCTTATGATCAAATAATGAAATAAGCAATCGTGGTGGCAAGAATATTAAATTAATTAAGCAGTTAGCATGTATCAAACACCAGCTCAGTGCCTAAATTCCCCCTCCCAATGGCACAACAATTGTATGAAGCAGGTATTGTGATCCCTCACTTTTAAAGGGGAAAACCCTAGTTTACAGTTGTTAAGTAAATTGATTGAGTTTTTAAGTACAGGTAGGTCAGGATTAGAATACAGATATGATTGCTGCTATTTTAATAATTTATGTATCTTATTTATCAACTAATAACACTAGGGAGTTTAAAGGTTCAAAGCATAAAAAGATATTCTCTGAAAAGACTTCTTTTGACTCCGGATTTTCTGCCTACTTATTCCCACACCACTATTGTCCTTTTTTTGTTTACACTTCTAGAGACTAATGAACACCCAATAAGGTCTATAGACATGTGCGTGTATTCTTTTTCTGCTCCTTTATTATGCCAGGCCTGCCATAGTCTTCATCCATTTATGTATCTTCTATATATAACATATACTTGAATACAAGCACATTTTTCCTAATTTTCATAGTTTATAGTATTCTTGGTTCTCAAACAATTTGTTTCTTGACCAAGTTGTTCATGAAAGAAACATCTCAGTTGTTGAACAAAACATCAAGTCTAGATTCTCTGCTAGACAACCTTCATGCTGGTACGTATATGATCAGTCATCATGCACCCCTCAGGCAACAAACAGAGGAGATTCGATTTTTGAACAGATCACTTCTTGAACAGTTTTGCAGAATGAATTAAGTTTGAGAACCAAGGTTCCACTGGACCATAATTCAGTTAGTCATTCCCATCACGATGGGAATTTAGAATGCTTTCCATCATTTTCTTTTAAAACCAATGCTTCCTATCATCTTGAATTGAATGGTGCCTCCAACAGGTTGTATTCGAGAGTGACTATCATACATCTCTGTCACGTGTGTCAACTCTGAAATTGAAATCATGTGTTAGAACAGCATAACTTGGGTTGTAGTAGCTTCATTGCATTGATTGCTGCAACTAATGCCCTCTCTGCACTCTGCTGCTTTGATAGAGCCCTACCCCATGCAACCTGGGCTGATCATCTGAATTGTTCTATTTATCTGAGCAATAAAAAATTTGATACAAGCAGCAGCTTCACAAAGAACACACATGTTCTTGTTTCTTTTGGATACCTGATATTACCAAGAGACTATGTCTGGGTTAGACTGCTACAGGATGGGAAACCACATGGGGAAGAACTGAGTCATCCAGCCAGCACCATCCTAGACCAGTCACCTTCTAGCTCACTGACCAGGTGAGCACAGGTGCATGGGCAAGCATGTTTCCCAAGCATGACTGGAGCAGAGCAGCAGAGTAAAGTAACTGATTTATTGACCAATAAGAAAAAAAAAATGACCACTAAGTTTTATGTGTTTTTTTAATGTCAAAGATAACTGATGTGGTTCATCTAGACTAGTATATTAATTAATCCTTATTTCATTCAACTAAACCATTCTGTTTGCTCCTCACTCATTCCTATATTGTTTGAATTCTTTAAGAAAATATGTGACAGATATGTGTTCCTTTTGTTAAAAAAAGTACCCAACCCCAAATATACATTTGTCTCACTTTAGCCCTCATCATCATCAGTCTTGTTCAAGCAATTTCAGTAGTGTCAACAAGATGTCATCTTTATGCCATCTCTCCATATACCATGGGACAAATGAACAATTACTGCAACTAGAGGAAGACTAGTTATTTCAGTAAGTGCATGAATAAAAACCATGATAAATTATTTAGGAGGGTTTTTTTCACTAATAAAGTGAGAAGTGAATGTCTGAAAAAGAAGATAAGCTATCTAGTATTAAAACAATAGAGACCAATATAGTTGATAATATGTACCTACTAGATGATGCTTGAGAGAAAATTTGTGACTCAAGAGAGAGATTTATGAATTCTTCACTATAAAATGAATCTAAAACCCTGAATTTGAAAGGGACTGATGAAGACATTGTAGGTCTGAAGAAATGAAGGCAAAGGAGCAATTGTGGTAAACAACCTCACTTACTTGGATGCAATTATGAAAATGTCCTTCGTGACTGTTATTAACCACTTAAAGCTGTGTTGTCTTAGAATCTGAAGTAAAAATAACAAAACATACATGTGTACATATCCATCAAGTTTTAACATAATTTCTAATAGTGCAAAAACTCTGACCTAACCGTGGATAGAATCTAATCTGCCCCAGGTTAAGATGCCTTGCTAAAGAACAATGTTTCTAACTCACATTCTTTTGTTAAAATTTTTAATAGCATATGTCAACATGAAGTGTATACAGTTTTCTGGAGCTATTAAAAAACCCATAGTATGTGCAGAGGCTTCAAATGAAAGAAAAATGTTTAGACATTTCAATTTTTTCTGTTACTTAGAATCTGTTTCAGGATCCTGATATTTGAAATAAATATGTTGTGTTCATGTATCCATACTGTTCACACAATGCCCTAACTATAGTCGAAGGAACATGACAGATGTTTCATTTTCCAGAAGCCATATTAAAAAACAATCACAAAATGCTCATAGAGAGAGCATTCACTCTCCAATGCTCTCCAAGACAGAAATATGAAAGTCTGGCTTTTTTTTTTCATATTTTGTTCTAGTGGATTCTTTTTTTTTTTAATTTTATTTTAATTGTTGTTCTTATACAGTTTTTTGTTCCCATTCCATCCCACCGCCCCAGCCCTCCCCAGCTCCCTCCCATTTCCACCCCGCTCTAGCTTTTGTCCATGTGTCTTTCATACTTGTTGCTTTAATCCCTTCCCCTTTTCCCTGGATATTCCTATCCCTCTACTCTCTTGTTCTCAATTTCAGTGTCTTTGGTTATATTATGCTTGTTTGGTTTTTTGATTAGGTTCCTGTTAAAGGTGAGGTCATATGGTATTTGTCTTTCACCCCCTGGCTTATTTCGCTTAGCATAATGCTCTCCAGTTCCATCCATGCTGTCGCGAAGGGTAGGTGCTCCTTCTTTCTTTCTTTCTGCTGCATAGAATTCCATTGTGTAAATGTACCATAGTTTCTTGATCCATTCATTTATTGATGGGCACCTAGGTTGCTTCCAACACTTGGCTATTGTAAATTGTGCTGCTGAAAGTCTGGCTTTTACTAATGAAAAATAAGGTGATCTCAATTTCTCCAAGGACTGTCAATGATTGAGGTCTCATGTGCATTTTAGTTCATTCAATATCTTTAAGATTTTATATTCAAAATAAGATTAATCTCTATGTGTACATATATGTGTATGATTCTCATGTTTGAAGTCATCTCTTATTTCTTCATGAATGGTCAATCTAATTGGCTAATCAGTCTATTCAACTAAACATTGAAAATTAGTCACACTATAAAGAGAGCCTAATGATAATTCTTGATGACATTTATGTTTGCTGCAAGAAATTCACATACACCCATTCAATTTTTACACCAAATTATAAGTAGGCACATTGATTACCCCTTTTTAAAGAAGAGGAATCAAAAGCCTGCCCAATGTAACATGCAGTGGAAAGAAAGAGTTTACCAAACCCAGAAGTCCAACCTATTCTCTGAAAGGGCTTTTGAGAGATGGTTTTCTTAAATGACAGCTATTAGGTCTGAAATAAATTTCTTAGTGGACCAGCTGTGGGTTAGACATGAAGTGTGCTTTAATCTCTATCATACTTCAAGGTTATAGCTAAGCTGTACCAGAAACTCAGACACCCTCCATGACTAGGTGAGGCAGGACCCCTACGGCAAGCACCTAGTATTGGGGCTGTTGTGGCACTGACCTTATGTTGACATGACCTGTTTTGGGTTTCTAGCCATTCACTAAACACTGCATTATGCACGACTGTGGGCTGACTATGGGCTAACGGCTAAACTAAATCATTGTCTGCCATAGCATCCTCAGCACCTAGCATTTTACTTTGCCCACAGTAGTACTCAAATGTTTGTCGTAAGCTAGAACTTGGAAGGAAAGTTTATACAACATGTTTGGGACATATGGGATCGAAATTAGCAAGATGATTAGGTGAGCTCAAGACTCTGCTATCTGCACACTTCTTAGGTAAAATCTCGGGCATATTAATTTACACAATAGATAGTTTCCTGAAAAGCAGCTTGAAAAAAATCACAACTTCTGCGATCCAATCATATTTTCTATTGATTTACATTAGGTTCTCAGAGCTCTTAGCCTTCATTTGGGATTGATTGTCAATTGGTTCAATCTACCTTTAATTGAACTCTGCTGCTTCCCCCTTCTAATTTGCCTGCCCCCATCCCAAGTAATTAGTGATCTAGGCAACCACTACACAAAAACAATTCTACTACACACACATATATATTTAATAGAAAACTAATTTTTCTAATAATATTACAATTTTACATATCAAAATTTTAAAAGGAGAGATGTACTACTTTTTTATAGCAGTAGTCACTTTTGGAAAACAGTTTATTGTAGAGTACTCACAGATTTGGGTTATTTGCAAAGTAGAAATTATGAATTGACATTGCTCCTTACCAATGAATTTCATTCATTTCACCTCAAATTAATTTTCATACCCTTTTAATCAGTGTTTCCTTCTTTTCCATGGAAGGCATTGCTCATTCATAGGTAATTAAGTTGTAGTCTGACAAAATAATAAAATCATGGCTTTGCAGTCAGGCTGACCTAAGTTCAAATTTCTTTTCAGCACTCACTGTATTTGTATCTCTGGACAAATTATTAAACTTGTTGGTATCTTCATCACTGAAAATTGTGGTAATAATAACTCAGGATTTTTTAAAGGATAAATGTCAAAAATGGTAAACCACTTAACACAATGTCTGATACGTGGCAGCTCTGTTTACTAATATTCTTTTTGTCATTTCTTGCTTCATTAGTAAATAAATTCTGGTGCATTTACTGATACTTCTGATTAGACCTTTATGGTTTAAACAGATTTTCTGGCTTTTAACAAGAAAATAAAATACACCTTAGGTCTTATATTGATTAGCTTTAATATCCAATGTTTTATAAATAATAGAATTTGGCTCAATAACAACAAAATGAAATCTAACAATGGAATGTTGGTTTTATTCAAAGCAATCAATGAGAATGTTGATTCAACCAGGGTGGTGAACACACAACACAATATGATGTATTATAGAATTATACACCTTAAATCTATATAATTTTATTACATAATGTAACCCCACTAAATTCAATAAGAGAGAGAACTTTGATTCATCCTATCAACTCCAGCTCTGTGTTTGATAGGATTATCATTAGAATTTATGATGCTTGTGAGAATAAGACTCAGACAGTTGGAAAGTGTGGAAAATGCTTTAAAATATAAATTTGCTATAAATCACGAGCAGCGCACTGGTGTTAAAGAAAATAATACATGTCAGAGCATAATGACATCAACAAGTTTGCAAATTGTCTAGAAAGCTGACAAATAATTCTGATTTCCAGAACAAAGTTAATGACACTGAAAATGTGTGTCTCTTCCATTTACCATCTACACTGCAAATATATTATACATACTTATGTGTATATATGTAGACACTCTTATGCAAATATGAATTCTAGCTAAATAGATAGGACTCTATACATCAGTCAAAGTTTATTTCTGTAACGAATTTTTAGTTCTAATTAATAGTCATATTTACTCTATTCCATGGTTTGCTCTTCTAAGGTAAATTCATAAGTAGTTGAATTGTACAGTATTCCGTGACTCTGAACAAGAATTAATTTGGTGGTTTACAGGAGGATGGTTTCCAAAGGCCCAGATGGCAGATGCCCAATGTCATAATTCCTATATTCTGAGGTTGGGTGAATACGGAGCTGGAAGAGAAATACTCAGGTCTGCTAATAGAAATTTACTGTACCAGTTCCTCCCCAATCAGATTGCCAATCGCACCCCGTTAGTTTCCTAATCAAACTGTAAGTGTAATACATACATACAGATTGTGTTTTTCAGCTACTGAAATATAGTCATTTTCCAAAGGGCTAATCATAGTAAATTACTGAACCTAGGAAAAATAAAATTCTATAGCTATAAAAATTCAAACTTGCCAGCATAAACTCATTTTTTAAAGTATAAAAATATTATCAAATAATAACATTATTATTCATGGGAGATTATTTTTTTCCTGTAGCACCCAGGTTTTAATTACGAAATGAGCATCAAACATGACAAATAGCCAGTAAGATCTAATGACTATCTTTTGCCCAGTCAGCTTTCTCCTTAGTTCCCTTTTTTGATTATCCTTGGGAAAGCAGAAATGATATTTTAAAAATTCAAAGCAAGACAGAATTAAATACAAATGCCAAGTGAAGAGGATGATAAAATTTTCAAGTCTGTGGGCACAAAGCTGTTTCTGCAGTGTCTTCGCATGGTGGTGTCTTAAGTGGGAGAGAGCCAGGGTCTGACAGTGGTTCACAAAAGTATTTTCATTAATGGAAATACTGCAATGAGACAATGCTTCCTGTCACTTAGAAACAAAGTCAGCATTCGTCCTTTTTGCACACTTAGGGAACGTACCACAGGCAGAAAGAAAAAGTAACATTTTTGTTTGAGTAAAGTACATTAAAAGTAGTTACATGGAACAGACTTTGTTCTGGCTGGTACTGGAATTTTGTGTAGGGAAAAGGTAGGATACTTATTAGATGGATTGCATTTAGTGTTCCATGTGCTGTCAGAATGCAAAAGTACTTTTCTAAATTTGTAGAATAACAGATGGATGGATTAGTAAGGTGGATGTGGAGGGAGAATTAGCATTGAGGAATAGAAAGGACCCTCCCCAAAAAAAGGCCTTGGAAACTATGGTTGTTGAGGACAGTCTGTGAAGGGCGGAGTACTGGAGTGATTCTGCCCAGGCCAAATCAAGTTGTGTTTGGAGACCTGGAGGGAAAAGATGTTTTAGAATTAAATACACACGAGCTAGTATTCTAATATCTGCATTGATTGACAATGAGCATAAAGCAAATAAATATTACTTTCATAGAATTCGGTTAATGCAGAAATACTTTCTACTAAAGCCACAACCCTCAAACGTGGTACTTGGATCATGCTTTAGAGTAGATACAGCAGTATTTTAAGGCTGATTTGAAGACTTTGATGATGGATTTGTGCTACCTTGTTGTTTGAAATGGATGTCCGGTGAGATGCTTCACTTTCACAAAAATGCCATATTTTCCAGTTAAAGTGTTCACTGTATAATAGTTTTAGATTTACAGAAACATGAGGAAGGGACACAGAATTTCCATACACCTCACACCCAGTTTTGCCTATGACTAACACATTACTTGGTTCATTTGTCAGAGTTAATGAACCAATATCAATACATTACTACCAGCTAAAGACTATACTTTATTCAGAATTCCTCCGTTTTTACCAAATGTCTTTTTTCTATTCCAGGGTCTCACTGCATATACCTCTTACCTAACAGTTTGTGTCGTTAGGCTCTCATTGATGATGAGTTTCTGAGATGTCTCTTATGTTTTATGACCCTCCATGGGGCTCTTGCCAATTGCTTTTTCGTGGTTGCACTGGGACTGTGGGTTTTGGGGAGGAGGACACTGAAGGGGAAGTGCCACTCTCACCACATCATGTGAGTGGCACATACTGTCAACGTGACTTTGCACCCCACCAAGGCTCACAATTGCCCATTTCATGTCCTCTGCTTCATCTGGACCAGGCTTTTTCCAGGCTTCTCTCCTCCCTGCAACCCTGACCTCATCTCAACCCCGAGCATGAGCACACCCTAAAAGGGAGAGCACGTCTCACCTACGGACTCTTTCCAAATCAGCTGCCCACTCTGAGACACATCTCCCACCAAACCCCACTGATTGTTATTCTTCCTCATTTGCCTGCTAGGATGCAATAATGAAGCACCACTGGGTGGCTGAACAGAAATTAATTTTCTCACAATCTGATAGCTAGAAGTCCAAGTTCAAGGTGTTGGCAGATTTGGTTCCTTCTAAGGTTTCTCACCTTGGCTTATAGATGGTCAACATCTTGCTATGTCCTCACTTGCATCCCTGGTGTGTTTTAGTGTGTCCAAATTTCATTTTCTTGTAAGGATTCCAGTCAGATTGGATTACAACCCATCCACTTGACCTTATTTAGCATGCATCACTTATGAACACAGTCACATTTTGGGGTATTGGGGGGTAGGGCTTCAACATATGAGTTTGGAGACACAATTCAGCCCATAACACCCAACTTCACCTTACCTACTGCTTAGTCCTTCTTTTTGTATAAAAGAATAGCCTTTTAGTGTTTGATTTTGAGGCATTTGCATATTTCTAAGATCTGAGTGCCTTAATGATGTACATACATTCTGATAAATGCACCATTAGGTGATTTTGTCAATGTGCACAGAGTATATTTACACAAACATCGCAAACTTACATGTGATGGGCTACTATGCACCTAATCTATATGGTATAGCCTCTTGCTTGGAGGCTACTGTAGCCAAGAATGTTACCGTACAAAACAACATGAGATTAAATACACACAAGAGCAAACTATGCAACAAGAGACACAGCAAACACAAGAGGTATGAGGCTGCTGTCTGTGTAACAGCACGCTTTACAGCAAATATTTTTTATAAGTAGAAAGAGTATACTCTAAAATAACAATATAAATTATAGGATAGTAAATACATAAATGGGTAACACGCCTGTTTATTATCCTTATCAGGTTTTATGGACCGTGCAGATTTGAACTTGCTGTACTCTTACATGACTGGTGGGCAGCACAGTAGGTTTGGTTACGTCAGCCTCACCACCAACACGTGAATGATACATTGCAGTACAACACTAGACAGTTATGATGTCAGTAGGTGATAGAAATTTCCCAGCTTCACTGTAACCTTTGTTTTATTGTTGTTCAATTAGACTTATCAAATTTTGTGGGACCACAGTTATACGTGTAGTCCATCTTTGACGGAAGCATCTTATGCCACACATGGACTGTAGTCTTTTTGTCATCTGTATTTAAAGTCTCTGTGGATTCTATATCATCTATATATTTTAAAAATGTTTATCTTCCCCTGAGAACATTTGTTCATTGCTTTTTAGAGAGGGAGGGAGGGAGAGAGAGAAACATTGATGCAAGGGAGAAGCATGAATTGGTTGCCTCCTGTATGCACCTGGGCTGAGGACAAACCTGCATCCTAGGTGTGTGCCCTGACCAGGAATCGAACCCACAATCTTTCTGTTGCAGGACGATGCTGCAGCCAACTGAGCCACACTGGCCAGGGCTCTATGTCATCTATATTTTTAAATGACTTCAAGAAATGCATTGGGATGACTCAGAGTGCTTGATATCCAAAAGAACTGATTCAAGTGGGAATATCTGAAGGGAAGACTGGCACGGACTAGGTTACTTTGGCTCTGATTGAAGAAATGTAACAAATAAAGTATTGTAACTTACACAGCGTAGATGATGTCAGGTTCAAAATCTTAGTGTTAGAGGGCACTATAGTGACTCTTTGTCCAGTGAACCAGCCTAACTTAAATGCAGCAAGCAGATCCATTGTTTTTGGCTGGAGGCTGTAAGCCACAAAAAGACCATGAGCACATTTTTATGACAGGACATAAATGATATTTTGACATGTCCATGATTTAGACAATTTGCTTGAAAATAACTACTTCATAAATTCTGAGAATGAAAAGAAAATTGCACTCAGCTCAGTTTCAGCATCTTTAGGAAGTATAAATTGCAGACTTGTAAAAGAAATAGACAAAAAAGAAAGAGAGAAAAGAAAATGAGTTTAGTTGCTAGCAAGGACTGATTACTGAGGGTGATTAACTAGTTGTAAATTTTTGAGATCCTGTAAGCTTTATATTTTTACAATTGCTTCCTTCCTATTTTTCTATTGGCTGTTTAACATCTTTTAAACTCCCACTATATAGTCTGGAGACCCCTAGAATAAAATCATAAAGATCAAATCTTAGAGGTTACAGGTTTTAGGAGACACACAAAACTGTCTTTCATCTCTAAGTCCTGGAGCAAGATATTCCATCTAAACAGGTATATCTTGTCATGTTTAAACAGGGATACTCACTCTGACTTTATATATTTTTTATAATTAGATAGTACACATGAAGTGCCTACAATGACATATGGTAAGGTATTCAACCAGTATAAGTAGCAGCAACATTAGAACCAGTAGTAGTGATTATTAGTCATTATAAAAGTTCCCTTTCATCAGGTGATATTTCTCTAATTACAGCTTGACCCAGAGCCTGTCTACTCTGATGTTTAGAAGGTGGCAGCAGCTAATTGAATCTGTTTGGCTTCTTTCCCCTCACCCTGTTCTATTAGAAATAAGAAAGACACTTTGTGTCCATTATATTAGCCACATGCTTCTACTCTTGGATCAGATTTTATAGTAGAGTTGATTATTTCTCCCCATCTTTGTAAGGTGTGTCCATCACTAATTTGAGTGGACCGAAGATTGACCCAAAATGGACCTAAACCAGGGGATTACTTGCATTGTAAGACTTTGTTTCTTACAACTTGACCCACATCCAGGCATAGTCTAGTTCCTTCCCCACACAGATGGAAACTAACACCATGGACGGAGTTTCATGATGTTAGTTAACAATCACCGATGACGGAGTTTCCCTCGGACATTTCACCCTTGTAAGTGTTGGCCTGGTGACAGTGCTTGGACCAGAAGAACGTTACTGACTGGTTTAGGAGATCTGATTACAACAGCCGTAATAAATTGTGAACCAAGAAAATGCTGAAGGTGGGTTTTCTTATCCTTGTTCAAACTCTTGGAAATGTGACTATAAAAAGTGGGTAGAAGGAAAGAGAAAAAATAAGGCAGTGAAACGCATGGTTTTAATGACCTCAATTATGGGAGCCTCCCAGGAGACTCACCCCGTGGTTCCCAGGTCTGGCTGGTGTTTTCGCTGTTGTTCTATCCTGCACCTTTGTGTTATCTGTCTGGATGAATTAGCCAGCAGAGCACAATAAACATCCTTAGTTAGCAAGTACCAGCTTTCCTTAGGGAAAGGCGTTCTTTTTCTGATTTTCTTCTTATTATTTATGAGGCTTGAAGAAACTGTTAGGATATCAAAACATTTAAGTTATTACTCTTATAACCAGCTTCTTTCTTTATGCCATTGAAATTACTAGGGGAACATATCATTTTAAACCTTTTGAACCCTTGGAATTTCCCAATTGGACCAATGATACTATTCAAAATTTACTTAAAATAGGGTTACCAGGTAAATCATATTTCTCATTCAGACAATAAAGCTGAAAATATTATCTATCCTTTTACATATATATTAACACTTCCATAAGAATTTACCAACTGCATCACACATGTGGCCTTGATGGGGTAGAAAGTGCACTTTCATTTAAACACGGAATTCACACAGACAGCAGTGATCTCTTACCATGTTCCTGCACTTCACAACCTGTGTTCTAATTTTAAGTCAAGAATCTGATGTGTATATTTATACATAGCCATGCCTGAATCAACTTGTAACTGTAAGCCTTTGGGGAGTCAGAGTGTTTGAACATCTGCACTTACCACATGTTTCCAGTTGGAAAAGAAACATCATTTAGAAGACCAGGGTTTTAAAAAAGGAAGCAATAGTGACAATATTTTGTAGGTGTTCCAGATGCTGAGAAATGTATTCTACAAATAGGACTTGGGGTTTACTGTAGCAAATAAGGGTGTACAATGGTATTTTAAACTGGAATGGACATACTAAAATACTTGCTATATGTCTTTCCTTTATTTCCCTCAAATGTTTTGACTACTGTTTTAACAAAAATAATAACAGATTGGATTACACGACAATCTCTGTATCTAATACTTTCTTTAAAAAGTCAATGAATACTTTTATTCTAAAAAGTAAGAGAATCTTTGGAACAATATTAATTTCAAAAAAATCTCCAAGTCATATTCTGTGTTTATTAAACAGATTAAGCATTACATACTCTCTTTTGAAGTGCAAAAATAATCTCTTCTAATCACAACTGGAATTTGTCCTTCATTAAATAATTGCCTAGTGGTTAGTATGTTTCTTACAATACTTAAAAGAGAATACTGATCTCAGTCTTCTCTTGTAGAAATTGAATTAATCTCTCTTTTGGAACCCTATGGTTTATATTTACAATGTAAGTATCTATCAGCAGAAACTAATTAATTGGACTCTATAACCTTCTAAGAGTAACCTTAAAGCATGTAATAGTTATCTGTGCTGTTTAAAGAAAACACTGGGAGCTAATTTGAACAGAACTTTCCTGAAATGTCAGGAACCCTTTAATCTGATAAAGAAAGTTCATGTAAGGAAAACTCTTTCATCACCAACTTTCATACACTACAAAACTAACAATGTAACCAACCTTTCTACATATGGGCAAGTTCATTTGTCTTGTTATATGTGCTGCTATTACATATCATACAAATGACTGTATAAACTAAGGTGGTTTTGGCATTTTGCACGTACATAGTTTTAGGAAAGTAGGTAAAGGGGAATTTCGTTTTAACATTAGTATTGTTTCCATTATGAGTTCACCCCCATGTTCATGTAATTGTGTTTGCAAATCTACCTTGCTGCCTGGTGGTGAAGATCCAAAAGAGGTGTGGATTTAACAATTTTTTAATAAAACTAATGGTCTTGGATGTATTTTGAATAAACTGGTTTTTAAGAAAGATTAGATTTGGGGGGAAATACTTTTAAATATAATAATAAACTTGGTAGTTTAGCATTTTATTGAATGAACAGGTTTTCCTGTTTTTCCTTTCTTTGAAGCAAAACACACCTGCCACTATATTTTTAAAGAAAGTTGTGTAATACATGGATAGAAATATTATTATTTGGTTCAAAGAATATTGAGATCATTTTTTGACATTGGATGTTTATGACTACTTCAGGCCTCTGTAATATAACCTTTAAAATGTCAGTACAATTGACTTCAAAAGAGGCAATCAGTATTTTACTACATATTATTCTTAACTTTTGGGGGCTCTTATATTTTACATTTAGATAACTTAAAATACAACAATTATTTCAGTTCAAAAAATTCTCCTTAAGAGTCACTATTAACCTGTGCCTGTGGGTAGCATGAGGAAGCTGCTACCTGCCAGTCTTGTGTCACTGAGAACAGCAAGGAGCTTTGATTCCCCAGCCCCACATCACAGTCTAGGAATATTTTTAAGTGAAGTAACTGGGCCAGACAACTAGCTGGAGGTCTCTCATTACTTATTCTGGCTTGTTACTTCAGAATTTCTTTAGTTGTAACTTTTCCTATCCATGCTTCAATCATGGAAAGGGCTTGGAATTCTTTTTTTTTTTTTTTTGGTAATTTCAGAGGAACTGTCCATGAATCCAAAAGAAAGCATGGTATGGTGTGATACCCCAGAACTATTAAAATAAAATTCCTGTAGAAAATCTAGAACGAAAATTACAGTAGACCAATGCCACATCAATGAAACCAAATCTGTGTCAACAAATTATAAGTAGTTGATATAATATGCATATTGATAATAGAGTTTAAACTCCTCTTCGATCACAAGATCAAGTGTTTTGGTTTTTACTCTTGTTATATCAGCGAAGCCTCAAAACTAACTTAACCAAGCTCCATCTTAGCTAATATGCTCTTTGCCACATTAGCATTGAACAAATGTCACAGGTACTGCGAAAATTACAGTATCACCTAACCTCAGATCACTGAAGGATCAAGATAAACTTCCAGCTTGTGATCTGGCTCAACATCAAATAATATTGAAAAGAAACTTTTCCAAACTTTCTCAATCAGAAATTTGAAACTATGAAGGAATTGACAGAATGTGCATGTTCCTGCCAATGTGTTTTAGGCAACTTTGGGATAAATATTTTAAAGTTATTATTAATATACTGAATATTCTCTATAATTTAAAACAGTTTTTAACTGCAATAGTTTAAAATGCCAATGCCTTGGAAATCCTGTGAATTACGAATTTGCTCTTATCAGACATTTTTTAAAGTTCTCACAGAGCTGGGAAAACTAGAGAGATTGGGGAAATGAAGACAAAATCAGCATAATACCAAGCATTTATAAATTATGTAATTATGCATATTACTCTGCTTTGTATAAATACAAAGATGGTGTTTTGTAGCACATTAAAAAAGAAAATGTAGAACATATCTCTTTTTGGATAAAAGAAAAAACTGGACCGAACCACATGGGGTAATTTTAAAACTAATATTGAAAAGTCCCAAAATAAAACTTTAAAATTATAACTTTATAATTCCAAGAAATCTTTGAGGCAAGATATAAAATTGGTAATTGCATATTCAAATATGGTAACTAAGTTAAAAAAAAAAACACCCAACATTATTTTTCAACCACATATTTGGCCGAATGGGATTTCATTCATGCCTGAGAAATGGTACTTTTGATACATCTCTTTTCCTTCCAGTCATAAAAGAATAGAGTTTATTCAATGTTTACTGAAAATGTTCTTTCCTTTATAGACTATAAACATCCTCTCTACTCCTTCATCATTTACTTTTTCTTCCGAATACTTCCACATATTGACATGTATCTCACATCACCTTTTCTTAATTTTCTAGTACACCCAAGGTGAGACTCTAAACTGAATTCTCTGCATTCGCACCAGCTACCAACTTCCCAACAGCCCTCAAGTCACTGCGGCAATGAGCAGTCCTCCTCTGACGCTCACATCCCCAGTCAAGGGGATATTTGACGTGCGCTCCCCATGGATTTAAACCTTTTGTGAGTGAAATTGGAAAACGAAGTAAGTCATGCATGGGAACAAAAATCACGAGTCTTCCAATGAATTATGCATTTTTGGATGCAAATGCTTCCATTTGCACGATACTTCACTGTTAAACATGTGCTCCTTTAGCATATGCTCTAATCCTGTGCTACCTATTTGATGGCATGTAACAGTGAAAGCCACTGGCTGCCAAGTGTCACCCTAATGACTGCAGATGACTGGCATTTAAATACTTCATGTGAGGGAGTCTGATTAGGAGCAACTCTTATCCAGAGCATGGCTAACAGAAGGAACATGACAGAAGCACAGGAATAGAAAATACATACATACACTAATTAGGGTTAAGGTTAAAATGTCAAGCAAAAATGGCTTTGTAATTAAAACTGTCCAGGACTTTAGATCTTATCACACACAGCAATATAATCAGACTACCAAGTTATTGGGACCCTGAACGGGACAGCAGGACGTAATCCAAGTTACAAGGGACTAACACTGCAAGATGCTCTTGTCAAAACTCAGCCGGCAGAGATTTTACAAACCTGTTGACACTGGTATTCTTACATTCTCTATAGGCTCATAACACATTCTTAGTATGTTCCTGTGGTTGCCGTTTTCTAAGCAATATCAACAATAGTGAGTGACCTCACCTAAGAGTTAATCATATATATAAATATTTACATATACAGTGATAAGATAATAAGATAATGACAGGTAAAGATGGAGCAGAATTACAAAAACAAAGGTAAATTTTAATTAGGAAAACAAACTTGAGACTCAGTGATATGATATAGTATATGAACTACAATGTCCTTGCATTTTCTCTCACTATCACAAGCCTGTCACACGTTTGTGCTACCTGTTCATTGTACATACAGGCTCTTGATAACACCCATGTAAGACTGTGATAGCACATGGTTGTGAATGAGTGCATTACCCCACACGGTAATGATCTGATCAACATTTACAAAGTCTATCTCGTATCACTGGTTCCCCCAAACTATAAAGTTAATAAAAATATTATGAAGCATATACACAGCATGATACTGTAATCAGGGAAGAATTATGACTTATGCAAATGATAGTGAATAATTTTGTACATTGACAAGTTACATGTATCATGAATTGCATCTCAGATCGCAGTTTGAGATCAAGTTCCCAACTATGAACTCAGAGCTCAGGGAAAGGTACACCATCACACGCACTCCCCTTGGGAAACCTTTGGTAGTTCCTTTATTTAACTGCAGTTTTTATAAAAATATTTACCTGAAGGGAGACTAATAAGAAAAAACACAGCAGTTCAACAGAAAGCTGGCATTATATTAAAAAGTAGTCATGATTAAAGTGTGTAAAACTACAACAATGTAACAAATAGGTAAATCTTCACTGTGTCTTACCTGTAGAAGCAGTGTCTTGGGAGTGTGGAGTGCTGAAAAGATGCAAGTCTCTAAATTAGAAAACCAGGGGGTGTTTGCACTCCCAGTTTTAGCAGAGCTACTGTTCTACGCATAAGTAATAAACTGCCTCTTCAAAGTCGTCCTGACCACGGTGTGCTTGGGCAGTAGCTGGAATCCCTGCCAGAAAGCCTGCCGCTGCTGCTGCTCCTGCAGCCTTCTGCCTTCGCAGGGAGACCTAACATAGGAGTGTGCCGGAGAGCATCCTTAGTCCCCTTCCTCTCCCCCTCCTCTTTGCGTGGTTTTTCTTCCTATCTGAGTGTGTGCGTGTCTCTCTCCCCCCCTCCGGCCCCCCTTCTCACTCTCCCCCCATCACTAATGGAGAGTTACCATTTGGCTTATTCGGCAGACAGTCAAAGAGGACAGGCTGGCAGGCAACTGTGCAGTCCCCCTCCCCTGCTGAGACACATGAATGTGTTGTGAATTAAAGACAAAGCCCCGGACCAGAGCAGCGCATTACTACCTGAAACAGCACTGCAATGATGCTCCGCACCGAGACTCTGCAGGCAGCCGGGCAGCCAGGCAGCCAGGCAGCCAGAGGGCTGGACCAGGTTCCCTTTGCCCTCCCCTCCTAGGAACATGCATCTTAAAGTTTAGCTCAGGACTTTGCTTCCCCTCTAGGGGACCTAGTTTTCTGTCTGATCACCTTAAACAAAAAGGGTTTTAGTTAGTTTCCTATTATGTTAAACCTGGAGAACCTAACTAATCCCTGAGTTGTTGCCAAAGTAACTGAATTTTCTAACTTTTGAAGATAAAGATAAAGATAAAGATCAGGTCTGTTCCGCCTCAGATAAATGTGTTCCTGGTAGCCGGAAGATGGATTTCTCTAGCCTCAGTATTCCTATAGGGACTGAGTGGGAAGAGGTTGGGTGCTGAGGTGAGCAGACCAACAAACAAAAAGCATCAGTCTCTCACAAGTGCCAGAAATAGAAACTGAGATAAACTAAAGTGAAATTGATGAACGAGTCTGGAGGAACATAAGTGCAAAGGAATGAACGGAGGGAATAACTGGGACTCACTGATTTCCTATAGCTATTATTCAGGTTTGAT
This sequence comes from Anoura caudifer, assembly GCA_004027475.1. NCBI lineage: Eukaryota > Metazoa > Chordata > Mammalia > Chiroptera > Phyllostomidae > Anoura > Anoura caudifer. The sequence continues at coordinate 264,168 of PVKU01000448.1, forward strand.
AACCAAAAGAAACCTACATATATAGTTCCTTTTGGGTGGTTTTTGCTAGTATTAATATATAAATAAACACAGGCTAACATGTATTCTGCATTCAGGAAAGATTTAGTAGGTGATAGCCTGCAGGTGTTTACCTAAGAACAGAGATTTTTTTTCCATATTCAGAAGCTACAGAAGTTACTCAACTACGACAATACGGCTTTGAGATGCACAACCCTAAATAATGGTCCCAATCAATTTATACTACTAGGATGAGTCTTTTAAAAAGTACCATAATGTAATGCAGACATTAGTTTTTGGAAAATTAATTAACATTAGATTTATCTATAAATGCCAAAACACTTGAAAAAATAATGGCTGAAATAAAATAGAAATGTATTTCTGTCCCTCATGAAGACGAAGTGCGAAGCTAAGCGCAGGGCTGCCGTGAGCTCCGCGATCATCAGGGGCCTGGCTCCTCCTACTCAGCCATCCTCAACGTGGGACAGATGGCTTCCCAAGCAGTGACCACCAAATCAATGCCCGCACTTCAGAAAGAGATAAGAATGAGGAGAAAATGCCCCTTATTTAAGTATATATCTTGGAAGAATACCATGTTGCACATGAGATTTTTTGGCAAGAAATGAACCATGTAACCATCTACCTAGCCAGGAACCTAAGTATTCTCTTACTAAGGAAGAAAGAAGTAATGGAGTGTGGGAGGGTGTAACAATACAGTAAGATAAAGGATAATGGATACTGTAAATGATAACACAGCATCTATCCTACCTTTCTCACACTGCGTAACCGCAGTGCAGCTTGGGTAATTGGTTCCATTTCGAGCAGGGGACCCTGTTTAGTCTAAGGCAATTGTGGTAACAGCATCACCCGTGCTAGAAATGATTGTTCAGGAAGCCAGCCAGGCCTGAGCCATTTAGAGTGTGATATTCACTTGGTGGCAGTTATTGGCTGAAGGATGGCATATTTTTTTTTAACACTGACCCACTCCTCACACCTTCAAACAGAAGGGGATAATTGCTCAACATAAAAGAAAGGGTTTAGGATCTAGTTTTAGGATGAATATGACAATTTGGACAAAGAGAAAAAAAACAGGTACTTGAAATCCATGAACTTTTTTTTTTTAATCCTCACCCAAGGACATACCCATTGACTCTAGAGAGAGTAGAAGGGAGGGAGAGAAAGCAAAACATCAATGTGATCTTGTATGTACCTGACCAGGGATTGAACCCGCAGCCTGAGTACCTGAGTAAGTGCCCTAACTGAAAATCGAACCCACGACCTTGAGGTGTATACGATGATGTTCCAACCAACTGAGCCACACCAGCCAGGCTGAAACCCATGAACATTTAGATAAACCAAGTTCGAAGCCAACACTAACTCTAAACTTCTAGTTATATACACCCATATGTTACTTTTTTTCAGAGCCACTGTGATATGGCTTTCAAAAGCATTCCCAGTTCTACAAGAAATCAAGCATTGTTATTAAGCATTTCATATGTAACTCCTTGTCTTCAGTCTTAACATCATGTGTAAAATTCCATGTCCGAGTGGTATCTCTTTATTAAATGAACAATAGGAAATATAAAGGTCATCATAAATCTCTATCATCACAAATCTTAAAACTTCCAATGTATTAATTTGAAATGGTTTCTAACAATTTAATTTAATTTTTCTAAAAATTTAATTTGACATCCCATTAAGATTACTAGAAATCCAATTTGTTTATGAGTTGGGGATATGTCACAAGCCCAAAAGATTTAAATTACTGTTGATTTTTGTTATAATTATTACCTCTCAGGATTTAACTAGAGTAATAGACTATCCTGTGTGCTTTTGCTCTCACTTCATTGCATAATAATTATTATTGTATTTTAATAGCTCAAAGTTTCCTGTGGGCTTGTTTACCCTATGTCAAATCCTGCTTTATGTATTTATAATATATGAACTCATATAATCTTCACAACAGCCTTAGGAGTGTATTACTATCATCCTCATTTTATGATTAAGAAATGGAGTCACACACACACACATAACCAAAACCGTACAAGAAATAATAAGACAATCTGGATGGTCGCATGTAGAGTAAATACACTGATTTTATAATTAAAAAAAAACCCTTCCCATAAACAAAATGCTCCAGGTCCAAGTGACTGTCCTTGTCAATTCAACATTCAAGGAAGAAGCGACACTAATGGACACCAAAACTTCACAAGCAAATCCCGAAAACAGAGTGAGAGGAAGCACTGACCAACCCATTTTATGAAGCCAGAAGTAACTTGACACCAAAAATGGAAAAACACATCACAAAAAAAGGAAAAAAATAGATCCCTCATGAACTAAAAGTCTTCAACAGAACATTACAGAGAAAATTTAGCAATATACATGTATGAAAAGGATAATACATTATGCATTATGACCATCAAGGGTTTATCCCAGGAATTTGTTTCATATTAAAAAACCAAACAATAGAATTTACAAATTAAGTTAATAAGAAAAATATTATCATCTTAATAAATGTAAAATTTTTTAATATCCACTTATAATAATGTTGTCTCCTCTGTCCTCTTTTATTCAATTGTGTATTGGATATTCAGCCACTGCAACAAAAAAGAAAGAAAAGGCACCCAAAATAGAAAGAAGTAAAGTTACCTTTACTATTAGTAAATATAGTTATGTATATAGAATACCCTAAAGAATTAAAAAAATAAAAAGGTATCAAAATAAATTATATTTCTAAACAAATTCATAAATGTAATAACTATATATAAAAACTATACCACTCCACAATTACAAGAATAATAATTTGATTTAAAAATGGGCAAAGAATGAAATAGATGCTCTACAAAAGAAGATATACAAACAGCCAATATGTGCATTAAAAATGCTCCAAGTCACTAGCTATCAAGGAAAAGCAAAACAAGGGCATAATGAGGTGAAGACACTCCCACTAGACTATTGAAAATTAAAAGGACTAATGCTACCAAGCATTGGCAAAAATGTGAATAAACTGGAAGTCTCTTACATTTCCATTTTAGAGAATATCTGGCAATTTATTATAAAGTTAAGCATGCATGATTCAGGAATTCCATTCCTCAATATAAAACCCAAGAGAAAAATTTTTTAAATAGGCCACATAATACTTGTACACAAATGTCCATAACAGCTTTTATCAATAGCAAAAAAAAAAAAAAAAAACAGGATAAATAATTTCCATCAATATATGGCTAAATAAATAAATTGTGGTATATCTATACAATGGAATAGTTCTTGGCATTAAAAAGAAACATACAACATCCAAGAATAAGATTCTCTAATGTTGCACTTATGTACAATTCTAGAAAAACAAAAATTAATATAATTAACGGGAAAATAAAAAGATCAGCATTTGCCTGAGACTAGAGGGACAGGGAGATACTAGCTACAAAATGGCATGTGGGTATTTTTTAGGAAGAAATCATCCTATGGGTTGACTGTGGTGGTGGTTACAATAGATGTACACATATCTTCAAACTTCTAACTGTATACTTAAAGTAGGTATATTATTTTATGTAGATTATAGTTTAATAAACTTAAAAGAAATAAGAGAGAAACTGAACCTCTGACCATTAACTTGCTCCAGGTCATACCAGTGTAAGTAGCAGAACTGCAATTCGAAACCTCAGTTTTTTCTTCTTAACAACTTATTTATGCTGACTTTTGATAAATTTAGAAATGTTTTTGAGTTGCAAGAATGACAAATTTAAGGTAAATGATAAACATGGAAAGAGTCAACGAGAGATGGTGGGAATTCCCCTGAACAAGAACCAGCATCATTAGAATGTGGGACAACTCTAGAGATGAGCCCCTCAATCTATTCTTTGTGGTATCTTTATAAGTATTTCAACTCTCACTACAGATAATTGATTCTTCCCCTCTTACCTATAAACTTCCTTTGAGTTTCCGCTGATTTGTGTTAGGCAGCTCAGGCTGCTGTGACAGAATGCCATAGATGGGGGGCTTGCATGTTAGACATTTGTCACGGTTCTGGAGGCTGAGAAGTCTGCCCTTCTGGCAGATCCAGTGTTTGACAGAAAGCTCACTTCCTGGTGGAGAACAGAGGGAGAGATCTCTCGTCTCCTCCTTTTATAAGGGCATTCATCCTATTGTGGAGGCTATAGTCTCACAACCTGATCTAGTGCTGGGGAGGTGTCCCAAGACCTCCGCCTCTTAAGGCCAATCCACTGGGGGTTGGGTTTCAACATATGAATTTGGAAGAAACATAAACATGCAGTTCATAATAGTTGCCCCCTCTCTACTTTAGGACAACTTCATTTTGCAATACTCCTTCATAAACTACCCCTTTACACATTTCTTTCTTCCTAGTATTTTCTACTTGCTCAAGGTCGAATGTCCAACAGAAAATCTGATTGGCCCAAAAGATTTGGGCAAATTTCCAATAGCCTATTCATCGTCACAGGCAAACTCTCCCTTGGCTTTCCTTGGGTGTGGTGCCCAGTCTTGGATCGATGAGGTGTGGTGTGTGAGATGAGGTGTACGTGGGAAACACAGGCCTGTATGGTTAAGATTATGAACGTGGTAAATGCCATTAGCAGCCTATCTAGCATGGGGTAACAATCTGTTTTCTCTGAAATTATTTCTTGATGTCTGTGAAGTATAGGTAATGAATGTATGTATAAAGTTACTTGTACGGACATATGGACGCACATACCCAAACGTACACACAAAGACATGCATTCTTCTTGGACAACACAGATACTAAGGACTTGGAGTTCTAGTCCAGGCGAAGGCCTTACGTTCCTTTTTTCCCCCTAACCTCATCCATTTTTATTAAACTATTCCTTTTTGCAACTTTCAAAAATGTGTTGTGTGTGTATACTCAAACATAAAGAGAAATAATTTATTCTCCTGAGATGTCACAGAAACATAATGTAAAATGTTCCACCTCTATATTTTTATATTAAAGGAAGGTTCTTGACATGCAAATAAACAGGGTTGCGTTTAATTTTTAAGATGCTTAAAGAACACTGAGTTTGAATTTGCAGACCCATCCATCGCAAGCCTCCTACACTCAAATCTACTCCACAAGTCAAATTAGTGAATGATGACCCGTAAATAGATAATTGGAACAACAGAAGAGGCTAATAAGTAAACATTAGTCATGCCTACTGCATGGGGTGATTATAGTTCAACCCACTCAAAATTCTGGTAGCAAATTAGTTTCTAACTTCATAAGAAAATCACTATTTAATTTGCCTCTTTGAATTTTTGTTTTCTGAATAGATGAAAAAAATACTGTTACGAAATTTTGAAATAAAGTTTGGCCTTAGTAAAGCTCAGTCTGAATTAGCAATTTTCCTTTTACAGGTCAGAAAATGTTAACGGTTAGAATGATGCATGAAATGGTGCAAAAATAACATTGTACAAAAATATATATTTGAAAGTAGCATTATTATCGCCCTTACATGTAGCTAGGGAGGGAAAGTTGGGCAGGCAGAAAGGTCCAACTCATTTTCATGCTGTGCCATTTTGATGTGTTACTACCACCTTAGCCTTGTGCTTCTTGAACTAAATACCTGAGGTATCATATTTGAGTATTACTAATGACAAGAAATAAATTTGCCTATGAGAGATCTTCTTTTCAATTGGTTGACATAGCCACATATTTTTATAAAATTAGGTAATATAAAAATAAATTTCCCTGTAAATTCCCTTAGCCTAAGCTTTGCCTTTAGAAACTCATTAACCTCCTTTATATGCTGGTTCATATAATGTTTGAAAACAGTTCTTATTTAATGCCTCAACTCTTTCCCCACCTTTCTTTTATTCAATGAAAACATGGTTAATTTTCACTAACTTTTTAAAATAATTTTTTAAGATTTTATTTGTTTATTTTTAGAGAGGGGAAGGGAGAGAGAAAGAGAGGGATAAAAAAATCAATGTGTGGTTGCCTCTTGCATGCCCCCTATCGGGGACCTGGTCCGCAACCTAGGCAGGTGCCCTGACTGGGAATTGAATCAGTGACTCTTTGGTTTGCAGACCCTGTGTTCAATCCACTGAGCCACATCAGCCAGGGCTAATTTTCACCAACTTTTATAGGATATGTTTTAAAATCTTTTTTTTATTCTATCTATAGTTCACTGAATTCACTACCATTTGTCAAAATTCTTTAAATATGTGTCCGGATGGAACAGATAGCTTTCTATCTGTCTAATTAATGCTCATTCTCCCTTTTCTGGTAACATCTAGAATTCCTTCTGCATACTATCCATCCTCGCTCTCCTTTAAACCCACCTAGTGTCCGAATGACTCCACTTGAGTTGAACCTAGCCACTGGCCACAGTAATTGGTTCAGAAATGGAGACAGGGGCTCAACACAGGCCTTTCTGCGCTAACCTGGCATTGAAATAGGAACTATTAAGGGAAGAAATCTCTCTTTCTACCAGCATGGCTAAACCAGAGACATAATGTTAGAGGAACGGGTGGCTATCTTGCTATTCCACGTATTTCATGTGAGAAATCATCTACTACAGAGGAAAGAAGAGGTGAGCAGACACAGATCCCTCACACTGGCCAGATCCAGAGATGAAGGAAGCCTGGCCTTGTACCGTATATTACAGACATTAATTTCCTTTCTTACTTAAGCCAATTGAGTAAGAATTCTTTACAATGAAACCTGAAAAGTCTAATACAAGAGATAATCCTGAAGTATCCTGGCTAATGTAGATGCTGTTAGACAAATGGAGTCAAGGGCAGAGACTGAAAGGAGGAGAAAGCCTGGAGCCATTTAAAAACATGTGCAAGAAGAATGCCTGAGGGTCAATAATTCCCCAATAGTGAGTCTGGGTAGAGTGCAGTACCTAAGACAAACCCAGAAACCAGCAACAGGGGAAAATGGCCCAACCAGAGGAACACTCCTTATCCAGGAAACAGAGATTAAAGTGTACATGGTGGGCTTATGGAGATTCCACACAACATTCATCAAAGATTTGCCTTTCAACACTTGCCGGGTCTGAGAAGGTGAAACCATTTTAAGACACAGTGGACAATTAAGACTCTTCCTGCCTCATGATGCATTTTGACTTGAATGCGGTAAAAAAGCTGTTGTGGGCAACGGGGGTGGAAGAAAAGGGGACCGTGTCACCTTCCTCAGCTTCCTACCTAGGCTGCCTTTGGTGTGTGTGTTGGGGGGGGGGGCAGTGAAAGGAGACTATTTTAACTACTTTGAAGTATGGGAGTTTTATTATTGTGTGACTTTATATTTAATTTTTAAATTGAGTATAATTGCAGCATAAAAATTTGGCTAAGAGGGTTCACACAACTCAGTGAATTACCCAAATTTTCATCTAGGAAAGTGGAAGGACATCCCTCTGAGAGGGGATTTAAAGAACCAGTGAGAGAGCAAATAAAGAAGCTGTCTCATTGCATCACATAGTGTCCGGTGTACAAGGACCTGCTTTCCCTAAAGCCTCATGCCTGCATCCGAAACACATGGATAAGGTGGAAAAACATTGGCAACCATATCCCTAAAATCCAGATGTTCTCTGCGCTTTCTTTTCATCATTCTTAGCTCCACAATTTCGGAATGGAAATAAATTAGTCTGTAATGACTAGTTTTAGTGCAACCATTTTGCTGACAAACAAGCATAACTTTCTTTTTTGAATATTTACAAATGTTCTGATTACTATTTCTTTTTAAAGTTATTAAAGTGACTGATGTCAAGTTCGTCAGTTGTAATTGCTGTGCATCACCTTACTTTCAATATTAGGATAACTTGAATGTTTCTTAAGTGCCATTATAGCATGCAAAGGCTTCTGAAGGGCTTTCTCAAAGACCCATGAAAATGAAGATCAATGACTAGGTTGATAAACTTTCTGAAACCACAGAGATCAATTTAGATAACTTCCTGTTTCTTTTGCTGTTGTTGGATCATTTCTTTGGTGAGAGTGATTAGGCTGGACAATGAGCTTTGGAATATGATGTGCTCTTTTGATAGTACTTTAAAATTGCAATGAGTTTTCTTAATGACACGAATCCTCAAGTTACCTAACTGTGGTCAGTGTTTTGTTAAGCCAGAGAACAAAAGAATTTGGTTTGTTTCCTTTTCTTTAGTGGCCTATAGCCTTTCACAAATATTGTCTTTGGTGGCTACTGTCAAAGAACCACATAATTACAAAATTAGTATGACATTTGTCAAGGATGGCTGCACTGAGGATACTGAGGAGCTGAAGAATAAGACTGACCTTCACAAGGTCATTGTTTTTCTCTTTACTCTACATTTCTTGTATTTAAAATTAAAATCTCTCAATTAACTTATATTACCAATACAGTTCTGGAGACAGTCTAATAAATCAAAGATTTATAATCTATATTCTAAATATTAATTCCTCAATTTATTGGAGATATTTTGAACACTATTACTCTTTATTTTATGTTAAAATTAAGGAGAAAAGAACTGTATAACCTAGAAAGAAAACCTTTACCCTTCAAATTAAAAATATTTTAATAGTATCAAAAGATGCTGCTGAGAGCTGCCAAATGACAGAACTTGTACAAAGAACTTGATGATCCAGATGAAATTTTCTCATTTGAGTTTAACATTCTTACTACTTTTCCTAACATCCATGCACTGGCCTAAAGTTGCCAACTTCTTCCACCTCATGTATTATCATAAATTCCTTCAGCATATTTGTAATGGTTAGTGAAATGTGTCAAATTTCAGAAGTGGTACCCTAAAACTACAGATGCTCTATCATCTATTCTAATTTTATAACATCTTTTCCGTTTTGCTTTCCATAGTTACCAAATCTGAGAAGACACTTAGCTAAGTAAACTACCCTATTCTCTTCACATGAAGTAGCACCTTCATTGGATTCAGATCCTTACTGAGTTTTACACTCTTCTTTTCATAACTCCGGAATCATCTACCTGTTCTCTGCACTCCTGATGAAAATATGATTTGCCAGCATACAAATCCGAAAAGCAAATAATAAAGACAGAAAGATAGAAAGAGAAAAGGAAAAGGGAAGGAGGGAGGAAGGAAAGAAAGAGAGCAAGAGAGAGCGAGAGCGAGAGATGCAGAGCCTTGCAAAGTTGGAGCAAGAAAACCATGTCTGTTATCTTCCGTAAGTTTTGCCCAGCTCGTCTTCTGTCCTCTGTGCCTCTCCCATTTTGTTTCTGAGAAAAATTTAGACTTTCTGTGGGTATAATACCTACTTAGCTACTGACAGACATTTGAATCTGTATGGCATATTTCTGCACCTTCACGGTGTATGAAAATTCTTTTAAAAAATTGTATTAAATGAGATCTACCATTACCTCAAAAGGAAGCTATTTTGCTTTCTCACTGTTCAGTGCTAATATTATGAATTTATTCACTGAAGCTAGGAATTTTCCTAGACTGGCTCTCTTTGATTCACTTTATAGATTACTTTTTAAAATGTCAGTGGTCTGTGAAAAATGAAATTTAATTCACAAAATGAGTACTGTCCCAAGCTTCCCAATTTCTATTCTCTTCTTTCTTATCTTCTGCATTTCCTCTGCAAACGCCTCTTTTACTTGGCATGCAGCACATAGTATTTCCTTTTTATAAAAATATTGTTAATCCAAATTTATCTCCTAATTATTAAAATGGAGATAATTGTACTTTCCTCATGATTTTTTTTTTGTGAGAATCTGTAAAGTGCCTAGTATATAGTAATGCTCAGTAAATGCTAGGAACTTCTTTTTCTCCTGTTATTATTTTTCACATTCTCTAACACAACTCACCTTTTAATATTAGCTAAATACATAGTGTTCCCTCAACACTGTTCCTGCCTCTGTGCCTCTGCTTATGCTGGACTTATCTAGAAAAACCTCCTCTCATCATAAACCCAATTCTTAAACACATTTTACAAGATCTTTTTCCAATCCTGTTAAGTCTTCTACCCTAATCTATGTTCACCGCTCTCTCCGCTAATCTCCTTTAGTGCTCACTTTCTAGTATTCATCTTGGCACCTAACTATCTACTATCTTTTATATGGTTTCAATACATAGTAAATTGTGTGTGTTTAGTGATTTATCTTTCCTACAGGACTATCTAGTTCTTAAAGGCAGTAATTCCTTTTTACTTCCTATTCCACTACTCATGTGTTTCAAATTTTTTAGATGTTTAATAGATATTGAATGAACACTTCAATGAAAATGTATTTAGACTATATGTATATATACCTTTTTTTTTTTTACAGATAAGGTGATGATGAATGAGAAAAGAGGGCTCACATATGGTTCAATGTCTTTTCTCCAACAGTACATGTTGGTTTTTCTCAGGTGTTAGGCGTTTTCTTTTGTATTTAAAGTTTGCTTTCCACTGAAAGAGATTTCTAATCTGATGTTTCTGCCCTAGTTAAGGCTTTTTGTGTTGAACTATAAATTATCTTTTAAAAAAATATGGTTGCTTTTCTTCCTCAGCTTTATTTCCTTTCCCATGAATAAAATCCATAATCTGGGTCATCTGAAAACAGGTGACAGTTTGCAGTGAATTTGAAAACAATATTTTAAAGAAACATTGCTTAGTTATAACATCTTATTTCTGATGATAGGGGCAAACCAACTGTCACAAGAAGAGCATGCTAAAAAATACAGTGATTAAAAAAAAGAGTAAAATTTCATTTGAGATACACATGAAGGAGGACACTTTACAGGCATACCTTGGAAATACTGCAGCTTCAGTTCCAGACTGCTTGCAGTAAACCGAGTCACATGATTTCTGTGTTTCCCAGTGCATACACAAGTTATGTTTACACCATACTGTAGTTGATTAAGTGTGCAATAGCATTTTATTTAAAGTACCTACCTTAATTTAAAAAATTGTTTACTGCTAAAAAATGCTACCCATCATCTGAAACTTCAGTGAGCTGTGAGGTTTTTGTTGCTGCAGGATCTTGCCTCAAGGATGGTAACAGCCCCACTGGTCAGCGTGGTGGTTGCTAAGGGCTGGGGTGGTTGTGGCAACTTCTTAAACTAAGACAATAACAAAGTTGGCCATGTGGATTGATTCTTCCTTTCACAAATGAATGATCTATAGTGTGAGATACTCTTTGATAGCATTTACCTACAGTGGAGATTCTTTGAAAATTCAAATCAGTTCTCTCAAATCCAGCTCTACTTTATCGACTATGTTTATGTAATACTCTAATTGTTGTCACTGCAATAAATTACACAGAATCCTCACCAGGAGTAGATTCCATCGCATGAAACCACTTTCCTTGCTCATTCATTAGAAGCAACACCTCATCTGTCATGTCTTTATCACGAGATTACAGTAATTCAGTCACATCTTCAGGTTCCACGTCTAGTTGTCTTGGTGTTTTCAGTTACTTCTTCCACTGAGGTCTTGAACCCCTTAAAGTTACCCAAGAGGGTTGAAATTAACTTCTTCTGAATTCCTGTTAATGTTGATAGTTTGACCTCTTCCCATGAATCATAAACATTCATAATGGCATCTGAACAGTGAGCACTTTCCAGAAAAGTTCCAAATTTACTTTGCCCAGACACACCAGAGGAATCACTATTTATGGCAGCTGTGGCCTTATAAAATGCATTTCTTAAATAACAAGACTGCAAAGTTGAAATGACTCCTTGATCCATGGGCTGCAGAATGGATGTTGTATTAGCACACATGTTGTATTGGCATGCATCAAACAGCCTGAATCTCATTGTACATCTCCATCAGAGCTCTTGGGTGACCAGGTGCACTGGCAATGAGCATAGAATTGTCAGTGACCATAGCATCTGCCATGGCATAGCAATTCAGGAGGGTATCTTAGAAGAAAAGTTGGGTTGTTCAGATTTCTTATTGCCCCCTGTGGCACACTGGTAGCATGTGCTTATTGATATGCTTGAAGGCCACGGGGTTCTCACTCTGCCAGAGGGCTTCCATTCGTAGCCTGCAACATTGGTCTCAAGCAGGACTGTTATCTTGTCCTTAAAAGCCTTGAAATCTGGCATTGACCTGGCCTCCTTATGGATGAGAGTTCCTTCAGGCCTGTGTGTCAAGAACAAGGAGGTTTCATCCATACTGAATATTCGCTCTGACAAGTAATGTTCCTCCACAATTAGCTTATCTACAGTTTCCAAAATTTCTTCAGCTGCCTTCACGTTGGCATTTGGCAAACTCACCACTCACTTCCACATTATGTGATGGATAATTGGTCTTGAATTGCTTAAACGACCCAGAGCTAGCAGTATATTTAACATTATAGTTGGGTTCAGCCATTACTTTCAATATCACAAAAAAAAAAAAAAAAAAAAAACCACCTTTTTGCTTTAGCCATAGTCATGGTGCTGAGAGGGAAAAGCTTTTGGGCCAGGTCTTCAGTTCAGGTTGTTAGAAGTTTCTCCACACCCTTTTTGAATTTTTCTTAGCCTCACTGCCCTCAGCGAAGTAGATTCTTCAACAGTTCCCATCCCTTTGTTCTTGTTCTTCAGATTTATGACACGGGACAAGCCTGGCTGGAGAGCACTCACCATCACTGGTTTTCCACCCTGGTGGTCCTTAATCACTCTTCATTTCGTCTCCAGGTCAGTCACTGGATGTGAGCTTTTCCTGGTAACACTGGCAGTGGATTCTGGATGCTCAGGGGCCACAATGAACAAAACAATATGAGATTAAATTAAGCACAAAAGAAAATGATGTGATTAAGAGGTGGGGTAAACATGAGACAGATCAGACTGTTGTGAGCATAATACAGCATACTGTTTCACTGCAAACTTTTTATTTTTGTAAGTAGGAAGAGTACACTCTAAAACAATGATAAATAGTTTAGTAAATACACAAACCAGCAACACAGTAGTTATAATCATTATCAAGTATTATGTATTATACATAATTGCAGGGGCCACATACTTTGATACAACTGGCAACAAAGTGGATTTGTTCACACCAGCATTACTACAAGCACATGGGTAGAGCATTGTACTAGGACATTATAACAGCTATGAAGTCACTGGGAAAAAGGAATTTTCTACTTCATTATACTCTTATGGGACCACCACTGTATTTGCACTTCACTGTTGACTAAAAGTCATTATAAGGCACATGATTGTAATGTTGATACCATAACATCTATGCTTGCTTTATTATCTCTGGGAATTACGCTTTTGAGAAGATAATGAAAGACAGTTTTAAAACTAGTTTTGCCTATCTCTCATCACCAAGATTCACCCGAAAGACACAGATGTTCAATTTAGCTTGTTTTAAACTCTATTGCTTGTAATTAGAGTATTTATTTTTGCATAGGTGCTGAACCCATATGCTATGGATAACATGGAAATTTCAAGATTTTTAAAAAGATTGGTTGATTGATTGATTTTGAGGGAGAGAATCATTGATGACTGAGAGAAACTGATCCACTGATTCTTGCACACCCCCAACCAGGGACCTGGCCCACAGCTCAGGCACATTCCCTGACTGGGAATTGAACTAGTGATCTTTTGGCTTGCAGGACAATACTCGACTCATAGAGCCACACCAAAAAGGGTGGAAATCTCAAGGTTTTTATTGCATGATAGTATTTATCACAAGCTAGGGGATACTAAACTATTCCTCTAGCATGAATCAATCCAACTAGAAACATCACCTAAATTTCACTATGTCCCAGCTTTTATTATGTTTGTAAGTTGGATAAAAAGCAATATTAGGCAATTGTTTAAAATGGCTCATAATACCCTGGCTGGTGTGGCTCAGTGGACTGGATGCCAGCCTGTGAACAAAAGGGTCACTGGTTCAATTCCCAGTCAGGGCACATGCCTGGGTTGTGGGCCAGGTCCCCAGTAGGGGGTGTGCAAGAGGCAACCACACATTGATGTTTCTCTCCCTCTCTTTCTCCTTCCCTCTCTCTGAAAATAAATAAATAAAATGTTTTTAAAAAGGGCTTATTAAAGAGGGAAAACAAGATAGCAAACAAAAATACCTCTGAGTATCTTTATGAAACAGACGAACTACAATGTTTTTCCACTTAGTGTTTTTTTTTTTCCTTTCATTCCAACTGATAACAGATAAACTATGTTTTGATTCATAACACCAAAGGCAAATTTTTGTTTGTTTGGTTTGGTTTTTATGTGCACAGTTAAATCTTAGAATTTAGTCCCAATTTTCAAATATTTTCAAGATTGTCTATAATATGTACCAATAACTCCCTCCCAAAATTATTTTTTTGTAATTGACTGTTAAAATGTCCAAACCATGTGGTCTTTAGTACTGATAAAATGTATTTCTGTGGTTTTCCTTCATATCAGTCACTAAATATTTTGCCCTTTTTTGATCTTTAATTTCCTTTGTGGAGTACTTTATCATATACCCCAAATTCCTGTCTGCTACCATTTGCATTCAACACAGTAACTGCCCAGCCATCTCAAAATCTAATATGGAACCCAAATTTTACAAACAGCTGTACTGCCTCATATACTTTACTTTTACTGAACTAGTTTGCTTTTCATAATTCCCCTGTGAGAACTGAAAATTTTCATTATCTCATCTTAATTATACTTGCTAATTGCACAGCTAATCCCTGCTGTTTAGTCCTTTTTCTTGGGTTTCCTATAGTGTTTAAAATATAGTGTTAAGAATAATTCACTATGGCCCATTTGACCCACAGAATTCTTTCTCCATTATTAGTATTAATGTCTATGCATGATGATATGAGGTCTGTCCATAAAGTATTCAGCCATGTAATATGAAAAATAGAGACATTTATTGAAGAAGATACAAGAAATATTGTACAAGGACAATGATGCCTCAGTCCCCTACAAAGTAGGCACCTTGGGAATTCACACAGTTGTCCCAGTCTCCATCAGCTGCCCCTTCCTATTTTCCTGAATCTCATTGATGGTGAAATGTCTTCCCTTTCAAAGGTGTTTTTAGTTTTGGGAAAAGCCAGAAGTTACAGAGTACCAAATCTGGAATGTAGGAGGGCTGAGTCACCTGGGTGATTTTATGTTTCACCAAACTTGGAACAGGACACAGTGCATGAGTGGGCATGGAGTGTTCAAGCTGCCAATGACCAGTTGCTCAGAGCTGTGGCCTTCTGAATCTTCTGAACAGTTTCTGCAGAGGAAGGTTCAAGCTTAACACAAAATCTATGCAGATTTGTAGCTCACTCACTCAGTCATTTTGAATGTGATGGCCACCCCGTTACACATGCTCCCTCAACAGAGTCTACCGACCCCGCTGACTAGTACAGTGAAACTGTCATTGTTCACACATGCGCATTCCAGTCCACTCTCATGGGCTGCCAGGTTACATTGATGTCATGCAATCCATTCTTGGTACATTAACAATGGTTGAACTTCTTCCAGACAGACCTTATATCCTTGTATAATTTTAATATCATTTGAAATTGTCAAGTATGTTGTTTATGTGTTGTGTCTAATATAAGGTAGGGCTTTAATTTTTTAATATAAAAATAAATAATTTAAAAATTAAATTATTATGCTTCCAACATGTTGTGAAGCATCATTAACATATCCCTCTTAGAAACAAATGCAGAGCAACAGGGCTCATGTGCCTCATTGGATAATGGAATGTTGCTTTACTCCCTTGGTATATGATCTGGTTTTTTGAGAAGAGAGAGAATATTTTTTATGCAGTAGAGAATAACCCTAAAAGGACTTTTCAGAAGAGTGGCAGAGCTCATTCTGGAAACCCATTTCAGAATTTCTATCCTATACTAATAACATTTTTCTTCTACTAAAGAAACATCGTTATTTCTACAAAATGGTTGAACTTAATAAATAGTACAGATGCTTAGGTGACGTATATCAAAATAGTTTTATTTTGACTTAGATATTCATCCTCTGACTTACACAGAATACTCAGAGACATTTTCCACTGGGTTTTTATGTTGCTGTAGCTTCTTCTAAAAAAAAAAAAAATATTAGCCCAGTAAGGCCTTGGGCTCTGATTGTTTTAGGGACTTTGTGTTTCAGGTACTATGGTAAGAGATATTCCTTGGGTCTTAACTGTCAATTTTTTCATCATTTTCTTGCTTCAATATTTGTGATATTTTGAAACTTCCCATATCTAGGCTAAAATTCTAGCATTCTTCAGTCTATGATAAAATTTATTTGTCTCTTACCCTGTCACTATTTGGTTGTTTGGTAGTGATCCTTAAGAAATAAAATCAAAAGTTTTAGGTTAAAAGAAGGTTAAAGAAGTTTAAAATTCATTAAACTCAAAACTTCTTTTGATCTTACTAGGATATTTACTTTCAATTTCATTGGGAAATGTGTCATTATTTTTAATATGCAGCTCTTTCAAAATAACATTTTATTTTCCATTCAAGTATAAAGTATGGTTATTATTAAAATTTTAAACACAGAAAGGCAGAAAGTAAAAATAAAACTCATCTATCATCCTACAAAACCTTAACACTTCAGTCCATATTCTGCTAGTCCTTTTGCTGTGCATATATTATATATCATTAGAATAATGTGATAGATGAAAATTTATATTTCCAATTCTTAAAATAATTTTTATGCTTATAAAAATAACGTATGCCTTAGGCTGCATCAGTGTCATCTAATTTCCACATGAGATCATTTTAATTTTGAAGGGTCAATTTCGGCAGTTAAATAATTCATTCATAATGTTGTCATTCACTAATTGGGAATAATAGAGATTTTATCATGAAGTTTTATCTAAAACTTTTATTTTTATACCATAGTTAAATAATGGGTATTCCAAGCAAATTAGTTACATGAAGATGCACAATGAAGTAAAAAAAACAAGCTACTGAATAGAAGAAGATATTCACTAATAATACCTATTATAAAGGGTTAATATAAAAACTATATAAGGAATTCATACAACTTAACACCAAAAATACACACAATCCATTTAAAAAATGGGCAGAAGGCCAAATAGAAACTTCTTCAAAGAGGACATTTAGATAAATGGTCAATAGATACATGAAAAGATGCTCAACATCACTAATCATCAAGGAAATGCAAATTAAAACTACAATGAGATATCACCTTATACTTATCAGAATGGCTATCATCAATAAACCAATAAACAAGTGTTGGCAAGGATGTAGAGAAAAGGGAACCTTTGTACACTCTTGGGAATGATTATAAATTGATGGAGCCACTACAGAAAACAGTATGAAGTTTCCTCAAAAAATTAAAAATAGAACTAACATATAACCCAGCAAAACACTAATTTGAAAAGACATGTGCACCCATCTGTTCACTGCAGCATTATTTACACTGGCCAAGATATGGAAGGAACCCAAATGTCCACTGCTAGACAAATGAAGAAATGTGGTACACATATATACTGAAATGCTCCTCAGCCACAAAAAAGAATGAAATCTTGCCATTTGTAATAGCATGGATGAACCTAGAGGGTAATTTTGCTAAGTGAAACAAGTCAGACAGAGAAAGACAAATACCATATGACTTCACTTATACATGGAATCTTAAAAACAAAATAAATGAACAAACAAAACAGAAATACACTCATAGATGCAAAGAACAAACTGATGGTGGCCAGAAGGAACAGGTCTGGAGGGGATGGGTAAGAAAGATGAAGGATTAAGAAATACAAATTGCTAGTCATAAAAGCTGTCACAAGATGTAAAATACTGCTTAGGGAATATAGTCAGTAATACTGTAATAACTGTGTGGTATCAGATGGGTACTAGACTTACCAGGTGATTGCTTCATAAATTATGTAAATATCCAGTCACTATGCTGCACAGCTAAAACTACTATCATACTGTATATCAATTTTAATTTTAAAAATTAAATAAAAATGAAACTAATATAGAGATGGAGGATCATGTTTGACTCAAAAAATATAATTTCACAGAAGATGGAACATGAATGTTGCAAATTTCAAGTAAAATTTATCTTGTAAAGTAATCTATTATTTAAATTTCACTAATAAAGATAGTAAAACTTACAGGACAATTTTTGCATGAAAGCATGTAAAATTCCAGCCCTCAGGAAGCTTGCATTTGACTAGAGAAGCCTAAGGAAGCATCTAATTTTAACACAAAGGAGCATCGCATACAGAAGGAGAGTGAGAGAGAGGTAGAGAAGGAATGTTTCAATGAAAGGCATTTGAAAATCAAATAGATTTGGATTTTACTTACGGTTGTGCCACTTTTAGACATGCTGCTTAATCTCTCAGTGCTTCAGTTTCCATCCCTGTAATATGGGAAATAAAATCATATAGAGAGAGATATATAGATATCAAGGTCATTGTTGACTTAAATAACATAATATGCCTATGGTAATAGAAGTCTTCAGTAAATAGCAACTATCACTCATTTCAGTTATAGGCCTACTGCCATAAGGAATATTAGAGAGACTATTTAGGAGGCTGTTATGATACAGAAGTCTAAACATTAATGAGAGTAAACATTAATGAGAGCCTAAATTAGCATAGTGGTAGGCAATACAGAAAGGAAAAGTGGGTACTGAAAAGAATATCACAAAGGTATACATGACAATTAGTTACAAAGTAAATGAACATGCAAGAGGAACCCAAGATGACTGAGATTCCCACCTCTGTGATGGGTGAATGCATGGTTTTGGACCCACCCAAGCAAATTAAATCAGAATTTATGGGTTTAGGGCCCCAGCCTTGGCATTTTTAAAAGGCATTCCCAGTTTATTTTGATGTATCACAAGCATTGGGAACCATGTTTTAGATTTTTTTATGTGCGTATACTAGTATATACATAAATGCTTTAAAATTAAATTCAATTTTATTGTAACAGTTTTAGCCTCATAAAAATCCATGACATAGAAAACAGGAAAATAAATGCTATAAAGTTGGTTGCCAGGCTTCCACTTCCTTAAAGATGATGTACTGGGGTGGATGTCTTTATTAGGAAAGGGTCCCATTGAGTAGTTTTGTTGATAAAGGAAAGGCTCTCTGGACATGGCCAAAGGGAGGGCTTCAAACATCAGATATGTCTCTTTGCATAAAGTTGTAATGATTTGGAATTACTGAAAGACAACTCTAGCGAGCAGAAGAGGAGCCTGAAGACGATGAGAAGGAACAGGGGTTCCCAGTGGGGGCCATGATGTTTTTGAACATGAAGAAAGGAATTTTCAATAGCAAATTCTATATTCTGTGGGAAAAAAATATCCTTCAGGAAGGAATGAGAAAGAAAGAAATTCTCGGGAGAAGGAAAACTAAGATAACTGTTGCTAGCAAACCTACCCTTAAACTGGTTAAAGGAAGTTTTCCAAACAGGAGAAAATAATAGCAAAAGAAGTCTTGAAATGCCAGAAAGGAAAGAAGACCTTTGGCTCAGGTCAAAAAGGGGGTACTTAAAAAAGTAACCCATTTCTTGTAGTCTAATTAATCAAATTAGGTGGTTGAAGCAAAAATTATAACATCATTTGATGTGGTACTCAGTGCATGTAGAGGAAATGTTTAAGACAATTATAATTTAAAAGCTGGGCAGATAAAAGAACCTAAATGAAGAAAGGTTTTATACATCACTCAAAGTTGTAAAATGCCAATACTGTTAGAATGTGATAAGTTATAAATGTACACTGTAATGCCTAGAGTATCCCCTAAAAACTTATATGAAATGTTATACTAAAAAACATTCAGGTAAATCAAGAAGAATCCTAAATAATGAATAAATAACCCACAGTCCAGTGACATAAGAGAAACTGAGGAAACAAATAATAAAATGGCAGACTTAGGCCATTAGGACATATCAATAATTACCTTCAATGTAAAAAAATCTAAATATGCCAATTAAAATATTAGAGATTGATAGAATGTAATGAAAAACATTTTTAACAATATGATGTCTATAAGAAATTCACTTACAATACAATGACAAAGATAAGTAGAAAGCAAAGGGATGGGGAAAAGGGAGGTTTTTCTGCATATGTTCATGTAGCTTTTGACATTTTAAGCATATATAACTATTCAAAAATTAAATAAATAAACTTTTAAAAGCCACAGTATAAACCAATTCAGAAGTGAAGCTGAGATCAACTTTCAGCTTTTGAAAATACTTGGGTAGGGGGAGGGCTGAGGCACTGGAATGGGAGTAGAAGACAGAAAACTGTACAAGAACTACAATTAAAATAAAATTTCAAAATAAAAATAAAAAAATAAAACTCATGAATTGTTAAAAAAAAAAAAGAAAGAACATACTTAGGTAGGGAAAGAGGGACTTTATAAAGATAGTGGTGGAGTTTGGGATTTTCCACAATTCACCACTGAGACACTGGAAACATTGTAAGAGATTTTTAGAAGAAAACAACACTATAGAAGGGTAAAGAAGTCTGAGTGATTTGCATTACAAATATGTCAGAAACATGTTTATCAATTAGTGTATATATATATATATACACACACAAAAATGCATAAATCCTGTGCCTGTATGTATTATCAATATATTTATATACATGCATTTCCACAAATTATTTTTATTGCTTACATAGTATTCTACCATGAATTACTGTGGTTATTTTGATCAGTTTTCACTTGTTGAAAAATTGTATTGTTTGTACTTTTTAATTGTTGTTAGGATTGTTATTGTTCTGTAAAGAATAGCTTTGTTCACCTCCCTCTGGCTCTTTAGGGGAAACTCTAAGAATGGCCATCCAGAACAGAGATCCCCCAGACGTTTGCCCTTTGATGTACATCACTAAATATTGCTCTAGAAAAGTTGTAATAAGTACAGCATTGTTCTGAGGGCTTTGTCTGGTCTCACAGCCCTGTTTTTCAAGGATACTGCAATACGCTCTCATTACCACTATCAATGTCGAATTACCAAAGCAGTTGATCCTAAAGTCTGTGTGTTGCCGTTTCTATTCTGCTGCACATTTGAGGCATGAGTGTGCGTGTCATTCACAGAATACTAATAGTTGATGCATTCTTAATTCTCTTTACCACCAAATATTCTGGTATATTTGTTATAGATATTCATGCCCAAGGGAATGATGCAGGTTCTTGGGTGAGCCTTTGAATTTAAATAGGAGATGTGCCAGACAGCATTTGGGAAAGAAGAGAGGAGACAGAATGTATTTGCTAGTTCCTGAAAAATGTATAAATAGACTTTAGAATCAGGTAAATAATTCTCTCTTGGACATTATATGTTTTGACAGCTTAAAAATAATTTATGGAGAGAGACAATGCAAAGGAAATACTTCATATTATCACTTACATTTATATATATTTTTCTTCATCAGGATCTCAGTGGTTTCCCATACAGCATTACTTTGAACTTGCTACCCCTGCACTTCAGTGTTCAGAAGCCAGAAGGACCCAGAGCGCACGTGGATTATGATGAAAGAGGCACGAGCATTGTAAGGTGCTCCACACCCTTGGGACAGCTGTCACCAAGAGACCTTTAAAGGCAGCTTATCCACATCTTATGTTTTTTTTAAGGAATGGAAGACTGACAACTATAAATGCATAGTTCCTACACATCTTCTTTAAAATACAAGTTCCATTGCATATACTGGTTGAGAATCAGGGTCAAAATAAATAGAAGTCAAAATGTAGTAAAATATACATATACGGTATGGATGGTGTGTTAATGTCAACATCTTAAAAGGTAGCTACAATGTTGCAATAACAATACTTATTCAGTGCTAATAGCAAACTGTAAAATTCATGTGCATTAATCCTCACAATAACCCACATTTGTTGATATTATTTTTTCCAGTTTCCAGATGAGGACACTGTTTAAAGGTTGCCCAAGAAAACATAGGCAGGAAGAGATGAAGCTGTAATTTTAACCATATGATTTCAGATTGCAGATTCTTCTTACTATAGTGCTACATTTTAATTCTCTTAAGCTACATTTGTAGCTAGGTGAACGCAACTAGTTTCTTCTCATTTCTGAGCCTGCTTTTGATCCATCTCAGAGGTTCTCAAGCAACTTATTACCAGCTATCTGAGTCCTCACGTGCCCCACCTCTGTCCTATTTCTTAGGGTAATTCCATTCAAAAGGAATCGTGATACCCATGCTTGGAGCTCTTTCATGCGGCTGCTTTTCTGTTGCATTGCTCTTTCTTTTAAAACATGCCTTACCAAAGGAGCCAGACCATCTCTCTTAAGAAGACAGAACAGCTTTGAAATAAGTTCGATGCCCAGCCAAAGGTAGATGAATCACACAGATTTGTGTGTAAATTTATTTCAGTATCATCATAAATAAATAATTCCACACTAACACCTAGAAATCCTCAATCTAAATCCATTACACCTTTAGTACCAGAAATATTCATTAAAATATATTATTTTAATATACATTCTTTGAATATCAACTTTAGACTGAGCAGTGTTATAAGCAGTTGAGATTCAGAAATGAGACTGAGATTTTTGTTTATATATCATGTATAGCTGTACTATCATTAGTGAAGAAAAGATAAATTAATATCAAATATTTATATTCAAAGGTAGTAATTTCTCTGATCAATAACATATTCTATTCTTTTACTAATTGGGCTTATAAGTGTGTTAATGATGAAATAACGATATATTTACCTATGAATTATACTAATCATTTAGAACATAATTATATCAATTCAATGTTGGAGGAAGAAATTATGGAAAAAAATGGAGTCCTAGTTGAGCAGCATTATTACTTTTCAAGAAGATATTTTTCAGAATTGCTATTAATGGATAATTTTGAGTGGATTTAAAAGGTAAAAACCCTTCAAACTTACTGATATATATATTTGCCCCCACTTACAATAGTTAATATATACTTTTAATTAATAGAATTTGTGGATAACTTCTTGCAAATCCTAAACCAAGCCTAATTTTCTGTCCTAATTCATATAAGTCTGTCAGGAAGCGACCTCCTTCTTTGACAAATTGTTCTCTTTTATTACATTTAAAGAACTGTGATTCACTTCCCTATGTAATTAGGAGTAAGATGAATATTCTCTGTTCTCTTAAAAGGTAGCAGCACAGGGAACGAATTGTTGGTAGAGTCACTTACTTATGTTTGAACCCCTCAGTAGCTGTAAAACCACCCATTTCTGATAAAATGGTCACTGCCAGCAGAATGCTTTTTCCTCTAGATTTCTAAGTTATGTAAAGTCTGACATGTTTTCTGTAAGAAGAAAATGATGTCAAAGATCTCCACTGAAAGACAGTATCTTTCAGAGGGAGAAAAGGAGCAAAGTGACATCACTTTATATTCTTTTTGTTATCAAGAAATGGAATGTGAAATCCAGGAATGCAACCACCCCCCTGTGCTAGTGGGGGTGTAGTGTTGTGACGCCATTCTGGAGAACAATATCACACTTCTCTAATTAAGTGTTCTTATGTTCTTATACATACTATATGGTCCATAAATGCCACTTCTATGTCCCAATGAAGTTCTCCCATGACTTTGTAATGGGACATGAATGAGGTTATTCACAGCGATGATTGTAGTTATAAGGAGCTGGAGAAAAGCAGGGTGACGATTTTAGGAGAGTGGATAAGAAAATGTGAGACCCTATAGAGATATTGGATGGCCTATGGAGATACTGTATGGCACTAGAAAAAACAAAACACAAAAAATAGATGTTCACACAGCCATATGAATACAGTATCTTAGAAACACAGTGCTGAATAAACAAGAAGCAGAAGATGTGTAGCTGTGCCATTTAAGAAAAGTAAAGCAAAACAATCATCTTATAGGATAACACTAGTAAAAAGGATGCTGATCCAATACTTTGCGTGTGAGTACTGGGTGATGAGCTTGGCAGATGGGGACCAGGAGGGAAATAGGGAGAAAGGAAGGAAGAAAGGAAGCCAGCAATCGGCTAGGTTGGAGATAAAGCAAGTAGAAAGAAAGCTTTGATTTTTAATCTGTACATTTTTTTCTTTTAATTTTATGCCTATGCTGTGAATTTCTTAGAACTGAAACATGAAAAGCAAGAACTCCTACACAAATCTCATGTTTCCCCAAATCGCCTGAACAAGACCTACTTTCTCAGTCTCTGAGAAGTAGATATTATTTCACCTAGAGTGGAAAGTACAAAGAACATGTAAGACATACAGTTCTTTTTCCAAAGGAGAAATTGCCTGGATGGGGGAACAGAGAGAAATAAAACGTATAAACATGGCAATAAAATATAAAATATATATACTTAATATTTTAAATTCGACTTATTACTCTACGAACCTGTGAGCCTTTGGAAAAAGGATAGTTTAATCTACACCAGAACAGGGTAAGAGGTAAACTGGAGGTGAGAAGTCCTGGCTTTATTCCTGGCTCTACCGCACACAAACAAGGTGCCTGTAAGCAAATGTCTTTATGAGCCATGTTTGTTTCCTTATTTTTTTCTGTGATTTTTTAAAACTACATTATTCAATAATGATTGACAAGCAAAAAACTGTGTATATTTAATGTGTACAGCTTGATGACTGTAGAGATAAGTATACATTCGTGAAACGTCACCTGTCTATATGCTTTAAACACATCATGTCCAAAACTTCTCCTCCATCATCTTCATTTACTGTTATTATTTCATATGTGATAAGAGCATTTAATGTAAAATTTACCTTCTTAGCAAATTTTTAAGTATACCACATTGTATTGTTAACTGTAGGTGCTTTACTGTACAGTAGATCTCTAAGACTTACTCATCTTGTATAATTAAAACTTTATCCCCTGTGATTAACACCATTCTACTCTACACTTCTGTGAGACACATGATGTGGTGTTTGTTGTTCTGTCTCTGGTTTATTTCACTTAGCAGAATGTCCTCCAGGTTGTCACAAACGGCAGGATTTACATCTTTCCTAAGGTTGATAGTATCCCATTGTATGTATATATCACTCCCCACATAGGGCTGTGTGATGATTCCCTGAGACTTCACAGAAGGTCTGGATATCATTACACAGGGCATTGTAGAGCAATGCCCTATGTTTCTTCAGGAGAAAATTGTTTTCTTAAATATTAAAAATATTTTCTAAACTTAATATCTTGCTGGAAATTTCCAAGACATATTCAGCACTCTAGTTTTCAGAAATTTTGATATCATTACTGGTCTCTGGTCTAATTTTATATGTATCTTTTATATCTGTTTTATGGAATGTAGAGTCTATGTTACTTAGAGAATATTTATAACATCATCATGTATTACGACTTTTAGGTTTTTAAAGTGCTTTTATTTCTATCAGTTAGCATTTTTTGGTTTTAGTTTTGATTTGTCTGATATTAAGTCATTGCTTCTGCTTCCTTTCTAGTCACATTTGACTTGAAAGGTTTAAATTGTCCATCTTTTTTTTTTTCACTGAGTTTGAACTGAATTCTTTGGGTGTATCTATCATGTACAGAAAGAAGAGTTTGGGTTTGCTTTCTGATCCAATCTTAAAATCATTTTCCTCCATATTAATTGGATAAATTCAATTATAATTTAGGGTATTAAAGTCATTCGCTCTTCTTTCATATAATGTTATATCTTTTAAAATTTTTATTTTTATTTACTTCTAAGATCTCATGATATGTCTGCCTTCCTTTTAATATTTTTGTTCATAGTCCTTCTGACATCTAGAAAGTTATAATTTTCTCCTACTCTTTTTGTAACTATAACTTCATAAAAGACCCTTAGTTCTCTATTTCTGTCAACAATTTCTATTCCATTCTAAATGACTCTAAATTTGGAGAGTTTCTCTTTTTTTCCCTTCTCCCTCTTCTTTATGACCTGCTATTAGTCAATAATTTATCTCTTCTTATGTTTCCTTTTATTTGAAATGGGCTTATTATTACATTTCTTGATTTATCTGCTTTGAAATAATTAATGCAACATCCAGCTATAAAATTAGGTAAGCGAAGAACTTATCCCTCCCTACATTTTTCCCTCCTGCTCTTCTCTATTAACATTATTTTTATAATTTCTACATTTTTCAGGGCATATAACATTCACATGCTTTTCTGTTAACCTAGCATTTATACTAGCCTAGTTTTAGTATTAAATGAATTCAACTCTCAGAATCTGTTATCTCATGCAAGGGGACATGAAGCTACATCCCTTGAACTGTTGTATGTTCAAGAATGTTTAACTCTATTTGAAGGAAATTTAACCTGGTTATAAAATCCCCAAAGAAAGGGTTATCTCATCAACCAAGTATTTAACTTGGGAATTTGAAGATTCAATGGGTGCTTTGTGAGAATTCCCCCCACTGGTTACTCTTGCTGCCACTTTTCATGAGTTCACCAGATCTCGGTGGCTATTTGCTACCCCTCCCTCCTAAGTACATTTTTTACACAAAGAAATTAGTACACTCTCTCAATGACTGGACGTACAAAGAAAAAAATCCTTTGTTAAAACTCATTGTATAAATTCAAACTCACCTCATCTATAATTTACCATTTTCCTACAAATAAAACTTTCAGAAAAATAAAATACTTTGTTACTAGGTAATTGTTTTGTTGTTGTTATTGTTGTTGTTGTTGTTAAGCAACGGAGACATTAAAGGTAAGAGTCACAAAGTGAAAATTCACAGGAGCTAGTTCAATGGTCAAAAGAAAATGTGCGCCAGCCCTGCGCCTTCTTACTCCTAATACAGTTATTTTACGTAGCGCAGTTGGAGAAACTGATAGTATATGTGCCTTTTCATTGGAAATACAAGAATGTCAGAAAACATTCTCTAAAAACTTATTTTAGACCCTCCACCAGCAGCAAGACTACAACTTGCTTTCTGGCGGCAGCCTGGAACCAAACCCACAATGTCTCTGAGGTCTGCCTGTATGGTCACCACGCTGTACATTACATCCCCACGACTTGGAGTGTAACTCCAAATTTGCACCTTTTGATGCCCTTCGCCCATTTTACCTAAGCCCTACCCCATGTCTGGTAACCACCAATGTGTTCTCTGTATCTACAAGCTACTCTCCCCCACCCCCCATTCTGGTGGAAGACTGTGGACAAGTGAACTGGCTTTTTTCACAGAAGGCCCCCGGGGATGTTTCACTCAGCTGTCTGGGAAGTGTCCTGGGGGTAGTCACTTTGCAGGAACTAACTCTTCCATTGTTAAAGTCTCAGAGGACACAGGGACGCGCCATGGGGCCAGGGGCGTCTTCAGGGCGACAGCAACACAGCAACAACCAGAACAGGAGTAGAAAAACCCCAGGGCAGCACCTGGAGAGTGTAAAAGCTCCCCTCTGGGAGGTACTTACGCTCTGGAACACTGCAGAGGGAGAAAGTAGACGCGGCATCTGGTGTAAAAGGACCTTTATTATTATTATTATTATTATTATTATTATTATTATTATTATTATTATTTTAAAGAAAAAGAGAGTCTAGAGGTCCAACAGGATGGGCCTCCACAACTGGTGGAAAGCCAAAGGAACGTGCGAATACGGTGCCCACCAGGCTCTGGCCCCGAGAGCACATAGCTGGCTTCTAACGTGGGCAAAATGAGACGCCTGGCCCTCGGGTGGGTGCTGCAGACTGAGGTCACGCGCACAGCCTCCGAGCCTCGCCGCCGAGCCTGGGCGGCTGAGTGAGCTCCCTCCTGCGAGAGAGCCCAGTTCTCACTTCGCAGCACCTGCGGGCCTCGTGCACGGAGCCCCCCAGCGCACGAGGGTCGCTGGCGAGACTGTATCCCAGCTGATCCTACTTGTTTCCATGAGGCCGCTCTCCTTCCCCCTGAACTTTGTCAGCCAAGTGGTGGGGGGTTTATCTTTGGGGGTTTTTTGTTGTTATTTTGAGAGGAAGGGGTCGCATTATGCAGCTGTGGACTTGGTGGGGCAGGGGGTTTCAGAACTCCCACCTCGCACCCACTCTGTGGTTCTTTATAATGAACAGTGAGAGGAAATAGTGCGTCATAAGAGAGAGAAACTTGTCAGAGGGCTTTTCTCCTGCTAATATGTTTATTATATACTCTGAGTGATGATAAACAGTATTTAAGTCAACGATCATTAGTTGTAAGCCTTTACCAGTGAGAATTTTTATATATAAGCTATTTTAGGCTCTCCACCTTTTTTGTTTTTTAAGGTTTGGGTGATGCAGGAGGGTGATCAGGTATTTTAAAAACAAGGTGGAGAAATTCTCATCTGTCTCAATACCTTCCCTGGGGCAGAAAGACTAGCAGTGATCAAATCTACTCATGATTCCACTAGCTCTTTTGAGGCAGGTGTAACAAATAGAGGGCCGTTATTTAGTGGCAACATTAAAACAGAGCCAAGGAACAGGTTTTACATAAAGGGGACTTCACCAGGAACTTTGCTTGTATTACGTATTATATTTCTTGCAGTACTTGTTTGCCTGTTTTGTAATGTTTGGGCACACAGCTATTACTATGGCTTACTTAATAATTAATCATCACTTTGTACTTTAATCCTTATTTTGAAGTGGGGAGGAAGACAAAGTCTTGTTTTTTTTTTTTTTTTTTTTTTGGTCTGCCAAACAGCAGGGGTTTCCTTCCCATACAGAGAAATTTGACCCAAGCCAAGGACTGTGAATTTACATCTTCCGCCAAGATCACAAGCACAAAGCTTCCATGAAGTAAATGATCCATAAATATTGGTTGTGTAAGTTAATGAATGAAGGGTATACATTTTCCCTGTGAAGAACACCTGCTGGCGGATGGCAAAACATCATCTCAGCACTTCTGACAGTCTTCTTCTCTGTGCTAAAACAATCTGCCCGGGGGACTGGTAAAGGTGTCTTTGGAAAGCTGGAGAATCTATTCTTTACCTTGAACTCTCTCTGTCAGCAGGCTTGACAGGCTGTTTTCTGCAAAAGGCAACGATAGCCCACAAGTTCCTAAGGAACTGCATCCAGGTGGTACCTGCAACTCAAATATACTCCCGCTGCACATTCTCTCAGAGGGTGTAAAAGGAAGCCCTGGTAATAAAAGCACATAGAACATAAGCTTGAATAAGGTAGCTGAGATGAAAAGGGCAAGGGTTTGAGCTGAAATTGTTT
This sequence comes from Anoura caudifer, assembly GCA_004027475.1. NCBI lineage: Eukaryota > Metazoa > Chordata > Mammalia > Chiroptera > Phyllostomidae > Anoura > Anoura caudifer. The sequence continues at coordinate 293,067 of PVKU01000448.1, forward strand.
TTTGAGCCATTTGCAATACTTGCTGCTAATTAAACAAACCCTCCTTGATTTTTCTAGAGCAATCAAGTAGGAAGTGTGACTAATAGAAGCCAGTATGAAATTGCAGGTGCCCAGAGTGTTTTCTATTTCTAGGATAACCTGGATCATCAGGGCTCTAAACAATATCTGGAGTTGTCCCAGCATTCCAAATATTTTTGCATATTCATTAGTTCAACAAATAATTGTAAACCAGCTATCCTAGGAAGTCGTCCGGGTGCTGACAGTAGCACAGCAAGAAAAAAACCCTGGAGTTTATACTCCGAAGTATATGTGACTCAGATTGCCTTTTTATACCTACACCAGGTAGTACACTAAATTGGAAGTTGACACTGGTAGTAATATGTACAATATATGTTCCTGCTTTGATGTTTGGGTCTTTGAAGCACTATATTTGGGGTAAGACTGCTTTCTATGGTGAGAGAGATAGTGATGTGTAATGCCTGACCACTTTGCTTTTCTTCCCCTGAATGAAAAGGTAGCCCTGTTGATATGGAATTTATATCACCAGAAACACATATTGTGCAAGTGTTTCCAGATAAAGGTGGAAGTTTCAATGGACTGGGAGGCAACTCAAAATCCAGCTCCTCAGATAGGACCAGCTATGCAAAGGTTCACCCAACCAGGGGCACAGTCCTGTGCACTGAGAGGTGTGGCATCTAATTCTGCTCCAAGGGCTGTCTCTGTCCCGCTCAGGGTCTTAGCCCCGGCATCTGCATATGGCTGTGTATATGTGCATGTGTATGTGACTATACACAACCTTTCAGGCTGTGTATAGTCCACCTAAAATACTACAAATTGGCAACTTGTTTTTTTTTTGTTTTTGAGGGAGAGTTTTTCCTTTTGCTCAACTCTTATTCACTTCTCATTTACTATGTGCATAGAGTGATGGGTTGGGGGAAACTCTATTTTATGGGAAAGTCCTAGACAATGAAAATACAGAGCATGCCTCTTTGTATTTGTACCTTTAGGCCTTAATTTTGTGTTCAGTGAATGGAAAAAGGAAGGAAGGAAAACGTGTTTTGTGAACCTTGGCTTTATTTTCATTGGGCTTCTCAGTTGTGCCAACTGACTTTGACGAAGGCTGTTAGGCATCTCTCTTCCCATAAACTCTTATCATCTATTCTTTAGCATCCCTGGTATCCCAATTAGAGAAAAGAATCCAGAGCAGATGTCTGCCAGTCTAGTTTTCAAGTTCATCTCTGTTGTAGCAGTGAGCAGGCCTTCTCTTCCTGTCAATCACCTTTTATAACCTGAAGAAAAGAGAAAGTTACCGACTGACACCAAGGAGAATTTCTTTACATTCCATTCTCAGTATCCAAGGGGCTCTGGGGTTTGAGACTATCAAATTAGTGTCAATTTGAAGCATTTCTGAGAGAAGGGAAAAAAATTAGAGATTACTTGAATTCATCTTCCATGGGGCCCATTGCTAACATCCAATCATACCAGCTGTCAGTCACAGAAAAGGACACTATATATATCAATGACTTGGGTATCTCTTTAATTATTGAAATGAACAGTCCATCCCCACCAGCCCTCTTCTGAGAGCCCATGGAATGAAAGGTTCAAACTTGAAGGGTCAACAAAAACAGAATTTGCAGCAATTTCTAAGACCATTATTTTTGCCTATTGTCTGACACAATGCTTCCTTACTGACAAAGGAAATGAAGGAGGTCTAGAAACACTTTTTCTAAGCTTCAGTGGCATTCAACAGCATTTTCTTCATCTTCTCAGGCTTTGTGGTAGTGAATAGCATCAGAATTTGATGATCTTTTCTTTAAAGAGGTATAATACTTTAAAAATCTCCCCAAACTATAAAATAGTGGAGAACATTCAGTGTTTTGAGCTATCATAGAAATAACACACATTGTTATAACACTTTTTATATTTTTTTATTTTTATTTTTTTTAAGATTTTATTTATTTATTTTTAGAGAGAGAGGAGGGAGGGAAAAAGAGAGGGAGAGAAACATCAATGTGTGGTTGCCTCTCACATGGCCCCCACTGGGGACCTGGCCCACACACAGGCATGTGCCCTGACTGAGAATCGAACCGGTGACTCTTTGGTTCATAGCCCATGCTCAATCTGCTGAGCTACACCAGCCAGGGCTGTAACACTCACTTTAAATAAAATAAACACTTTTTATATTTTGTTGCTCATTCTTAAAATTATTTAATGGTAATTTTGGAGAGATATATACCTAGGATAATTAGAATCAAGGAAATTTATGTATATACCTTATATACTTTAGTTTCTCCGTGGTCAGTATAAAGTTCTTAACTCAGTGTTTTCCACTTAGAAATTATGCAATTAATTGTTATCAACCATTACTTTTATTGTCATGGTGACTTTTCTGCTGTTATAGCATTGCTTAAGTCAGTAATATACTGGGCATCTACTATGCAGTGTTGTGAAGAATACAAGTGTCAATCATGCTGAGACACTGACTGCTTAATGGAAAGTAAAAGTAATGAGTGTAGTGAGAAAGGCAGAACATTTCAAGTATGAGAAGTAAATGCTCCAGCTAAAATCAGGGATGGCTTTCTGGTCAAAGTGCCATACGTGCTGACCCTTGTCAACATGTGGGTACAATTCAGACATGGATACAGCCAGGGATGGCCATTTTGAGGAGAGAGAATAGAGTAAGAAAAATTACTACGAGGACACAAGACATGTATATTGTATAAGAAGGACAGAGTGAGGAGTGTTTGCCAACAGAGGTTGGACATGAACCATCGAGAGCTTCAAATGTGTGCAAAAGGAATTAGTAGGACTTCAGTGTTTTAACAAAATGGAATCCGTGAACACGTTGGGGACAAGGTAGAAATGTGGCTGAAAAGATTTTAAGATGATTAAGTTGATTGCCATCTTTATGCTTTTAGAGTATTGTCATTAACTGTCCACTTTCACCCATGAATATTTTTACTAAGATGTATATATGATATATAAGTAAATAATAATATATTTAAGGGACATATATTAACAAATTATTTATATACATATACATATTTACACATACAGTTCTTGTCTTTAAGGATGGGGAAGGTTAAAGAAATATTCAAGAAACACCTAATAATAACTCAAGCATGGCTTCTTATAAAGCTCAAGTTCATATACATATGTATAGACATGCACATTGAATATATATGTATATATATGTGTGTGTGTATTTCTATTTTCATACTTTGTGGACTCAAATAGTCTTGGTACTTTGGCTGTGAGGATCAGGAAACATTTAAGTAGTATAAATAAGGAAGAAACATCCTCATAATATATACCAACAAAAATATTATTTTTAGCTACCTTAATGTAAAAATCTCATAAAGTTTCTCTAAGCTTTTGACGATTCTAATAGAAATTTATAAAATAGCATTATGAGGATTTTTAGGTTGTACTGAGTCACAAAGAAACCAAATCAGGTACGAGACAGAAGAAAATCTTTGTGTTTCCACTGCACAGCTGAAATCTCATTCCCACCTAATTAAATTATCTAAATCATCTCCTCTAAAGAAAGAATGCCCCAATTTTCGATGTAGGCAAAACCGTCGAGAAGTGGGAAGCATATTGATTCTATGGGGCACATTCCACTTCACTCTGAACCCTTTCCTAACACTAAAATCCAGGATATTCTAAGTCTAATCAATATTATTATGACATAATAATGACTCTGATCTTTTTGACTAGAAGAGGCTTTTCCTACTGATAAGCCCATGCTTTCCTGATGAAGCAAGGCCTTTTCAGTTTGAAATGATGCATTAATGATCTACAGATAATTTTAGGCTGGTTGAATGCTACTAATAGAATCAGGTGGATTTTAAAAAGTCACTCTACTAAATAGATTGACCAAAGAGGGCAAGGAATATTTATTTAGTGCCTAAGCACTTTATTTTATTACAGGTAATATCTTTTTTTTAGCTAGGTAAATGATTGTAAGGAAGGTAAATACAGGTATATCTTGTTTTACTATGCTTTGCTTTATTGCACTAGAAGATACTGCTTTTTTAAATAAATTCAAGACCCTCCACCAGAAAAAAAGATTATAACTCACTGAAGGCTCAGATGATGGTTAGCATTTTCTAGTAATAAAATATTTTTAATTAAGGTATATACATTTTAAAGACATAATGTTATTGCACACTTAAAAGACTACAGCATAGTGCAAACATACCTTTAATACGCAGTGAGAAGCCAAAATAAATTGTGTGATTCTCTTTATTTCAGTGGTCTGGAACCAAAACCAAAATAGCTCCAAGGAATGCCTGTATTCCATATGCAAATACCCCTCAAACTATGCACTTTGGAAAATTGAGAGAAATAGGGAGAAAATGTGTCACAAACAGTATTTTATTACATTTTGGGAAATTCCACAACATATTTGGGTAAAGTCTTGGGTATGAATGCACATCCCTTAAAATGAGTTTATTCTTTTTAATTGTAGGCATTTTGGATTTGCGTCTGCACTGTATGTAGCCATATCCCATTACATGCAAAAATGGTAATATGTAAAGCTCCCAAAAGTTGGAGGGATTAGGCAGGAACTGTCAATTCCAGCAGAGAATTTGATCTAAATTCTAAAAGATTAAAAAGTTGAAAACTGACAGGAAGGCTAATGTTTTCATTATGATTAGTTATTTTCTAGCATGGAGGATACATCTTTTACAGATTATAAAAATATTCCCCAAAATTCCATTTAGGTAGTTAGGACAGAATAGTCTGCCACCATTTATATAAAAGAATACAAACAAAAAAGAACTTGTCTTTTGGTAAATATTTTCTACACATTCTCTGACATTATTTTATGGAATTTAGATCAAAGTTTATAAGATAAAAATTTCCAAAAAAATTTAAGAACTCTGTTAACAAGTTTAATTATATGTAAGTAAATTACAGCGCATGAATTACTATCTGTGTATTACTTAAATTGAGTATCTTTTTTGAGACTTGGTCAAAGTTCTTAAGTGCCAAAGACAAAGCACTAATCCTTCCCATATTATAAACTTGAGCAGGAAAATAATTCAGTACAATTTCTATTTCTAATTCAGCTGAAGGAATGTCAATAATTCAATTTATAGAATAAATTAACTTAACAGAAACGGTCAGCAATGGGACTGTGGGTATCTCTGGGCTCTCTTTTGTATAGAAATGGATACAAACAAAAGTTAGGATTCGAGTGGCCTATATAAGCTCCATACCCCTCAAAACAGTTCACGGTAACTGGATAGTCTGAAATTCCATTCTGTAAGATTGGTTTCTCTGCCTTTCTTTTCTCAAAACAATTTTCTATTAAAAGCACCATATGACTTCCAAAGAGTCACACTAAATGAATATGTGTTACAACCATATTAACAGAATTTGACATAGATGGGATTCTTTAAATGAAAAAGATGGAAGAATTATGGACCCTACCAATGAAATCGGGACCGCGTCAGATGCTAAACTCAGCGTAAGAGGGGAACCCAAGGAGACCATGTGGATGGAAATGCTGTTCATTGTGTCTGGAGATACAGATAATAGTCTCTGAAACTATGAAAATAATGATGTGTGACTTACAGGGTTATGTGACCATGGGGAGTGGCTGTGTGGGGATAAAGCACGAATGTCATCCAAACCTCAAAGCATTAAAAAACTCTCTTCTTACAATAAACACTCTGCTAATCAAACACAATGGGTCAAGGCCAGACTTGTCTCAAAAGTCTACAGTACTTTGCCTTTACCAGACTCTTTATGCCTTTGTTTAGATTCAAGTGACTGTCTACTGTCTTTCATTTCAAACCAAAAGACTTCCTTTGATATTTCTCATATGGCAGTCTTGCTAGTGACAAAATCTCTCAATTAAAAAAATTAATGTAATAAATTCTTAATTTTTTATAGGTATAGTTTTGCTGGATATAGTATTTTTCATTAACATTATTTTTATTTCAGGACTTTTAACAATGTCACCCATGTCAGTTCTTAATCTTATGGGGGACCTCTCACATGTGATGAGTTATTTTTATCTGTGGCTTTCAAGATTCTGTCTTTCAATAGTTCATTTTGATGTACATAAGTGTGGATCTTGTTGAATTTATCTTACTTGAAGTATTTTTGGCTTCTCTGATGTGTAAAATGTTTTTATCCAATTTGGAAAGTTTCAGTATATTATTTTGTCAAATATTCTTTCTATTCCTTTCACTCCTCTCATTCTGGAACTCGCATTATGCATATATTGATATGTTTGGTGGTGTTCAATAAGTCTCCAAGGCTCTGTTCATTTATCTTTACCCTTTTTTCAAAAAGATTTTATGTATTTATTTTTAGAGAGAGGAGAAGGTAGGGAGAAAGAGAGGGAGAGAACCATTAATGTGTGGTTGCCTCTTATATGCCCCCTACTGGGGACGTGGTCCACAACCCAGGCATGTGCCCTGACTGGGAATCTAGCCAGCGACCCTTTGCTTCGCAGTCTGGTGCTCAATCCACTGAGCCACACCAGCCAGGGCATTTTTATTTACATCCTCAGACAGGCTAATTTCAATGGACCCATACTTAATTCTTTCTTCCACTGCCAAAACATTCTGTTGAGTGATTTTTTTTATTTTATTGATTGTGTTTTTAATTCTAGAAGTTCCATTAAAAATAATTTGTACCCTTTTCTTATATTCTCCATTTGATAAAATATTGTCATACTTACCTCTAATTCTTTGTATGGTTTCCTTTAATTCTTGGAACATGTTTGTTTATAACAGCTTATCTAAAGTCTTTGTCTATTAAGTTCAATGTTTAGGCTTCCTCAAGGAGAAGGTGCTATCCACCTGTTTTTTTCCCCTATGTTCAGGGAATATTTTCCTCTTTCTTTGTTTGTTTCTTAACTTTCTATCAGAAACTAGACTTTCATAATGTGGACACTACCCCACCACAACCATGGCTTGTTGTCATTTGTTGTTATTGCCGCTGCTGATACTATTTGTTTAGTGACTTCCATTAAGAAATTCTGTAAAGTTTATATTTTTTGTTGTATGTGGCCACTGAAGTCTTTGGTCAGATAGCTTTACGGTCAGCTAATGATTGCACAGAAAGTTTTTAAACACCTTGAATCAATATGTGTCTCACCCTTGTCAAGGAGCTCTGGGTGTGTGGTCACACTTTCAGTGTGACTCAACTCTTCACAGTTCTGTCTTATTCTTTACCCTCTGCATGTACAAGAGCTCAAGGCCAGCCAGAGGGATGATCTTAGGGCCTTTGTTGGTCTTTCCTCACTTATGCGGAGGTGTATCGTCTCCTACATCTCCAGGAAGTTGTTGGAGACCTTCTTGGGGATGCAGTTGCTTACAGGCAGCTCATTCCTCAGATTTTCTTCTTATGTATTCTGGCCAACCTCTTATTTGCCCAAACTGGTATCACAACCTCAGACAACTATACTATGAAATAGTTGCTTTTGATTCTGTTGCAGTGTTGCCTTGGGGATGAGCTTTTCCTGCTGAATTGGGGCCAATAAAGACAAAAACTTTAACTGAGGGTTTTCTAGCAAACTTTCAAAAACATCAAAATATTGACAATTATTTGCATCTGAGACTTTCCAAGAAATTCCAAAGCCATTCTATTTCCTCCAGCAAATACTATGCTGTCGTTTTTCATAGCTACCTTAGTTGTAAGGTTTTGGTTTTTAAGGCTGACACAGAGCTAGGGAAAGGCAAGACAGGAGCTGAACAAGTTAAAACACCACAGCGCTTGTGCTTCTTACTATTTTCAGTCATTTTTCATGAATACATGCTCCTTGATTTTTTTTCCAGCCTGTGGTTAGTTTCCAGAGCTCTGAAAAAGTTGATTTGGATGGCTTTTGCCAGTGCTTTTGTTGCTTTTAAGGAGGAGCCGATTTTTGGAGGTTCACCGTTACAGAAGAGCTCTGTTTCCCATGGCTGCTTCTAGTAAGATGTGGAATTCCATCATCTGGAAAGTAACAGAAGCTTGTGTTCTCTGTCTGGCCTCAATCTGCCTCTTTTCATTTGTATGGGGATCTACTTCATGCTACTGTTCCCTGTGCCCCAATGCAGATTTTCCTTTTATTTCTTTTTTAAATAAAAACTGTATATATTCAAGGTGTACATTGTGATGATTTGACCAACATAGTGAAATTATTATTATAGTCAAGCTAACTAGGTACCATTTTTTTGTTGTGATAAAAGTACTTAACATCTCTCTTAGCAAGTGTCCAGTGTTCCACACAATATTATTACTATAGTCATCAGGCTAGACTTTTCATCCTAGATAACTGCAAGGTGGTACCATTGACCAATATCTCCCCATTGCCCCCAACTCCCCCCACCCAGTAACCTGCATTCTATTCTCCACTTCCATGTATTTAACCTTTTTAGAGTCTATATATAAATGAGGTCATGTAATTTTTTTCTTTGTGTGTATGGCTTGTTCTAGATTTTTAAATAAGTAGAAAAGAAGCTACCTTTGTCATAGGTTTGCTTTTAACCTTACATTAAGGTTAATGTATCTCGAACAGTAATTTATTTAGAAAAGCCACCTTGAAAATAAAAACTATTACAAAATTTAAACCACAGTAACATAGTAAAACAAGTACTTACTGATACAGAAGTTCAGTCCCTCCCCTGGGGAAATTCTCTTGTTCTCTCTTATGATAACATAAGACATTAAATTATAAGCAAATGTTATTGTTCATTATTATGACAAATAAAACTCAGAAACAATATAAACTTGATAAATGGATAGATGGTTGCAATAAATAAAACATCCCCTGATATTGTGATATATTCCCTTAGCAGTGAATTTGTCCTTTCTGATTACTAGAGCATAATTTAGCAAGTTAAGCTTATGTAGTTTATTTTTCTGGAAACATTTATTTTCAGCTCTGTTTCCTTGATTATAATAACTAATTAAAAAATTCAAAAACTTATGTTGAAGGATACCATAGAGTACCCAATGGTTTTTACCTGGAGTCATGGCATACCTTGTTCTTAAACTCACATAGCAAGATTTTGCAAGCCGATATGTCTTTCCCCAGGTTCTGCCTGATGTTATTTATCCTTGACAATAAAAGTGACCAAGACATAGTGTAAAATCAGCCCAACAAGTGAAATACACTTAAGTTTGAATCTGAGCTTTACAGAGATGAATTAGTAGTAGCCAAATTATTGTAGAAGCACCTAGGTGTGTAACACGTCTTGATTTTTGCGCCCCTGCCTGTAGAAGGCCTCCATACGGGGTGATCAAGATAGTTAGATTAAATAGTGTACACACCTGATACATTTTCCTTCCTTAACTAGGGTATGTAAATTCTAGAAAAGATAAACCTAAAAGGGAAAAACAGACTTTATTTGATAGACTATCCCTTAGCTAAAAGTTGAATTTATAATAAATTACATTTAAAATTTTTTTTATTTCAGTGACATAAATTGAAAGACCAATAGTCTCTAATTGTCACTAAGTCATTCAGCCAAGCAGTTACTTGATCATGTATTTATTCAACAACAAATATATGTTGAGTAACCACCAAGGGCCAGGAATTGAAGGTAGAATCGTAGAGAAAAGAGGGATGGTTGCAGTGCTCAAGAAGCTTCTTTCTAGTGTGAACGCCTCAAAAATAACAAAACCTCTCCAAAATTGTTAAAAGCCAAAATAATCGTAGATTATCATACACACATAAGAAAATGTAGAGAATAATGGCAAAGAACCACAGGAGGGTGCTTCAGGGAGGCTGGTCATAGCAGGTCTCCCTGAGAACATTTGGGCCGAGACCTGAAGAATGGAAAGTAGAAGCCATACCAAAAACTGGGGAAACGATTTCCAAGCATGGGAAAGAGAAAGTGCAAAGTCTCAAAAATGGGGAAAGTGTTGGCCTATTCCAGAAACAGTGAGGAGGTCAGGGGCACTGGAGCCTAACAAACCGCTGGACAAGTGACATGAAAAGAAATTGATACTGAGCGGAAACCACATTAGGCAGGGTGTTGTAAACAAAGGTGTTTGGATTTTGTCCTGAGTGCAGTGGGAAAGCAATGGTACGGCTTGATCTGATTTATGTTCTCTAAAGATTGTTCTGCCTGCTCTGCTGAGAATGAATTTAAAATGACCAAATATGCACATATAGGACATACCCCCACACCCCACCCATTGCCTCAAGGGGACTGTAAGAAATGGAAAAAGGGTATTTGGCCAGGTTCTTGTCATATGGTGGCACAGAAGCTGATGACCTAATAGAAGCCCCCAAAGCTCTTTGATCACCAGATGGCAGAGAGACCACCTTTCCTCTCCATGCTGCCTGCTTGGTCTCCGCACAGCAGCTGCCCGGCGCCTGTAACAGCATGTAGAGAGGCACAAAAGATGGGACCGAGATGGTAATGCCAGTTTGCCACACCCTGGGGACAGCTATCTCAATGTGATCACTTTCATACACAAGATACAGCTTCATATTCAGTTATGTGGGATAGTCCACATATAGTAATATTCACTGTGTAAAATACCCACTATGTAGGAACAATTCATTTGTATTGCCTATCTGTTATAATATTATCCAATTGCTGGGTCAGATTTCTTTTTCTCATTGACATTTGGTACATTCCATTAGTGCTGGTTTTTTCATGTTTGTGACTGCCTTGGAGAATTATAACCCCATGAGGTCTGTTGATCACCAAAAATTCAATCAATTGATCCTTAACAATAATCTTTCACCTCCTTGCAGCCCTCTTTAATTAACATGCTACATGGTTGCAAAGCTAGAGTTTTGTTGTCATTATGCTTCCATAGGTCTGAGAAGCAAAGAGGGGGATAGATTCAGCTTTTAAGATGCAAGATATTGACAAGTTGCATTAACACAAGGAAAAGACAACTATAGTACAGCAATTAGTGCAAGCCTTCTGTTTGGCGTTTATCATCCTGAAGGATAGCAACAGAAAATAACAAGGACAATATTAACAAAAACAGACAGGAAAAAAATGACAATTCAGTTACAGGAAAGGGTACTTTTTGTCATATGGATTGAGACTATATAAAGAAAATTATTGAATTTTTTGTTTTGTTCTGTTGTAAAGAAAAAGAGCATGAAATTGTTGATCCTGCCAAAACCTACTCATTTATTTAATGGTTGCCAAATACAGCCCTTGATATTCTGCTAGAGATTTGACAGTTACGGTTTTGCCAAGGTTGTTTGGGAACATGATGTCTTTCCCATATGTTGTCAGAAGGCAACCCTAGAACATATAATAAAAGAGCCAGGCTGGAAATGGAAGTCTATTGTGGAATGTGGTTTTGTTGTTGTTGCTGTTGTTAAGTTTTCATGTAATAAACATTAATCTCTGTCCCTTTGCTGGCTGAGAGTGGTGGGGGGAACAGAGCAAATTTAAGAGGTGGAGGTAACATTTGCAGCCCAACTTAGAATCCATCCTTGTTCCTGAAAACAAACAAATAAGAGTCATTAAAATACAGCACTTTGAGAGGTCCAGTGTTAAATGGTCTCAATTTATTTCCTGGAGGATTTGTAGACCTTCTTGTTGAGTCACCACAAAACTATGCAGTCCCGCTAACTCCAAAGGGAGTGGGTCAGAACAGGATAAAGAATTCTGCCTACTTCTCTGGGGGATGATCTTTTCTGATCAGGGTGAAGCTGTTGGTGTGGGAGCGAGTGATTGCTCATAGACCCCTGTGTTTCATCTGGCTTTGCTCACGGAAGCTTTTATTGTTATTAATATTTAACATTGACTGAAGGCCAACAGTGTGCTGGGTGATGAACACAACATTGAGCTAGCTCTGGTCTTTGTCCAACTGGATAATTTCCAATTATACAACTAGGAAATGGAACTTGCTCTATAGGAATATAGGGATAAATAGGACAACACTGGGGAAAAACAAGTAGTTAATATTCATTAACCTATGACAAATTCCAAATGAACTCTCACTGTAGCTTGAAAAAAGCTGGTTAATTTTCTAAGGAAAAGATTTAGTATGTCCCAGTTTTGGTTGGTCTTTTTAGCTGCTTGCACTAAAACATCATTTTGGAGTTACAAAGAATAATATATTCTGAAGGTGAAACAGCAAAATTATAATATTTGATGAATTACTCAAGTTTAATTTATGTGAATAATTATTGTTAATTTTGTGGATAAGCCCATATAAATCACAATTATATTTTCAAAAATTTCATTTGCTATTAAAATTATACTAATCAAATACATCAGAGTATCTTATCAAAAACAAAAAGAAAAACTAAAGCAAAGAGAAGCCAGTGTTAAAGCGATGTCAGTGCCAGGGAAGCTGCTGTGTTTTTTTTTTCAAATATCCTCCTAAAAGCAGAAATTATTCTGCTGTTAAGACTTTAGGGAATGTATATTGGTTCACCTACTTGCCCTATGTGTTCAAAACAAATTGATTTACATCCTGCCTTTTTCTAATTTGCTCCTATAATTGATATAGCACTGGATGAGAATAATCCATTAATAGCCACGAGTGTGGTTTTAAAGGAAGTAGAGCGGCGGAAAGCATTAAACTAACAAACAGAATGTGATGTATTTTATTTATTTATAATTACCCTGAAAGAAATGAGTTGGAGGTGTCATCATAATATAATCTTACACCACCAGGTTCCTGGTGCTGTGTGCTTGTCTTCGTCGTATTTTGCATTTTAGGATTGTCTTGGCAAACATTTAGAAATCCCTTTGAGGTGTCACATCTAAAACCTCATCTTTCTGATGACTCTTTTATTTTTCTGGCATACTTTAAGTGCACTTGTTTTATTCCTTCTTAACTGTGAGCCTTTAAGAAAGAGGCTATGTCTTACTCCTCTGGTTATTTGGGGGCACAAAGTAAAATATTTTGTTGAAGTTACTGCTTTTCAGATAGAATTTTACATTGTTTTGGAAAAGAACTCAACTTTAGAAAATTTAATATCTAGCTTCAAATTTCGTTTGGCTTAGAGGTCATAAAGGATAGAATGAACAAGAAAATTAGTCATTTTGTCAGAAACTACATGGAAATTGTGTATAGAACAATTTTTGGTGAAATATGAATACATATAAATTGGCCTTTTTTTATTATACCAGCGATCATTTTTCTCAATTAAAAAGTAACACTTAAATTAATACATGCTTATTATAAGATTGTCATAGAATACCCTAAAGAGCAAAACATTAAAAATAAAAATAATATGTACTTTCCTTACCCATTGAAAATTTCCACTTAACATTTTGCCTCATTTTATTTATTATATTTCTATAACCTATACTATCAGGTATACTATTTCTATGTTTAGAAAATTTTGATGTATTAAATTATGGTTTACCTTCTATAGCATTTTGTATTGGTTTCAATTGTACAACAAAGTAGTTAGAGTTAGACAACCACACACTTTACCAAGTGTTCCCCCTGATCCAGTACCCAGCTGGAGCGATACATAGTTACTGCAATGTTATTGACTCTACTTCCTGTGCTGTACTTTACATCCCCATGACTGTTTTGTACTACAAATCTGTACTTCTCAATCTCTTTACCTTTTTCCACCCAGTACACCTAGTACAGTCTGTTCTCTGTACTAGGAGTCCATTTGCCATTGAATTTTAGTTCTTTTCTGCTGTTTGACATATACCTACATTTTATTTTCACAAGTACTGCATCCTGTTATGCAAAAAATCTTATCATAACTTTCTTAACCTGATATAGTATTCATTTTTCATGCTATTAAATATCCTTTATGGCCAAGTTAAGTCTTAATCTTTATGCATGATTTTATCAAACCAACTCTCCATATTTTACATTTTTTTAATTGTCCTCTGTCATAAACAATTTAATGATGAACATCTTTGTACTCAGATCTTTCTGTATGCCCTCTGCTAGCAAAATATTTTAATAAATATGCTCAAACACATGTTTGTCATGATCACTAACAGTTCATAAAATCATTAAAATTATCTAAAATAATTACTGCATCTTTATTTTCAGAACAGCAGTTGGTTAGAAGAAACCACATGGACTGAAAAGCAAGTTAAATTTTATAAATTAATTTCCCACCACAGTCTCTTGGTTGCCAATTCTGATGTCAAATTTCTAGCATGCATATTTGATCGTTCCTCAAACACAAACCTGCCAGGTCCCAAGTGCTGTTCTAGGAAGAAGAGGGTGAAGATCACAAAGATTTTATGCCTGAAGTGGTCACAATTTCTGGGAGCAGATTTGTTTTAAAGAAACGAGGAAGTTTGCAGACACAGAGCCAAGGAAAGGCTTAACTTCATAGAGCAGCTCCTGCAAGTATGTGTCAAAGCACCCAGACGGCAAGTGAAGAAATGAAATCATAAATGATAAAGAATAAAATAATAGTAGATGAAGAAAGAGCTAAGCAACTAAGCTCATGATATGTACTAAAATTATTTAGATATTTGATGATATCTATCTTACCTATTGCTAAACACTAATGTCTTCATGAAGGTTATTATGTAAGTTAAATAGCAGTGAATGTATAGTGGTATATATTAGAATTCTCTATAAAGAGATAATGAAAAGATTATGAATGGAGATTTCACTTAGCAAAAGTTATGTTACAGAGTAAAAACATAATTTACTATTATAGAACTATCAAATAATTGATAAAACTGTAAAAAATAACCTGTTTCATATAGTTCTACATTTTCTATTTTTATTTGAATTTCTTTCTATGTTTTGATATTTGGTCTATCCAAAACACTGTAATGATAAATTCATAGCTGCAGAACTAAGTATTTTTGTCACAAGTGCACACTCATTTTGTATCATGCTCAATTTTTCCCATATATATGTAACTTGATGTATGATATAATGTTACTTAATGATATGTAGACTTCACCATTGTTGATTTATCTGTAATTTCATAAGGATGCTTAAATAGATGTAGTGCCATCTACTTAAAAGCCCTTTGAAAACATTTCCAATAATTTAGTTTTTAAAAAATTTATATTTAGGCCTTATAATAAGGATCACTTGAAATGTAGAGACATTTTGGTTTTCAATATCTTCACTATATTATTGATCTTTTCCAATCAGTGTGGCGGAGAGCAATGTCAGTTTTTATTTCTTGGACTCAAAGTGAGACATTGCATGGGTAAAATAGTCTAGCAAGTAATGTTCATGTGCGGTTGGCTGTCAGAGAAAAGTTAGAGGAGAAGAGAAAACCAGCCAATACCTCCTTTTCCTACAACACATTAATCAACAGCTAGGTGGTTCTGTGCCCTACTCACTCATCTAGTAACTACTGCTTGCATCCATGCCATGTAAACTCAACTACTGCATTAGGTTCAGCACGTAGAACACACCTCTACATCCTTAGCAAGGAAATGGTAGGGCCAGCCTCATAGTCAGAGCTTTGGCACTTGCCAGGGGTTTGTATCCCTGGTTTAGACCAATGAGTTTCATTTCCTAATTCTGCATATTAGGGTCTTTATGGAAAATGGATAGAAGTGTTGTTGCTAGAACTATAGTTTATATAGCTATGACAAAATTATGAATATATCGGTTTTACTGTGTTTTTGAATTTGGAGAAAGAGGAAAATACAGAGAATAAAATATGTGAACACTTGTTGAAAACTGTTCTTTTTCAATTAAGTATTTTATGAAGTTGCCTTCTATGAGGATATGAAATAAATTTGTTATTATATTCAAAACCGGTTCATCCTGAAGAGCAAAGGAGACCTAACAGGTCATGCCAAACCGAGATCATCCGGAGAGACTGTTCTCTGTTAGAGTGGGCAGCGGATGATGAGTGTCCTGTGTCATCTCTAACCAGCAGAACTGGAATGAGCAGAGCGGGAAAACAAAAAAAGTCTCTAGAGGGAGCACAACATTGGAGCACAGGGCTAGCACATAGTAGGCAGTATATCATTATTTATTAAGGAATAATTAGCAAATTATAATCACTTTACTACTAAGCACAACCTTTATTGAGAGCCTTGAGATGATTTGAGATGACACTCAGAATCTTGGCTTCCACTCTCCTTCAGTTGCACCCTCATTCCCTTTATAATGAGATTAAGGGAGAGGTGTAGACATGCTCTCCTAACTCTGCTATCTTGTAAAATGAAAATTCTGGTTCCTTATTTTAGGTTTAATCTTAGTTGGCCTTGCCTATACAAAACTTTGCTCTTTGCCCCCACAAAGGATTAGAAAATCTTGACAAATGTAGTTAAGGAAGCAGTTGACTGAATTTGGTTAAAGATGCAGGATGTTGGTGAACTTTTATACACCCTGAGCTGTCATTTTAGTGGTGGAATCGATCTAACCCAGGAAATACTCTCATTCATAATGTGTAGGAGTAAAACCGCCTTTGGGCAAGAGACAATTAAGATAAAGCAGGTCTTGTTTGGCTATTCCTTTAAGAGCTTTTTTCTTTAAAATCACAGCTGTTCCTTGGCTATTTGGGTAGACCATCATTGGTCATTTATTAGCACCTGGACTAGACTTCCGTAATGACTATTCTCAGCACACCGGGACATTTGCAGCCTCGATTTCTTCCACTGGGAGTTTCCTGTAGTCTCTCTTTTCAAAGCATCATATCTTTATGAGTGACAGTTGGAAAATACAGCAATATTATTTGTTAAGCCCTACTTTTTGTAAGTGACTGTGCTATGCTAAATATCAAGTGTTAAATACTTCTCAGTTGATAATAAATTAAGCTGGATAATAATACTTCCCATTTGTACTTCACTGTACATTCTCAGAGAATTTTCTGACCTTCCTTTTGCCCTCATAATAATCCTCTGATGCAGCAAAAGCAGGTGTTTTTAACAGTGTTTTACAAGTTAATTAACAGCAGCACTTTAATATACTCAGACCACCACAATGCATGAAGAACTTTGTTAGTGTAAGCTTGCTTTGCAGGTCATATTTTTTGTCTGCTGAATGTATTTAGCACTACTTGTAAGAGTCAAAATCAGCTATTGGACTGTCAGAGGTGTTTAGATGTTTTACTCTTTTTAACGAATCAGTAAAAAATGAGAGGAAAGAATAAACTTACCAGCAGTGGGCTTTACTTGATATATCTCTTCCAAGAAAACAGACGTGTACCAAAATCCAACTTTAAGTCAGGAGTTTCAGCAAACCTTGCGGAGAACTACTGTGTACAGAAAATGTTTTGTTTTGTTTTGTTTTTCCTTTCTAATCTAACATTGATGTATATTCAGCACACTGATATGGAGGGACTTGAGTAACATTAAATTACTAGTAAGTTTTATTTTTAGAAAATTGGAAAACATAAATGATTTATCTAAGAGAGATGCCAAAAGATGCACTTTACCCTAAAATTGTGGTTTGTTGGAATGGGATCTGTCTGATTAAACAGAAACAGCATGAACTCATTGCTTAGTTTTATTGCATTCACCCTTAGGAAATGGGATACAGTGCTCCATCTCCTTTACCACTGTTGAAGTATTATCTAGAATGCTCTAGGCCTAGGGTGAAGGCCTGTTTGCCTCCAGAACAAGTCTCTTCCCTTGCTCTCTTCCCTTTGGCCAGTGCCTGACCCCTGCAACCTGCACGTCCCAGCCTCCACTGCCAAATGCCTTCATCTGTGTTTGGCTGGTGGGAGGCACTGAAGGAGAAAAGAAGGAATCAGGGTTTGTGTCCTCCTCTCTCTCTGCTTTGGGCAGCCTCAGAAGCCAGAGGACAGGCCACTTCTAGGTTCCAATGACACTATCCCTTCTCTCCTGTTTTAGTCTCTAGATTTTTTTTACATTCAATATTGTTTTGTATTAGTTTTAGGTGTATATAGGTATAATATATACTTTACAAAGTGTCCCCCTGACTGATATTTCCAGTACCCAACTGGCAAAATACAAAATTACTACAATATTATTGACAATATTCCCTGTGTTCTAGTTTCCACCACTCCCCACCTGTGAATAATTTGTAACTACCAATTTGTACTTAATCCCTTCATCTTTTCAATCCAGCTCCCCAACCTCCCTCCCTTCCGGCAACTATGCCTGTGCCTATGAATCTGTTTCAATTGTGTTTGTTCATTTATTTTGATCTTTAGATTCCACATGTAAGTAAAATCTATAGTATTTGTCTTCCTCTGACTTATTTCACTTAGCATAATACCCTCTAACCCCATATATATTGTCACAAATAGTAATATTTCCTTTTTATGATTCAGTAATATTCTACTGTATGTATGTACCATACAGTTTTTTTTATATACTCATCCATTGTTGGGCACTTGGGTTGCTTCCATTTTGGCTATTGTAAATAACACTGCAATGAACATAGCGTGTGTGTGTGTGTGTGTGTGTGTGTGTGAATGTGTATGTGCATGTGTATTTATATGTATATGTATATATTTGAATTAGTAGTTTGGGTTCTTCAGATATATACCTATAAGTGGAATCACTGGTTCATAAGGGAGTTCCATTTTTAATTTTTTCTGAGGAACCTCTACAGTTTTCCATAGTCACGGCACCAGTCTACATCCCCACCAATAGTGCACTAAGGTTCCCTTTTCTCCACATCCTTACCAGTACTTGCTCTTTGCAGATTTATTGATGAGGGCCATGCTGGCAGATGTGGGGTAGTATCTCATTGTGGTTTTAATTTGCATTTCTCTGATGATTAGTGACATTGAGCATCTTTTCATATGTCTCACGGCCATGCATGTTCTCTTTGGAGAAGTTTCTATTCAGGTCCACTGCCCATTTTTACTATCCCCTCTCTTTACCCCTCCAGCCCTGGGATGGTGGTGCCCCTGATGTTGATGAACATGGCCAGTGACCCAACCTTTCCCTGGCTGGCCTTTCAGCCATTCCACACACAGATAACGAACTCCCTCCATTTAATTTCATCTCTTTTGAATATAGACAGCGGTTTCTATTTTCTCATCTTTGGGCCTTGATTCATATGTGGTTTTTCTGCTTTGGCTTTCTTCACGATGACAGCAGTGACAAGGGTGGCTCTCAGAAGCTTTTTACCTGCACCTTTTCTGAGCTGACAGGATCAGCAACTTCTGGACAAGACCAAGTCGACGTTAGGCAGAGGGCCAATCTTAAAGGCAGAAAGACTATCTGGAACTAGAACAGAAGATATTGTAAAGTTGCAGGAAAATATAACACTTGGGAAGAGCCTCCTAAATAGTGGCCTCAGCTATGTCTAATCTCATGCAGGGGGAAAAAGGTTGATAGAGAGGACCCATTTATGACAACAATGTACATAAACACTTGTTTTCGAGTTAAAATACAATTGTGGTATCTGCTAGAATGAAAGAAAATATTATATGAGGGGTCAAATGCAATTTCTCTGCGATTGCTGAGAGCAATTGCAATTGCTAAGAGCTGCTAGATATTGTAGCATTCATGGGGAGATAATGCTGATTTTCCCCTCAAAGAATGGGCTCTGTGAGGCAGCAGACAAAGCAATCAAGGATTACAGGTGGAAGAGCCCTCAGTCTCTTGTCTTGAGCAGGAAGTTGGCTGCTCTTTGCCTGTAGGGCGGGAAGTTCTAAGCAAATAATATGTGTTGTGTTTCCAAGGTGACAGAAGTAAACAAAATGGAGGACCAATTTCTGTCCCCAATACAAAATTGAACCCTGTTCTCCAGGGATGCTACTGTTATTTCTCGAACTTCCTCAACAGGACCCTACCTTCTTAACAAAGTATCCAGCAGCCACCTCTCTGCCCCATCCTCTCTGAACTCCCCCTCTGCTTATAAAGTTTCACATCATATAATCACATTTTAGGAATAGCTTACTTCTCTGTCTTGGGGCTGCTTCTATTCTCCCCTTACCTGTTTTCATTTAATCTCATGATCCTAAATACAATCTACATGCCAATGACCCCCCAAAACGTATTGCCTGTTGTGACCTCTTCCTGAGATTTTATACTCTCATTTCCAATGGCTTGACATTCTCACATGGTCTGTAAGCGCACTCAGCCTAAAGCCCCAGGTCCTCAGCTGATCACAGAGCCCTCCCTGATCTTCAAAATGCTTTGAGATTATTTTATTTGTTTGTTTTCCTTCTGCACTACAATGCAAGCGCCATTAGGGCTAGCACCTACTCTGCCTTATTCTCCACTGTTTTTCCAGAACTTAAAGTGCATCCTGTCACATAGTGGGTCCTCATATATTGGACTAATGAATGAATGAGCACATTGTAGTGGAGGAGAATCAGAAACAATCTCAGCATCATGATATACTCAAAGTTAGTAAGAGTAGGTATGGCATCTCCTACTTCTCTCTTCTTGTCTCTGAATACCAACATTTTTTTTCCTTCACAATCTTAATATTGAGAATAGTGTATTATGGAAAGATTTCTGGTATCATAGAACAGATTTCCAACTAGGCTGATCAGACTTCTAGGATAACAAAAGTAGAACTCTTATTCCTTTGAGATTTAAACAACTTGTAATTCAGATACACTTTTGCCCTAGTGACCGTGTTACCTAATTAACAGAAACCTTCCAATGTACTCTCCCTCTCTCTGGTCCTGAGATTGTCAGTTATTATTATCTTCATTGCAGACGTGGAGAGAGAAATGGTCTCATGGGCACAAGATGTTTTCAAGTATAATACACACAACCCAAAAGCCGTGCTGTTTGATAGATAAGAATGTGATGAACTGTGCCATTCAGAAAATGTGGACAGAGAATGCAATCTGGTTTTTAAAAATTCATTGGGTTTCCTTTTGTTTTTCCAGCATAAATTCTCATAGTGCCTATGAGATAATGAGCATGTGCTAAATGTTTTTCAATAAGTTAGCTTTAAGATATGCTAGTTTCTACATTAAAAATTAACTGTATTCTGAAACATTTGCTCACTTATTTAGTCCTCGTGATTTGTTGTCTTTTAGGGCAAGAGTCCATGTATAATTCCTATAGTGTCATATTATTTAAAAGTATAATTTAATATTAAATATTCCTTCTTGTGTATTTTTTATAATATGTGTCAGCAGTTTGTATCCTGACGTTCATGAAGTTTTTTAATTAACACTGATAATGGATATTTCTCTTTATTTAATAACGCTTTTATTCTGAGAGGAATCATAAGCTGTTCTGTCAAGTTCAGAGCCTTAGCATCAAAATCAAAGTATTTTATTTAACAAATTCCAACTAATGACTAACTCATACACATTCTCTTCCAGCAGAACAGTATTACAAGGGCGTGTGTCTAGATGCATTTTTGGAAAAGCTTGCATCAAATAAATATAATTTGTTTGTTAAATTTTTGGTGAAGACACATGGTTGTGTAGTTTTCCTTGTGGAAATATTTTTAGCACAAATTCAACTTCTTTAATAGATATGGAACTTATGTTGGTTATTTATTTATTCCTAAGAGAGCTTTGGTAGTTTTTATCTTTCAAGAAATTTGTTTACTTTATACAAATTGCTAAAGTTATTTATATAAAATTATTTATAATATTTTCTTATTATCTTTTTAATATATGTAGAATTATAATGAAAATCTAATATTCTTAATATTGGTGATTTGTGAAAATTGTAACTTTATATTCTCAATTGGAGGTTCTAAGATAAATAGCATTCAATAAAAGTCTAATATAATTAATATTTCTTGTACAAGACTAACATTTTTCTTAGCTTAAATCTATTTTTCAGTAATTAAAATTTTAATAAAATGTAAGAACACTCCCAATCTTAGTACCACTTTTCCAACTTATAGATGAGAGGACTGAGATGCAGAGCAAAGAGATTAACTAAGACAAAGTAGCTGGTTGATGGAACATCTACATTTGAAACTATTCCAATTGTACATCCTAATATTAAATCACACTTGAAAAGTTTTAACCAATTAATCTTTGTAAAATTTGAAACTTCGTATCTTCTTCAAGAATTATTCATACAATTATCTTCGTCATTAAAGTACTTTATAATTATACAAACACCTTCTTAGTTAAAAATTATCAGGTAAAAACATAAAAACATTCCCTGATTGTTATCTTCTGCACACATGCGCACATGCACACATCCCTACGATTCCCCTTATTCTGTGTTGGGGATTGCTGTGGTGCTTCTGGTCTTTGCAGCCACCCGCCCCATGTCTTGATTCTTGTAATGTGGCAATTAACCAGCAAATTCTTAACGACTAATTAAACCATAATGATTGAAATACAGGGCATTTCCTGGGGATTAATGGCCAACTGAGAAGAGCTGATGGCCCATGGCATGGCTGAGAGTCATTAACCCCAACCAGCCATTAATCCTGTGAAAACACTACATACAAAGGTTACTCTACGCTGGAAATGGAAACAATGAAGTATGGTGTATGTACATGCTTGCTAAATGTACTTGCTATATATGGCACCTTGCTAAAGAATAAGTGTTTCAATTGCCCTGAAGCAATCATGAAACCTTTAAAACCTACCACCAACACTGCAAAAATATTTAATAAATTAAATAGCATGTCTTAAGTAATTTTGTTGCAAATAACAGAAGACACCTGGAGCTGGGCAAGACCAACACGAAGGAAACTGTGCCTCTTCAGACTTGAGGGCAGAAAGTAGCTGAAATTCAGAAATGATGGAAACTGGAATTTGGAAAGAGGTGCAAATCCAAACAGTATTGTGTATTGCTCCCATCTCTCCCTCCCTCTAAATAAGTATTTTGTTCTCTCTCTGCAAATTAGCTTCCCTTGCTTTAAAGACTTGCAAACAAGTAAGACTGTTTACAGTGGCTTTGATAACATTTTACACATTCTCTCAAAGAGATCAATTTTCTTTCTAAATTCTAAATACATGTCCCTAAATTAGGGAATCTGGCTAATATTGGGTCAGGTAACTAATTAGAATTTAATCTAGCAGTGACTCTGTGTGTGTACGGTGTGTGTACACTTTGCAAAAAGATGAATGGATGGCAAATAGTTCCACAAAAACAATTCTGTGTCATTTGTCACTGGAAAACATGAATTAAAACCACAATGAGATGCCACTACATACTACAAAAATAGTTAAAATTTTTAAAAAATATATTTGCCATACTGACTGATGGCAAATAGTGTAAGGAGAAACTGGAACTCTCATAAACTGTTGGAAGGCATTAAAAGGGTTAAATCATTTTAGAAAGCCATTTACAGCTCTTTAAATACTTAAACTTACATCTACCACACAATTCAGCCATTCTACCTCTCAGTACCCACCTAAGAAAGATAAAAACATATGTCCACATAAAGACTTGTACATGAATATTCATAATAGCTTTATGTGTGATGATCACAATAGGAAACAGTCCAAATATCCATCAACATGCAACACGTGTCAGTCTCAAAATAATTGTGCTGAGCAAAACAAGCCAAACAAAAAGAGTGCTCACCATATGATTCTGTCTACATAAAATTCAGGAGAACACAGGTTTGTCTACAGTAAGGGAGAATAATACATCAGTGCCATGTGGGTTTGCAGTGGGAGGGAGAGATTACGAAGCAGAATGAGGAAACTCTGCAGTGATAGGTGTACTCATTATCTCAACCGTGGTTATGGTTTCATGGGTGTAAATTTATGTTAAAATGTGTCAAATGGCATACTTCAAATAGGTATGGTTTATGGTAAGTCAATTATACTTCAATAAAGCCAGTTTTAAAGTGGCTATTCTATGCCTAGCACGGCAACAGAGACAGCCATGAGAGAATAGGGATTTGTCAGGGCATCAGTTGGCCCCTCGCAACCTTTTACGGGCGAGGTATTTAAGAGCCTATAAAGTGCATTAAGCACAGTACTTACTTGTAAGAATGTGCCTACATTTTACTTGTAAGGCATTTATAATCTGCCTATTGAGGGGAATAAAATTATTACCTTTTTATAAAAAGAAAAGATAAGGCAATATTACATATTTTAAGAAAGGTAAAATACCTCTGGAAAGTGTTTTTAAAGCAGGGAGAGATCATTTCCAATTGATAATTTAAGAAAAGACTGCATTAAAGAGTGATAGTTAAAGTAAGACTTTGCAAACACGCAGAATCCCAGCAGGCACGGGCCAGGGTGAGCAGGGATGCAGAGGCAGGACATTTTGGTATGTTGTTAAAAAAAAACACTAAAAAATCCAATTTTGGTAGAGCATAGCATGGGAGCTGGGGAACAATAATAGAGAATGGTAGAAAGATAAGTTGAAGATTATATTGTTTAGGTTCTTATATATAGCAGTTAGGATTGTATTTAATTTGGGATTTCCACTTCCAAGTAAGATGTAACAGGTTGAAGCAATCGTCTCAATGGGAAGAAAGGAGTGAATTATAAAAATCAGACCTCTGAAAACATCGTGGGGCTGTGGAACTAAGCAAGACTACATCAGTTAAGTCCTAGAGACGTAGAAGAGCCTTGCTGAGTGAGTTGAGATCAGGATTTATATCCCTAGTGGAACATTCTGAGGATGCCTCACTGCAGCGAGAAGGACTCTAACAAGAAAAAGCAAACTCAGAAGAGCTTTCAGGCCATGATATCTGGCATGACAGATTGAAATCTAGAAGAGCCCCAGATGTACAGCTGTTTTTCCCAACAGGAAATTTGCTGAGTGCTATGGCAGTGCAGAAAGCTGGAGACTAGCCAGAAGCCACAGCGAAAAAACTCCCAGTCTTGTAGTGCTTTAGCATCAAGTTGTACTCTACAGGAAAAGAAACATACTCATGCTCTCTTTTGCCAGATTTTGATTCTGTGTGTGGTGGGCTGAAGAACCGAGCTCAAAGCCTTCAAAAAGGCAATACTTCAAGGAAGAGAGGCAGCCAACGTCAAAGCCAGGGAAGGCTCCATTGAGAGGGGGAAGAGAACAGCCTCATGGTGCTTGAAAGGAAAAAGTACCACTAGAGGGAGATGTTTTAACAAACACACTGTAGAGCTTGCTTTTTGAGACTTTTCTGGATTGTGTCTACCTGACAGAGAATCTCTGACCCAGCACAATTTAGTTTGTTTGAATCGGGAATGACCCTTCAAACTATCTGCTTAGTAAAGGACAGAGTCAATCCTCTCTGGATACAAGTAACACTTCCTTCAGTCTATATTGTTCTTTTATAAACAATGACCGAAATAGAAGTTTTCAGTGTTGAGACTTAAGAAGAGTCAAGAAAATAGGTCTGTAAATCAAGAGAATAATCAGACAATAGAAACAGACCAATAAATTATACATTTGTGGGGGAAAATAGTCAAAGACTTTAAAATGACAATTATGAAATTTTAAATTGTCTGAAGAAAAGATGGACAAAATGAAGAGATGGAGAATTTCAACAGAGAAGCGAAAACTATTTTAAAAATAAATGGGTATTCTGCTGTGGCTGGTGAGGCTCATTGGTTGGAGTGTCATTCTGTGAACCAAAAAGCTGTGGGTTCAATACCAGCTGGGGAGTGTGAGAGAGGCAACCAATCAATCTTTCCCTCCCTTTCTCTCCTCTTTCCTTCCCCTCTCTCTAAAATTGATAAGCATATCCTTGGGTGAAGATAAAAAACAAACAAACAAATAAACAAGTGGGTATTCTAGAAGAGATAGCAAGTTTTTATTTTTTTGTTTGTTTTTTTGTAAAAGGCCAATTAGTAACTACTTTGGGTTTGTGGACCATGTGGCTTTTGTTAGCGAAGTACTTCACACCACTGCTGTAGTGTGAAGGCAGCCACAGGCAACACATAAGTAGATGTGACTGTATTTCAGTGCAACTTTACAAATGCAGGTGGCGGGCTCTACTTAGTCCATGGGCTGTAGTTTGGCAAATTATTTCTAGAACTAAAATATACATTATTTAAAATTCCAAGGTTATTAGATGGCTTTAGTAATAGATTTAATACTTCAGAATACGAGATTAGTAAACCCAAGTATAGAATAAAAAATAAACAAGTGTACAGAGTGAAAAAGAGAATATAGCAGAACCATGCATAAGAAACTAGTAAAGTAAGATGTAGTCAACTTGACTAGTATGCATAAAATTGGAGTCAAAGAAGAGAGTAAAGACCAGAATTATTATTTGAAGAGATGCTAACTGAAAATTACCTAAATTGATTAGAGCATCAAAATATTATTTCAATAAGTTCAGGGAACCCTGAGCAAGTTAAATAAAAAGAAATTCATACCTTACTTAGAAATAGTCAAACTTATCAAAAGTAATGATAAAGAAAAATTTAAAACAACTGGGGCTTTCAGCATATTATATTTTTAAAAGCACAAGTAATAAGATTATAGATGACTTTTCAACAGTAACTATGAAGGCCAAATGACGATGAAATAACATCTGTTTTATAGGAGAAGAAACCTGCCAGGACAGAATTCTGTCCAAGTAAAAATACTCTTCAAAAATAAAGTTAAAATACAGACATTTTCTGTGTGTGTGTGTGTGTGTGTTATTGTAAAAAATAAAACACACTCTGAGACTCTTCTTTTATGACCAAATAACCAAATTGTTCTCCTCTAAAGAGGTCTTTATCATTTAAGGGTCGCTGCACTCTCCTGCTACTAAGCCTTCGTAGGGGTTAGAGGATTCTCATTCAAAGAAGTCTCTCTAAGTTTGAAGGCCATCCTTTCTCACCTAATGCACCTGCTTGGTTTATGCAAATTGTGTAGCTCCTCCCATGAAATTAACATCGCCCCTCAGTACTCTTCAACAGTAGCAGCCTCAAGACAAAGGGTTCTGCGACAGCCTGATTCCCCGACCACGAGAACTTCCCCCTGTCATATCCATTTGAGGATTCAGAACTTATATTCTTCAAGGAAAGATAAACTAACATTCTCCGTAACCCATGAAATACCTGCATAAAAGGTATGTGGGGTGCTAATCACAAAATCAGATTCTCGAGTCTCACCTCAGGTTCACTACAATCACAATTTCTTGGGATGAGCCCTTGATAGCACTTTAAATTAGACCCTTTGGGACTCTCATGTCTGAAGTTTGAGAACCAGTTAATAGCTCAGGACATTGTACATGCAATTCTCATGGTCCATGTGCCTAAAAATATATACAATATATAGTCAGTAAATTTCCCCAACCCTCTGGTACACAATTTTCCACTAAACAAAAAGCATTACTGTGTGTTTGTGTGTAGTGATGGCAGGTGGAAGGAGTCTCCCCTCGGTTCTTTTGCTCACACTTTGAACCTACAGAGTGTTTGATCCCGGGAACCTATAAAACTCACTTGCCATTAAAGACATAATCAATATGGTTTAAAATGGTTTGCATGTTGAGCTCTGGATCAACCAAATTATCCAGTCACACTTCTCCATTCTTCCAAACAAATTCAGATAATCCAATACTTCTGGTTATCAGCAAAACCTACTGTTTTGGGAAGAGTAAATTATTGGTTGCTAGACCTGAAAAGATACTAGCATTAATATCAGGAGAAATTTCACTATAACACAAGTCACTAGTAGTGAGGTAACATCATTACTTAACAGATTAAACAGTCCATAAAATTTAAGGCCTTCATTATCTTAATGTTGTCCTGTGACATGTGTACAGTTTATAAACAAAGACTTGAGAATTGTTCTTATTTAAGTGGGATAAATCAAAGGAGAGTAGTTAATTCATTATCATTTATTTCAACCTGTTTTGAGCTAAAAGAAGGAAATGAAGTTCTCCCCTTTCACATGTAAATTGAACGGGTTACTGTAGAGAAGCCTGTATGACATCATTCCTCTTCCCCAGATAAACGCCTAAGTGTTTGCCTCATTAATGTGCCACCGGATAAAAATGTTCGTCCGGATTCAATGGAAAGATCAATATGAAGAGAAAGAATCTTGACAGGCTCTGTATTTTCTTTCTAGAATAAGTGTCAACCATTATGATAAGATTGGAAGTCAAACAATTCTGAAGAGATTTCTCTCTCACTTTTAGAACAATCAACACTTTGTGAGCATCGTTCTTTTGCACATTAGCGAAACAACAAATCCTGTATCTGTAATTTCAGAAATTTTGTGAATCCTGGAAACTGGGCATAGATCAACTCACTGAACCTTTATCTTCAATAGAAATTTAATGTGAATCCAACACCATTGAAAAGCATGTCATGTTCCATTGTGATGAGTGAGCATATTAACGCCACTGTTTGGTTTGAGTGTATTCCTTTAATTTCATACCTGCGTGGTTAAAGTCCTTTAAATCAGAATGTTCTGTGATGAGCTTACAAAGTGTATAAATTCAAGATGGCTATGTTAAAAATTTCACTTTTTCCCATATTCTCTATATCAACCCAGCTGGGTAGGCTTCCCTTGGGTCACGTTTTGACTTGCTTTGCTTTGGTTTTTGTGGACAGATTTGGTCAATACTGTTAGCAAAGTCTGGTGCCAAACATAGGTTGTAGATCTACAGTGGCATGGAGCCCAGGTGAATGTCTCAGTCTGGGAATTGCAGACCTTCCATAATGCCAACTGTCCCACAGTGTCCTCATCTCATTAAAGGTTAATTAGTTTCCTTTCAGCCTGTAGCTCCATGATATATTATGTGGGTCATAAAGATGATATGAACATGTACTTGGCATGCAATTGTGGACTAACCGTATTCATTACGGAGGCATAAATTCACTGCTCTGGGGCCATTTCTTTGCTGGCAATGCAAAAATAGTCTCTAGGAAAATTAGACTAAAAATTGGAACTTTGCTCACATCCACGCTGGAGTGGTAAACCTCACTCGTTACTAGATGGAGAACAAATTTCTCAGGGCCAGTAACAAAGTTACTCCCAATTTCAGAAGGGGACATGAGACTCACAATTTTATTATATTCTGTAGGAGATTCGATTTAAGAAGCTACAACTGAAGGGGAAAAAAATGCTGAAATGAACTTGTCAGAGCTTTAATATCTCTGTGTTCAATTTACTGCTACCATATAATTGCTATTGGCAGGGTGGGAAGTAACAACAACAACAAAAAAGGATGTGAAAACCAGTTCTCTAAAACCTGTTGTATATGGTAAAATTTGAAAACAAGTTTTGAATAATTATTTTCATTTAATTGTACACAGTCCTACAGACCTCTGTATAACTACAAAAATAGATGGTTTGGCTCTAGCCAGGTGGTTCAGTTGATTGAAGTGTTGTCCCATAAACTAAAGGTCATAGGTTCAATTCCTGGTCAGAGCACATGGCCAGGTTGCAAGTTTGGTCCCTGGTTGGGGCATGTACAGGAGAAAAGCAATCAATGTTACTCTCTTTCTTTCTCTCCCTCCCTTCCCCTCCCTCTAAAATCAATAAGCATGTCCTTGGGTGAGGATAAAAAATTTTAAAAAAGAACAGATGATGGTTTTGGCAGTCCCCAGAAATCAGATATTATATATGATTCTAATATTTTATCAAACTGCTATTTCACCTTGAATATTTGTCACCTTACTATTTGTTTTCTTAGCTAACACAAAGGCAGTTTATTAAGAGATGATGACCATGGCGACCTCCCTGCCTGAAGTTGCTGTTGGAGGGGATGGAGTGACATTCTCCACCTGTGCCATCTTTATTCCTAATGGGCATGAGAGCTGACTGGGACCCTGGTCCAGGGGTCCTGTTTCCTCCTGTGGCCCAGGGCTTCCTGTGGAGAGCAGTGATAGCCAGCTCCTTGCACCCTGGGCCACATCCTGGGCTGCCAACGTGGCAGCATGGCGGCGGGCGGGGGTGGGGGGGAATCATTCCAGTCAGCCTTCAATCTGCCAGTCATACGGCAGAGAGTTCCCTTGCCAGAAAGATTAGTCCCAATTCTTTTACTCTAAATTACAGAATATATCTGAATGTTGTTAGATTCGAGGAATTCTACTGACTGTTTTATTAATAATTACTTGAAAGGGAAATGTTTGAGCACAACTTTAGAGAAACCAAACTATTTTAGGATACTTAGTGGGAATGATATTAATTTTTATTAAATATAAGACCTATGCCCCAATTTCTTGAAATAGAGTTTTCCAAATATTGATCTTTTTTTATTTCTAGAATTTTAATTAATTTAAACTACAAACACTTATGTTACAGTATCTTAAATATTCCAAAGGCAAATATAATTCAACATGCATTTTGGTTAAAAACAAAAAGCACACAAGTGGGAGGCAGATACCAGTTGGTATTTAATAATCAAGAAATAAGTTAGTTCCTTTATTGGGGTGCAGTATCAGATGACTAAACCCAATTATCCAAACTTCTAGAGAATCATTACACTGGACTCTCATTGTCATCTCGAGGATCTGTGATGCATCTTCTATTTATTATAAAATGGCTTTCCAGCTCTCTAATCTGAATTAGAAAGGAAAGACTTTTTTTTTAGATTTTATTTATTTATAGATAGAGGGGAAGGAAGCAAGAAAGAGAGAGAGAGAGAAATGTCAATGTGCATTTTCTTCTCTCACTCCCTGAACTGGGGAACTGGCCTGCAACCCAGGCATGTGCCCTGACTGGGAATTGAACCAGCAACCCTTTGGTTCACAGGCTGGCACTCAATCCACTGAGTCGGTGGAGAAAAATCTGTTCTTCCTGCCCAGCCAGGGCAGGAAGAACGGATTTTTATTAGTAAGATATTTCTGATCCCTTAGAAAGAAAAATAAGGCTCTTTTCTTGTTTCAATCATTCCCCTTCAAATGAAAAGTTAATGAACTGAATCTGTGTGTCAAACTTCCCTATGGATTAGATCTATTCTGTTGAAGCTGGCAAGTAGATATATTTGCCAACATGTCTTCATTCAAACTGTTTGCAAGTAGAAGAGGTAAGGTCATAAAGCATCCTTTGAGGTTCTAGGTCACTTCTTCCATGTAGTTTTAATTAATACTTTCCTCTCTCTCTGGTTAAAATATGAATAAAATCAGCTAAAGTGGTAGTACTCCTATTTGATTTCCACACACAGTACAGTGCTTTCTATTTCAAGGTCAGCCTTCAAGGGCTGCTGTGTCAGGATGAGACTAAAAGATTTACAAACCATAGCCAGCCTTCTTGCAGATCCTTCTATAAAGCAAAGAGAATCTCCTTGGTTTATCAGTCAGTGATGGGCTCCTTGTTCCTGAGCCGGAGACAGAGGGAAGATTAGCAGAGTAGAAGTGAGGTTGTACCTAATTAATTCCCCTGATCTCTCCAGATTCTATCTCTAGTTTTGATTAGCAGAACATTGTGACTAAAATGAAAAATATGTACAATAGCTGAAATCATGAAGGAAGAAATACATTTTCCTACTAAGAATATGTTCTAGACAAAATTAATAGCTTATAATGGCCCTGACTGGTGGGGCTCAGTTGGTTGGGCATTGTCCCGCAAACCCCGAAAAGTCGCCGGTTTGATGCTTAGTCAGGGCACCTGCCTGGGTTGTGGTCCTGATCCTTGGTAGGGATGTGTGCAAAATGCAGCTGGTCAATATTTCTCTCTCACACTGATGTTTCTCTCTCTCTCTTCCTCCTTCTCCTTCTCTGTCTCTAAGAATAAATAAATAAATAAATAAATCTTTTAAAATATTTTATGATGATAGTTTATGTCAGAAACTTTTTAAGGGCCCTTATTTATAATGGCGTAACTTTCAAAAGAAAATCTCCTTTCAAGGTTGTTAAATATACATATATATTTCTGTTGTATATGGGCAAATACACATTTTCAGCTACTTATATTCCATATGAATATTAGTTCTGAGCAAGATATTTATATTTCTCTGTGGCAATTACATAATTGTAAAAAGTGTCTTTGTTCCAACTGAAAGGACAGGAATAATTTGGGAGCTAATTACCAATTATAATTTGGATCATTTAAATGTCTGCCACTTCCTTGTACCTGTCATCAACCTACTGCGTTTGATGAGAATTTAGCAAAATCTAGATTTTAGAGAAAAAGCAGCACTGTGACTGTTTTCATTAGTTTCTTGGAAGTATAAAATAGAAAGTGAAGTTAATGATGAAAAGAACCTTCAATTGGGTTATTTTCTATTGAATAATAGGTGCATTTTATTAGTCATCATAAGAATGTTTCTTTGAACTTGTTCACAATTACTTTTGCTGTATTTAGAAATGAAACACAGCTGCAGGTTGTAAACAGTGTTAAATTTGCTAAATATTGCCAAATGTTAGACTAACACATGATGTTCTAATGGAGGAAGGGAAGGGATTCCAAAAGAGACAGTGCATGAGGATAGTGGGCCCCTTTGGGTCTATTAACAAGAGTAACAGGGTCAGATGTTCTCCAAACATATCATAACGAAAGAATGGCACCTAATGTAAAAGCTTCATTGAGGCAAAAGAAAAATTTATGGAAATCAAGAAAAGAGGATTCAGTATATTTAGAGTTATCTTCCCAGTGCATTTTCTCTATCAGTGATTCAAATGGTGGTGGTAGTGCTTGGGAATACCTGAATTTCATGGAGGATAGAAAGCATTTTACTGTTTGTAAAGATTTATTCGTTGTTACGAGCTTATATGGAGAAAAAGAAGGAAAATAGTGTTTTCCTAACTGTGGTCCCTGATCTACTCTCATTTCGTTGTGTGATCAGATTCACACATCTGATAGGCATCTCGTTTACCTCCTCAGTAAAATGTGAGCCATAATATCCACCTTGCCTTTCATTTTAAAGTAGATAGAATAATAGGTTATCAAATTTACTGCTTGCCACATACTGCACACTAAACGGTGAACAAATGAATCATATTATGGGCATAAACTAGTATAATGTATAGCACAAATGATACTGCAGATGGGCCTCTAGATGGCTTCTAGTTTGTCCTAGAAATGTCTAGAAAATTAGATTTTTGTTCTCTGTAAAAATCATCCTTCTTTTCATCCATATAGTTAATAACAATAATAATAATGCAAAATATTCCCATTTATTGATTAAAACAAAAGCAAACTTTGTTTATCATCCTTCAGCCCTCCTTTGTAGATGAGCTCTGCTGTTGATATTTTCTGCCAACAAATGGATGGGAAAACAAATAAATAATTTATTACTGGAAAAACATGTCTTTTATTTCACCTTCCCATTTTAAGCTAATAGGTACAGCAAGTACAGACCAAAAATTTAATATATCTCTGAATATTATCATCAGTTTCTTATTGAACTCTTGTTTAAACATGTATTAGTTCTCATAAGGCATCCAAAGATTTATCTATTGAAGCCAACCCCCTATTAGGCTTTTGCATAATAATTTAGCTGCACAAATGTTTCTAAAGGGAAATATATGTACTATGCCCATAGTATTATGCAAATTTTGTTTTTACAGCCGTTTAGTTTCGCCGTAATTCCATATGCCATTTCACAAGCACCGTGTTGAGCTCTGTCAGTGCCGACAGCAGCAGACAGGAGCTGGACTGCAGATTCTATAGCTTCAGCCCTGATGTCTGCTTGCCTGAGGGGCATTCTACCTATTACATTAACATTCTAAAGCTAATTATGTATGTCAGGGTGACCTCTCTCTAATCTACATTCATCACAGAGTCTGAGCCGTCTGTCTCCATTGTTCCCATAATAAAATAGGGGGTTGATAGGCTTCTACAATTGACGGTGTCGGAAGTGAACTCACCCTACATTGCTCCCTGCAAATGGTGTGTAGTCCCAACAGAATAAAGATAAGCAAAAAATAATCCAACTATCTCCAGTAATTAACTTTGGAGGTTTCGTAACAACAGTAGGAAATATATTTCCCATTGGCTTAAAAATGAAATTAGGGAGTACACAAGAGTCACATCTAGCGCAATTTACAAAAGTTTTCTTGGGGAAAAGTTGGATGGAGGAAATGCACCTGGAGTTTCTTTATGTAGTGCTATAGCAATTCCTGTTCCTTGGGCTAATGTATTTATAGAATTCAACTTAAAATACATATAATATATATACACTATATTATATACATACACACACACACACGAACACTTTAGTAGGGGATATTCACAATTTTCTATGCAGTTTTGAGCATCCATTTGTTGTGTAAATACAGAAATTTGTAATAGGTGCTTTCCTTTCTAAAGTATCTATGGTACCTTCTCATTTATCCTGGTGATATCTAGTCAAAACTTCTTTAAAGATTCATCTGTTGGTTTCCTTTCCATTTTGGAAATGAATGATTTCTTTTTTGTTTAAAAGGATTCTCCTGATAACAAGAACACTTTGGAAGAGGCTGTCAACCATGAATATTGATTACATGGCACTGCATGCCGGATGCTACACATGCTCTCGAACGAAAGAAAAGACCGTTTGTGCCGTTTGTGGTGAGTAACCCAGACCAGTTTCCTGAGGCAGTGGAAGCCATTCCAGTCATGTTCTCCCCAGAGTTCTGTTCTTCCTGAAACCATTTATTAAGAACTTATTATTTCCCACCATTAAGGTATATCTAGAAGGAAAGAATTGAGCCATGAATCATGTTCTCAAAGATGCTACTAGGGAGCTGGGTGAGGGTAGCAGACACTCTGGGGTGAAACCACCAGGTTTGATTCTGGCCTTGGCATTCCCTGGTTGTCTGACTTTAGGCTAGCGGGATTCATTATACACAGAAAGTGTGCAATAATATGAGTTGCTTTAACCAATACATTTGTGGTAGATTGTTATACAGCAGGAAGAAATGAATTCATTACATTACTTAACATTGCAATGCCATGTTCCCGAACATCTTTAGCCCATTCATTTGCTTTATTTTTTACCTTAGCACTTACTACCATTTGACACTCTGTATTTTGTACTTGTTTGTTCTGTTTATTAACTGTCTGCCCTCATTAAAATATAAGTCTTGGCAACTAGAGATTTCTGCCTATTTTAACAGCCATAAATTCAGTGCCTAGAAAATGTCTTCACACAGTAAATTAAATAAATATTTGTTGAATAAATTAATGACTAGATGGATGATATTTAACTGAAATAAATATTGCCAGCATGACCAGCAGTCATATATATGTGAAACATTTTTACAACTGAGGTTGCTGCTCAAGCTTTGTTAACATGTATTTCTTCAAGTCCTGGGCATAGAGAAAAATGACTTGATAAATCAAAGAAAATGATCTTGCAATGTCTTACCCAGTGTTTGGCTTCATGAGACAGTACAAAGCATCCCTCTGTTGTATGTTCATGTAAAATTTGAGGTGCTTTGAAGTGACTCTACAGAGTTGGGATGGTATTCTTGTAGAGCATCCTGTAATACAGATCTCAAAGTTCAAGACCTGGAGGGGCTGAACCATTGTAGAAAGGTACCTACCTGTACACTGAGCCCTGAACTTAAGGGGAGAAAGAGCCACACTGACATCAATGGGCTACTTCATCAAAGATCTGGGCCAACATGGTTTGGTACCCAAAGTGGGCTCTACTACTTCCTGACTGTGTCACAGGGAGAAGCACCAAACATTTTCTGAGTTTACTGCATGAACTCATATCAATGCTATAAGGTGTTCCCAGAGGTCAGTACAGGTAGTATGTGAGTACAACACAGAGATGACACGGCTTGATGGTTCGGGGCTGACTGGCTCCCACAAATGAACCCTATACTTTACATTTGGTACTTGTATGACTTTGAGAAAGTGTTCATTTCTTTCTGCCTGAGTTTTTTTATCTAGAAATTGAGGATTGTTTTTCTTATCTTATAGTTTTGTTATGATTAAATAAGGTAATGCATGTAAAAAGCATGTAAAGATACATCTATGTATTTTTTCTTTGGTTTTACATATAAAGATGTTTTACGAAAGGAAGAACATTATTAATGAAAAATATTATTATTGAAGCAATTTATTGATTCTTATTCAAGTCATGAATAAAATGTATAATATAATACAATCTGTTACACACTAAACTTAGAAAATATTTTCCCCAAATGCTATTCTTTTTATGTACAAAAATGAATTTAGAATGATTTTCAAAGGAAGAGTTTCCATTTAAATTTGATGTGATGCAGCCACATGTTTTCTTACTGGCAATATCTTATTTCATTTTAAACTTTCACTTCTTTGCTTACACTTTATTTGTGAATTCATTATTGTGCAAATCCACATGCACTGTATTCAAGTACATGCTTTGCAGATTATGTTACATTATATCATTTCACAATTAAACAGCTTGCACCCAGTTTTTTCACATTACAAATGTTTTATGTAAGTTGGTACAGGAGTCCAGTCAACAACTCTGATCTTCCTTTTGAACCAAACAAACACTAAATGATTCTCCACAGATATTGCTGATGAAACATTTGTTAAAAACCAATTGCATTACTAAAAAGATATATAGGCTATCGATTCATATAAAAATACAACTTAAAATCAACTGAAAAGTCTAGATTTATAAAATTAATTTATTCTTATTGTTCTGATATTTCAGTTTATAAATCGTCTAACATTCTCTTTCTTCTGCTTCATCCTGATGTCATTTTTATGCCCCTTTTCTTATTTGGTGATTTCCCTGGTTTGTACACAATAAAAAGATGTAGAAGTGAAAATAAATAATATTAAATGTGTTTTCTTATTTTCATCAGCACTGATGAAATGTTGGAGGAGGAAAAAGCTAAAACAAATTATTTTAAAACCTAATTATTGATCTCATCTTTCACAGCTTGAGGTAAAAAGATGTTCAGAAAAGATGATTATTCAAACACAAAGCAAAAATTAGGTTACTTTAATTTACAAGATTCCAAATATTAAATACCAATATATTGAGATTTCCTTCTATATTTCAAAGTTTCTAGAATAGAATGAAGCAAAATACTTAAAATCAGAATATTTAAGTCATATGATCTCTTTAGCTAAATAGCAATTAGGGAATTGCTCTTGCAAAGGAATACAAATACCTATGAAACTATCAGAAACCATGCCACCTATTATTTAAATGTGTCTTCTTTTTGAGTTTTTCCCCTGTGTACACTTATAGTGCACCTGCTATTTCTAATACTAGCCTTTAGTTACCTTTCATTATATAAATAGTGAGCTAAATACCACTAGTCAACCTATTTCTTGTGCAAGCTTAGTTTGGGGGGATGTTTATATACAATATCCTTCAGAATACTTTCAATAATTATAAATAACTTGGTAACCTCACCTGTGTTAAACTTTACATAGAAACATTTCCTAAGTATATTTTTATACATGCCTGGCATGTCTGGGAAATTAAAACTTAAGGAAGATAATGTGCTTAATTATACCACACTTCCCCAAATTCATATGTGAAACCCTAACCCCTAACAGATCAGAACGTGATCATATTTGGACATGCCTATAAGAGGTAATTAAGTTAAAATTAATTACCTCTTAATTAATTAAGGAGGTTGCAAGGGTAGCCTTAATCCAGTATGTCTAGCATCCTTGCAAGAAGAGGAGGTTTGGACACAGACACGCGCAGAGGGAAGACGAAGTGCAGACAGGGAGAAGATGGCCACACGCACACCAGGCAGAGTCCTGGAACTGATCCTTCCCTCGTGGCCCTCAGAAAGAACTAAGTCTACTGACACTGTCATCGTGAACTCCTACCCTCCAGTCCTGTGAGGAA
The DNA here is from genome assembly GCA_004027475.1 of Anoura caudifer. NCBI lineage: Eukaryota > Metazoa > Chordata > Mammalia > Chiroptera > Phyllostomidae > Anoura > Anoura caudifer. Next base: position 330,405 of record PVKU01000448.1, read on the forward strand.
ACAAATTTCTGTTGTGTAAGCCACCCAGCCTATGGGACTTTCGGGGTTTTTTAAAGATTTTATTTATTTACTTTCAGAGAGAGGGGAAAGGAGGGAGAAAGAGAGGAAGAGAAACATACATCAATGTGTGTTTCCCTCTCGTACGCCGCCAACTGGGGACCTGGCCCGCAATCCAGGCATGTGCCCTGACTGGGGATCAAATCAGTGACCCTTGGGTTCACAGGCCAGCACTCAATCTGAGTGCACCAGCCCGGGATAAGCCACCCCAGTCTATGTGACTTTGTTACAGCAGCCCTGACAAACTAATACAGAGAAAAATGTGATTATTATATATATGATTCTAATGTTTACATTTTTTCTTATAGTGTTTTCCTTCACTTCAACAGTTTATAATTTATGTTAGTTGACTGAAAACAACAATCCCAGGTTAAGGAGTTTAGTTGATAGGGTGTTCATCGTTAGTTCCGGTGTGTGGAGTTTTCCATTCTGTTTGGCTTAGGCTGAGCTGCTGCCAGAGCCATGCAAAGTCAATGCGGTGGCCGTGGCTGGTGCATCCAGTAAGTGGCATTATCAAGCAGTCAATAAAATGGCACTGTTTTTTCTAATGTGATACAAATTTTGGAATATAAGAACATTGTTAGTGCGACAGGAAATCCATTAGCACATACAGTAGTTTTTGCTGTAGTAACACCCCTGATCATGTTAGTAATTTTGATCTAATTTAAGTGATGTCCCCGTTATCGTGGCAAATTGTGTTTTCATTAATACAATGAGAAAGCCATTAATATGAAAATTGCTCATTCAGAATCACATTAGTGAAGTGCTTATCTTATTATCACTAAGCTGATTCTAACCCAGGTGCTCAGCAACTGGAGTGAAGCACTGTATAGCAAACAAGTCACTATACTTCTTTCTTTTGGAGGCTTTCATTGGCTTTCTTATGGATTCTTGACATTTTTTACTGCATTATTTCAAACCAGTATATAAATTAATATCAAACTCATATTAGTTTCTTTCTGAATCTTATTCTCTAAGTTTTACATAATGACACATACATCCTAACCTTCATCTTTGGGTACCCTAGTTACTCCCAGCATATTTTCAGAATATTAATACATAGTATGTATAAGTTTGGGTTCTTTGGTTGTAAGCAACAGAATCAAGCTCTACTACCATATACAAAGAAACATACTAAAAGCCTATGAGGAGTTCCTGGAACGGATGGGTGGGATTTGCTTAGAAATTGTTGAGCCAGTTGGCTCTGTCAGGGTGAATGAGTTTTCCATCCTCCTTCCTGTTTAGATTCTGTGTCTGGCCCCTTGCTGTGCTAGGGTAGCAGGGAGGATCTGTTCACTTCTACATCCACCTTATAAGCCCACTCAGAACAGGGTAGAGGAAATCATCCCCACTGATAATGGTGCTGCTGCTGAGAGAAACTAATGGAGTTGGTAGCCCAAGTGAAAAGATTCCACTACAATCGTAAAATGCATGATGAGTACTTCATCTCACAGGGAAACTATGGCTAGAAACTATTTCCACCCTCCATGACCTGGCTTTCCTCCTCTGGAATCATGGTCATATGAGTTGCTTTGGCCAAGGATTTGTGAGCAAAAGTGAGGCATGTTCCACATCTCTATTTAAGTTTTTAATTATTGGTGCTCTGCTCCCCCATTTTTCTCTCCCCAACACCAAATCCAGCAACCTTTCAGATGGCAGAGCCTCTGTCAGCCAGGGTCCAAGGAAGCTGCAGCATATAGCAGAGGCATTCACTAAAAGTAGTAATGTGTAACAACAACGAGAAATAAACATTGTCAAAGTCGCAGAGATATTGTGGGTTTTGTTAGGCAACCTACCCTAGAGACATGTATGGTATGGTAAAAGAAACACGAATATTGTTAAAAGTTTAGCTCTGATTCTTATTGAATAGATGACCTCAGGCAATTTTATTAACTTCTCTGTGTATCAATGTCTTCTTGTATAAAATGGGAAAATAGATACCAGCATAGGTTTGACATTATGATACTACCTACAGGCTACAGAGTGAGGCAAAAATGAGGCTAAGGTCAGAATACTTGGAAAAGCATTATTTAAACTTAGTGTAGTAAAAATGGTTGTTTAAGGACATTGAAGATCAGCAACTAGTGAGCTAAGAGCAAAACTAGCAAGAAAGAGGAAGGGCTGCAGAAAAGATGAAGTGCTTTATATTAAATATTAAGTATTAACAACACCATTCAAACAGGGGGAAAAAACAAAATATCTGAGTTGTATTGTGGAAGGGAAGGAAAAGCATGCAAAGGAAAAGCAGAAAGTTGAGACCACACCTGATCAAGAACATCTTTGAGTATCTTAATAACCCTGTTAAAAAAAAACAACATGTTGTATTGCAGAGAGCCATATAAGTTAAACAAGATAAATTTGTTGAAAATATTTTCACATAGAATTTTACCAAAGAGAACCTAAATTAACTTAAAAGATGGTGATCTGATCCCCGAAATGAGTCTTACTTCCATTGTTTTTGGGAAAATGTGCTTGTTAAATCACAGTCAGCATTACATGATCGCATTTCAGTGGGAGTAGTAGAATTAATTGTGTAACTAAGATTTCAATTTCTGGTAAATCTAGAAATTTCTTGAACTACGTATGTTAAAAACTGTGTCTAACATTAAATTTTTTAAATTTAGTTTTTATTATCTCCAGAATGAACCTGGATATGTCTTGTTTTGGCCAGGTAACTTATTCTAAAAACAATACATCAATTTTTCATCCCAATATTTCTGTTAAAAAGTCCCCAAGCCTTCACATTTATAATACCTTGCACCACTGTTGGTTCAATAATTTTGAGTTCCTACCAGATAGATAATGATCTTGGAACATACCTTTTGTTACTCATTTTTATCCATTTCTACAATGGGAAAAAACTCCAGACTCTTTTGAATAAAAGATAAAGCATACTACCTGAGTATAAAGTGCCCAGTCTTGAACAGTATCAACTCATTCATGAGGAATTGCATTAGACCACCTACAATGTCTTATGTCTTTTGTCCTTCACCAGACAGCTATTATAATAGCTTGTGATTATCAGGAATTTCCTTTGAACAAATTTTAAATTTTTCCTATACCTTAGTACTGTCTATTCTCCCTACCATTAAAAGATTTAACTCTGGATTAAAATCCTCCAAGTGTGTGTGTGTGTGTGTGTGTGTGTGTGTGTGTGTGTGTGTGTGTGTGTTGTTTAGTTAATAGCAGTGCTACAATATAATCTATGAAAGTAAAAAAGAGAAATCATTCCCTTTTACCTTCCAACAGAGCCTATGTGAATTAGGTAAAGTATTTCCCTCTGTGTGTTTATTTCCCACGAAAATTGGAGTTCTTTTCTCTTTTTTTATCACATGTACACATATCGAGTGACATTGAATCAAGCTGAGCCAACCAACTATGAGACACACACTGTGTTTTCAAAACAGCTGCTTCAAGAAGTCAGGGTTTCAGCCTGGAACTTTGCCTGGGGTCTTCCCAGGGTTGGTGCCAATTCCTATGGGACGTCTTTTGAGTGTCTTGCCTACGGCTAAAGGAAATGGCCATGTAGACCTGGTGAGTTTAAGATTTCCCTTTAATTTAAAAGATGTAGCTTTCCTGTGTGGGAGCTAGCTTTTGAACTTCTTACCTAAATTATATAGTTTTCAGGCTTTTCTTACCATAAACTTTGCTGGGGTGCCTCCTATTATACTTCCTGCTACTTTTTCTGACTTTATAAAACTTCATTTATTTTGGCTACCCACATAGTAACAGCATCAGACCTAGGGGCAAGGTTTTGAGAGTAAGAAGTTTGTTTTGGAGGCAATCCCAGAAGCAATGGTAGTGAAGTAGGAAAGTGGGATATGGAAAGGAAAGCAACCAAAAAAAAAAAAAAAGATGAGTTAAAGAATAACAAAAGGATGAGTTATTATGTTGTTGCCAATTGGGGCTAAAGATTTAGGGACCTCTGGGTGATGGAATGGAACATGTATTGGGGTTGCCCACCCAACAGTTAGGACGCTGCAGCCTTTATCCTCTTCTTCCCTTCCATCACTGGCTGAGGACTGCTTCCTGGGGATCATGGACTCCCTAACCCTTTAAGGCCTGCCCCATGTATGAGCTGAAAATGCCACATAAAGCCTACAATGGAGAGCAGCAGCCACTTGCTGAGAGCAGCTGCATGTACGCACTGAAACTCTGAAAAATCCACAGACATGGATGGAGACAGACAGCTTCGCAATAGTTATCATCCTTTACCAACAGCCGTGGCTTTAAGTTCTTGGGAGTTAAGCATTAAATAACAAATATTGATCTGGCTTGCAGAAATTTAGGAGGATTTATTGATTTGGGGGTATGGATAACACAGAGCTGAGACTCTGGTATTTCCCACTTAGCTCAACATTGGGCATGCCGATGGGGGCAGTGTATTCAAGAGTCCCTAATGAGTACATGAAATTTGTGCTCAAAACCCCATAGCTTTCCAGTCACATAGACTATTTTGAGTAAAACAGCCCTCTAACATTACTCATTCACATTAGGTTAGGTTTCTTTTATTCTCAAATTTTGGAAGACGTGACTTGAAATGACTTAAGCAATAAGAATTTTTTTTTTAATTCACAAAACTAACATGTGATACGAGAGTGCTAACTTCAGGTATGACTGATCTAAAGACCTAATAACAATCAGGACCTGTTTATCATTCAGCATGCTTTGCTCTCCTGTCTCTTGGCTCTCTTCTCTGATAGAGTTTTCCTTCCCAAGGCCAAAATGATAATCACCAGCTCCAGGCATTATACTCACACCTTCAATTCAGAAGAAAAAATCTTCACTCACACCAATAGTTAAAATAAAAACCTAGACCTGACTCTCAGAAGTCTAGTTGGATAATTGTATTGCATTTTGATCCTTGCACTGGAAAATAGAATGACCTTATTGTCTAGAACAATGATTTTCAACCAGTGTGCTGCAAGAATTTTTGAAACATGCAATATCTGACTATTTAGTCATGGAACTGACCTCTTTTCCCTTAGACTGTCAAATAACATAATGACAGCATTACTTATAATAGTCAAGTGCTGGCAACAGCCTAAAATGTCCATCAATAAATGAGTGGATCAAAAATCTGCAATACATTCACACAATGGAATACTATGCAGCAGAAAGAAAGAAGGAGCTCCTACCCTTCAAGACAGCATGGATGGAACTGAAGAGTATTATGCTAAGTGAAATAAGCCAGGTGGTGAAAGACAAATACCATATGACCTCACCTATAAGTGGAACCTAATCAACAAAACAAACAAGCAAACATAATAGAACCAGACACATGGAAATAAAGAACAAACTAACAGTGACCAGAGGATAGGGGTGAGGAAGATAATGGAGGAAAAAGGGGGAAGGGTCAACTCAAGGAACATGTGTAAAGGACCTATGGACAAAGGCAAATCCTCTGGGGGAGAGGATTGCAAGTGGAAGGTGGGGGTGGGTAGGCCAAGGAAGAGTAATGGGGGGAAATGGAGTCAAATGTAATTGAACAAAAAAAAAAAATACTTTTTAAATAATGACAACAGCCAAAACAATAATAGCCATTTGGTATGAATGCCCTGTCTCAAACCATAAATATATAGGTCATACAATAGAGTTGCATCTTATTGGTCACAACATATAATAAAGTTTTGTTTGATTGGTTAATTCTTGGTAGCAGAAATCCTTATATACAAATATAGGCATCTGATTTTTTAAAAAGTCACTTTGGAGCAAAAAGAGTAGTTCTTTTTTTTGTGTGTGTAAATCAAAATTATACCTTTTTTGTCACATTGGCAAACAATGTATTTTTGGTGTGCTGGAGAATTTTAGTAATTAGTTTATGTGTGCCATGAGATGAAAAACTGAAAAACTCTTGTCTATGTAAATCATGAGCCTACCCTGGGAGGGACTGGGTGAGGAGAAGCAGAGTGGGGAGTCAGTTGTAATCTAGCTTTTCTAGAAGATCATGGATTGAGAGGGGAGAAGAAGTGAGTTTGAGTCATATCTGCTATCATTTGATTCTCCAGACAAAAATCAAGGGACAGATTTGAAAAGGAGATAGTATGGATTCTGATGAGCATGATAGTATGATTTAGTGTGTGTCTACCTCTGCAATGCATTCCACATACCCTACTATTGGTTTTGACTGTTTCCCTACTTCATTTTCCTACCTCTATCAACACTTCTGTGTAGTTCTGACCAAATATGGTGACTTCCACCCCACCAGACCACTGAAGAACAACTCCTGTGGCCCTCTCTGTCCCCAACCTAGAAATGGTCCCCACAGACAAACCTCTCAGTAGGTTCCCTAGGCCAGCCATTTTGGGCTATTTAAAAACACATCATAGTCAATACCTTTTTAAAACCTGATAATTCTGTAACTATTATGTGATATTAAATTTAAACTAAGCACAAGCCACCTACCCATGTGTGAATTACTTCTACTCTGAGTGGTACCTAAATTCAAAGACTCTGCCTGTACAAAAATATTTTCCACCAGGTTAGCTATTAACTGTATAATCTTAATATGCTGTGAACAGGTGTGCCTTTGTTTATTTCAGGTTTAGAATTTTCAGGTGTTCTGTCTGTACAATTACCTTTAAAAGATGACAGAGTTTTCTATTTAATAGACTTACACTCAGCTAAAAGCAATAAAATGTAGCTGGACATGATGAGGAACCAAATCCCTCTAAGCCTAAAAGTCAATGATTCCAGTTTCTCAGCTCTATGAACTTAGGTCTGAATTTATATGATGATTAGATTCATGTGAAAAAAATTCAAAATTCATAACTCAGAGTTATATTTTTTCACAATATATAAAAATTATAGGATATACATTCTGGGAGGTTAATGTACAGGGCAGTCATATTATTTTTTGAGAAACTACACTAGTCTGAAAATAGTTTGAGGATAAAATTTTAGACATAAAAGTATATTCATGAAATGAAACTTTCATTGATGATTTCTAATAGATCTATAATTGTTAGTGCTCTTTTTTATATAACTTCATGAAATATGCATATTTAATACAAACTACTACCTCGTTTCAGTAAGGTGATTTACAAGCCCTGTTTTTACCCCAAAGTTCATTGTCTTTCAGGGATTCTTTACACTGGGGGATGCCCTCAGATTCTTTTCACCCATGGTTTTACTTAACAGATTTCAAAGAAATACATGTGGTCTCAGAGACAATGGAGCTCAACTTCAAAGAACAGAGACCAGGAAACCATCATGCAGAGAATAGGGTCCTGTTGCTATCACTTGTCTACCCCAAATCTTTAGTGCCCACCCTGCCAGTGAAGGCCCCCAAAAGGTCAGAAGGCATTTCAAAGCCCGTTATTACACATAAGTTCACATGAATTTTTATAAATTATGAACTTTGTCATTGCTATAGCCCACAAAATGCATGATTTGATAATGTTAATAGAGAGATGCACATTTTTTACAAAAGACTCTTTTACAAAGGTAGACTTAGACACTGAAATATAATCTTAACTTTTATCAATTTCTGCTTAATCTAATCCTTGTCTCCTCAGTAGGTTTGAATGTGGAATATTTGTAAAACTACAATATTCATCTCAGGTCATTATATCTAGCATAAGATGTAAATGGAATTTAGGATTCAAACAGACATCTAGTGCTTTCATCTCAGTGGGTGCACTCACCCTCATCATCCACTTTCATCCCTTTTCTTTCTCCCAGAACTGATTCAACATTCTTCGCAATTCTATGGTGTTTCATAATCTGTACTTCACAATTCAGGACTGAAAAAAGTGGCCTTAAACTGATGACACTTATTTCATAGCTTAGTCATGTTCTCAACAGAACTAATATCTAATTTAGGATGGAATTTACTTTACATATCGATGTTCCTACAAGAATGAGTACATTATTGAGCTTGCATAATACATATAAACATGTATAAAGCATCAACAACAATAGGTAAGTCAACAAATTATGAGCAAGTATCCATTTGTACTTCACAAATGTCAAATGCTGAGCAAATTTCATTGGTATGAGTCACAATGTTTTGACCAAAAAAAGAGCAGAAATTTGGATCCTATGAAACATGACTTTCATTTGGCAACAAATGAGGATTTTGTTTTCATGTTCACTTTGTAGAGCCAAAGGAAAGAATAAATAAATGTATTCGCCTATAAAGAAGTATAAACAGACTCTGAATAGACACTGTCTTTCCTTTCATACCTGTCTAGGCTTTGGACCCTGGATGTGTCCAGACTCATGGGTGTGCTGAACCATAAGAGGCTCATTCAGGTCAGTGTGGGAGGGGTGGTGGGAACACATCTGCTGAATGGAAATGAAGCAGAAATGGACCAGATGGTGGGAGTGATGAGGATCAAGAGCAGAAAGGAAAATTCCCCAAAGATCTCCCAGTGCCATTAGTACATCTGCTGAAGGAAACGAGGACCAAAGAGGGAGCCAGCATGGGTTCCCGACATCTGAGGGTGCTGGCCCAGCCGGGTAGGACCCTGCAGGGTTGCATGTAGAGCTGGTCAGGCAAATGGAAGGAAGGAAAGAGGAACAAAGGTGTGGATATTTTGCCTGATTACCTTTAGGAGGGCATTTTTCCCAAATATTTACCAGCAATTAATATATTTCTGGTTCCAATCAACACAAACTCTGTAAAAAGTACTTTTCCTTAAAAAGGACCACCACCAACAAAAATCTCTGTCTTCATTAGAGCCTTTTACAGTTTGCTACAATTTATAAAAGAGAAAGAAAATAGCTTATTTAGTTTGCCACAGTCTGCAAAAATGAAATAAGAGCATTCAGAGATTCTGAAGCTATTAAAAGATTATTGGTTTTGCGCCATTTACTTGGTATAGAATTGACAGGAAACGAGCACTTTCTTTCTTATTTTACATATAAAAATGCCTTTTTTATATCAAACCATTTAGAACCTGTAAAAATAAACCTTTTGATCTTTTTTCTCTATTACAAGGAAATTGTTAACATTCGTAACCATAAATAAAAACACTATTTCCACAGAGGACAATCAAATAGTTTGAACATGTATTTTTATATGTGTATTTATGTGGGAAATAAGACAATTCCTGGGAAAAGAGGGGGAGATAAGCCAAGGCAATAATCTCCCTGATCTTTTATCCCTGAAATTAAAGTGTAGAAACTAAGAGTAATTTTACTTAGAGTAATGCAAAAACCAATGTTTTCTACTTTTTCTGTTATTTATTAGATGGGAATGAAAACAAAAATGCTATCTTTACCTTGAAAAATACACTTACAAAAGGGGTTTGAATCAGCATGTATTATTACAGAAAGTACCAAAATTGGAAATGAATACGTGGTCTGACAAGTGGGGTGCGGGGTTACAGGGATGAAAGTTACCTGTCACCAGCTCTAAACAGAGAGATGCAGGTCTAGCCAGAATGGTGACTACACTGATGATACACACACATACACAAACACACACCAGTTGGCCCCAGGTTTCCTACAACCTTTAAAAAGAGCCTCCAGTACTATTTACTTAAAGGCATAATATTTAAATAAAATTAGCAAAGAAACATCATTCATTCTCTTGTGATGACCTATAAGGCTACCCTGTAGCGCAGAAAGTAAATTTTGTAAGAGTCTAGTGTACTTTATCTTTGAGCTTCCTACAGTAAACAATAAAATTAGGCATAACTGCAATTTGATGAAAAGCACAACTTGAGAATATTTTTTACTGTTAAAGTTTTCCCAATTCCATGTTGAATAGGAAGGCCATTAAACTGAGAGACTCTACCACAATTTCTGATGCCCAACCTATATATTCAGTAGTAGGTTTTCACGTTCATAGAGAGAGGTCTCCCTAACTGCAGGACTTTGCTTTCTGCCAAACTAAAACTTCTTCCACAAAGGATACAACTGAGTAACATACTAGAACCAGAGATAACTTTGTTAGAAATATAAGTCTCCAATAATAAGAGGAACTGATATTTATTAAGTGCTCATAATGCACCAGCCATTAGTTTAAGGGCTTTACCAGTATGGTGTTATTAAATCACAAAACAAAGCTATAGTGAAGATAATGTAACTATCCGTATTCTGTAGGAGGAGAAACAGATCAAGGGGGTTTAAGTAACTTTCTTAGGTTCACACAGCTACAAGGGTACAGAGCTGATTTTGAACAAGGCAGCCTGGCTCAGGAGCCCAGGTTTAAGAATAACATTATGATGCTTTCAGTCAGGACAGCCTTGATGCATAGGAAATATGTGTTGATGTTCTTCCTCTTTCACTCTGAACATTAGGCTGTATTCTCTAAATATAAATTTAAGATGTAACAACAAAAATGCATGTATATATTAATTCAGTCAATATTTTTTATAGACTTCCAGTCAAGATGGCGGAGTAGATTAACACTGTGCTCACTTCCTCTCACCACCACATCAAAATTACAATTAAATTATATAGATTGATTTTATATACTGGGCATTGGAAAGGAAGAGAAAAAAAAGATTAAGCAACTGAAATGCTTTTATGTTTTAAATGTACACAGCATTGCCAAACCTCAAGGTGCAAAATGCTACTCATTTTCCATGTCTTGATATACAACAAATGGATGCAAATATATGTCTAATTCTTTCCAAAACACAAGCAGAACAGGTAGGTGAAATGAAGCCTTTCTAAATGTCTGACTTGCAAATTAAACAAAGAAAAGGAATATGAAAAAAATTCCAGGATATTGTACAATTAAATTCAAAAGAACGGATGATATAAAAATGGCTTTTTCTGCAAATTGATTTTAGAGCATTGTGGCTGCGAAACTGAAGCAGAAGGGGAGAAAAAGTGACCAAGGGATATTCACAGTGAACAATGAGCTAGAGTTCAAGATAGGTCAAAAGGTGCAAGTCAAGCCCTGCCTGGGGATTACGATTGTTGCTACTTAAGCAGAAAGAGATAAATGTACAGGGCCCCAGGTGTACTGATTTTCCATTTATAAGCATAAACTACCAAACCTCACCAAGTCTCACGTGCAAAACCAAAACTGACCACCAAACTGAGGTCCTTTTGGTAAGATCATATTCAGGTTTTACATTTTTTCTGCTTCAAATTTAAGCCAATGCTGTTTTAAATCATTGTCTAAAACGATCTATTCAAATATCACTAGTTATTTTAATTCCGTTTACTTTCTAGAACATTGTTCCATTAATTTTTTTCTTTTTTCACTTTTAACATTAATTTTACATACATGGTATAGAATATGGGCATATTTTTTAAAAACTAAACTACATACTGCTTAAATGTAAAAGTAAGTAAGTATCTCAACAATTATAAATAACTATTATCATGTTTTAATTACAGTTTGGGTCTATAGTATTTTAACATGAGTATAGTTCAAAAGATCCCAATACAACTTGGGCTGTAATGCATTTGCATACATACAAAGATTTTTTTAAAAACATCGGAAATATTATTTTCATTCAATTTAAATGCCTAGTTATTTTCTTTAATTTCTTCTGTTCAGGGTGGGAGAAGAGAGGTAGAAAGGAAGGAAGGGAGAGATGGAGGGAGAAAGGGAGGAAGAAAGAGAGAGTAACCCAAGCCAATGGAATGATAATTTCTGATGTAATACAAAAAGCTCAGTGAAGACCTAATAACTCACTTCATGAGCTCCAGTGAGTCACAGTCTGAACAGATTTCAATTTCCTAAGGAGGATGACAGTCTACATTTTGGACTCCAGACAATTTCTTAGGTAACTGTCAGTTGCAAGATTCTATGATTTTAATGTATATTAAAATCTTATCAGTGAATAATAACATGAGAAACATTTATCGGAGGCTGAGGAAGAATGAATTGTTTTGAAAACTCTGAGATAATTGTGGTATTCAGGAGAGAGGAAAATTTTGATTATTTGCTTGTTCTACTCTAACACATATTTTTTTTGCATTGATTGGGAATAATTGGCAAATGCATCTCTGTCAGATTCATTGATCATTTTGAAGACAGCTCAACTAGCCTTATATAGTGATATAATCAGGTGGGAGTGACACTCTTGTGGGATACATCACTTTCTACCTCTGTCCCGCATGCCAGGCCTCCGTGTTTCAATGTCCTTCTCGCTTCATCCCCAGTCTTTTAAACAACTGTGACAAAAAAACTTATGCTGCATTCTTAGTTGTATCAGCAGTCATTATTTACTCACCATCTGTGGCAAAACCTGTACTAATCTTTCTGCGTGTGTGAATTATTTACCACTGAGATGTTATTTATTTTCTCTACCAGTTAGTTATTATTTATCTTTTTCAGCATTCTTGGTTCCCTGCGGTCATAAGTCTCATGTATCAGAGGTCAAAAATACTCTACTCTTGGCAGAGAAACACATTTTGTATTTGACTAGCCTTTATTTCTTGGAATTCACTGCATTTGTCACTCTCGGTTCCCCCTCCCCCACCTTTTGTTCTGGACAGTTACTTGAGGGTATTTATGAACTTCAATTCCTGCAATACATTTTAACTGTTTGCTTTCCACCCACCTAAGTTTCTACCATCTCCATTTCTCCTTTTCTTTAGAGTCTCCAAAAATTGGTGACCATGCATAACACCAACATTAACATATAATCAGGATAGATAATTTCTTTAAAAAACAATTGTCTAGATGCCTGAAGAGCTTGCCCTTGTGGAGACTGGAGACAACATGACATGACAGGCATACAATATGATGGGACTTTCCCCTTAATTTTGGTTTTCCAATTATGTTAATTGTAACAAACCTCCTAAATGAAATACATATTCCCTAACAAGTGAGAGTTGGGCTGAGAAAGTGTAGCATAGGGAGTGCAATAGGGGTTCTTTTCTCAGTTGCCAGCATCTGAATCTAGACACTCTCATGTAACAGCTATGTGACTATGGGCAACAAGGATGCAACAAGGATGCTCGCAGGATGTGTGCCATTGTTACATAGCAGGAGTATATACGGCACCCGGCGCTGCTTCGTATATAATAGGGGGCCTATAAAAGCTGGAACCTTTGACTGTTCTAGTTTTCATGCTATTTGCTATATTAGGTTCCTGCTAAATATAACTGTTTTCAGGGACATAAATTAATTAATAAAAATATCACACATTTTTATGCAGTCTCACTATTTTTGTAGATAGTTTTCCTATTAGACAAAGAATTCCTGGAGATGTGAGCTTACTTAAAGAATGGAATGTGAACTAGTATTTATGGCCTGTACTGTACCAGCAAAATACTATATGGTCTTATATGTTAACTCATTTAATTTGGCAGTAAATGTATAAGGAAGACTAAGGATGGCTAAAAAGGAAAAGTCTTTTAGCTCATTCTATGTCTTTCTTCAATAAATACCTAAGTCAAAACTCTATGATTGTTCCTTTCACATCCTTTATTGTCCCTCTATCATCTATTTTATACTCCTTTCTGAATTTATGTATGGATAAGAGTTCAAATGAGAATAAAGATCTAGATACTACGGAAACCTGTGTATTGAGTCACATGTTGAGGAGAGACTTAAATATTAGGAGGCCCATGAAGTAGGGCACTTAGGTTTCAGGTCAGTACCCCGGGTCTTGGAAGGACAATTCAGCTCAAAGGCCAGGGTAGGAAGTCAAGACCTATACTTGTTTTCTGATGAGAACCCAGGTTTTATATGCAAAATAAGAAGCTGCAATCGAGCTAACATAATGGCTTCCTGGCCCTTTGATTTGTACTATATCCTGTCTTTAAATGGATGAAAGCTGAATTCCTAGTAAGGAGTAAATGATACTTGTTGCAAAGTTCAGGTCTGTGTTTCCCAAGATCTGTCCTTATAGTACCAATACCCAAGTTTCCCCAGGAAGGAAGGGTTCCATTGTCAAATGGTTTGGAGAAATACACATTTTGCGCACGTTTCTCTGGCAGCAGAGATACCCATTCAACTTTGTTTGATCTAATGTTTCCCAAAACTGTTTGATACAGGACTTTTTCCTTACACGATGCCTCTTAATATTTTCCACAAGTGTTCTACAAAACACAGCAAATCAAACACCTAAAAAAGCTAATATGAAGGTTAAAAGGCAACAGGAGTAAAATAAGTATAACTACAATAAATAATCAGGGGATACGCAAAACAAAAGTATATAAAATATGATGTCAAAAACATAAAGAGTGAAGGGGAGAGAAAAAATGTACATGTAATCCTTTTAGAATGCATTTTCACTTAAATGCCTATCTTCTTAAAATAGCCTGCTATAGATTTAGATTGAAATATATGAACCTCTGTCCATGGCCATACCACCCTGAATGCACCCAGTCTCATCTGAAACATGAACCTCATGGTAAATGTAAACCTCCAAAAATAAACACACAAAAAAAGATAAAGGAACTCAAACCAAACACTAAAGAAAGCCAGCAAACCAAAAGGAAAATGATTAAGAGAAGAAAGGAACATATAACTAAAAAATTACGCCCCCCCCCAAATTTAACCAAATGGCAATAAACTCAATCAGTAATTACTTTAAATGTAAGTGGATTAAATGCTCCAAAAGACCTAGAGTGGCTGAGTAGATTTAAAAAAAACTGAAAGGCCCCATCTCTTTGCTACTTACATGAGATTCACTTTGGGATGAAACATATGCACAGTTGAAAGTGAAGAGATGAAAAAGATAGTCCATACAATTAGAAAGGAAAGCTGCTGTAATGATACTTATATCAGACAAAATAGACTTTACAACAAAAGGTGTGAAAAGAGACAAAAAAGGACATTACACATTAATGAAAGGGTCAAACTACTATATGACCCAGCAATCCCACTTCTTTGTAGTTATCCGAGAAAAACAAAATCACAAATTGGGAAAGAAAAATGTACCCCTATATTTATTGTAGCATTATTTACAATATAGCTAAGATAGGAGAAGCAACCTAGGTGTGCATCAATAGATGAATGGACAAAGAAATATGTGATATTCACACACGCACCACAGAATGATAATTCAACAACAAAAAGAATAAAATTCTGCCACTTATAACAACATTGATGGAACTAGGGGGTATTACGCTAAGTGAAATAAGTCATATGAGAAAGACAAATGATGAATCTTTTCACTTATATGTAGAAACTTTTAAAAAATCAAAGTGGCACAACAGAGCAACACCAGACTCATAGAGCCCTGACTAGTGTGGCTCAGTTGGTTGAACGTTGTTCTACAAAGCAAAAAGTTGCCGGTTTGGTCTGGCTGGGTGAGTACAAGAGGTAACAGATCAATGTTTCTCTCTCACATCAATGTTCCTCTCCCTATTTTTCTCTCTCCCTTGCCCTTTCTCTGAAAATAAATAAAATTTGTTAAAAAAGAAAAAAGACTCATGGGAACAAAGAACAAATTGGTGGTTGCCACAGGAGTGAGAGGTAAAGGGATGGGTGAAAAGATGAAGGGGAATATAGCCAGTAATAATGCTACAACTTTGCACAGTAATAGATGGTTACTAGACTTAGTGTGGTATTAGTACTGTAAGATATACAAGTGTTGAATTGCTATGCTGTACGCCTAAAATAATGTATGCCAGCTATACTATAATAAGAACCTTTTAAAAAGGTATGTTACAAAATCTGTGTCTGTGTGTGAAGCAAAATATGGAAAGGAAACTTGTCGCTGTTAAGGCATATATTTGTGAGCAGGTAGATAACTTGGAGAGAAGCTGAGGAAAGACCCAAGCAAAAAATTAATAAGTAACAAGTAAAATAAAAAGTTGGCAACGATGATAACCAACACACAAATAAGAAGAATTTATTCCAGATGAAATGAGTTTCATAGAACCTTCTGTACAAGTCTATAAAACAACTAAATAAAAGGTTAATATCTATTTTAAAGGGTAAGAATTTGTGAAACAGAGGGAGAAATAAATAAAAATAGTAGAATGTGAAAAAGAACCAATTAGAAATACTTGTAATGAAGAAAATACTGAAAATATAAAGAAAACCAAAATAGATGGATAAACTCTAATTTGGAGACAAAGGCCTAATGAATTAAAATATATTATTTAGTAATTTAATTCACCAATGTTTGTAAATGCTTACTTTCTACCAAGTTCTTTTCTAAGTGTTTCATAAACGACTCAATCTTTGAACAACCCTGTGGGGTCCGCACTATTATCAACATTTTACAAATGAGGAACCTGCTCTACAGAGAGAGGTGAAGTGACTTGCTCAAACCCACATGGCTTGTAAGTAAATTTACCCCAAGCTTCTACCCACAGAGACAAAAACATAAAAAGCATGAAATAGAAATGAAGAGTCCCAGAAGACAAACTGATAGGAATTATGGGAATGATATCCTAAAACTGCCAAATAATGGTTAACTTTGAGAAGCAGGGGAGAATTATTGATAATGATGTTTGGATGGTATCTATAACTTTACATATGAAAAAGGAGAGACCCCTTTGAAGAAAATAGGAAGGTGCATCATTTGTTAAATTTGGATTGTGGGTATTTGGGTCAGGGAATGGTTGAAAAAATTATGAAAATTAAAATATTAAAAAACCTTTGAAGTATTTACAAAACTGAGCATATGAGAATTTCATTTTGTAAAATTAATTTTATAAACATGTCTCTATTTTGTTTTACATTTGGTAGAACAATGCTTTTAGAACTGTTCCTATGTTATGTAAGATGCTCCTGTAAAGAACATTTGCTGTGGCTTTGGAATCCCATCCAGAACTCAATACTTGCTTTCTGAGCTGGACCAATTATCTGTGGCCATTAATTCCATAGTTAGGCAAAATTATGGAAAGCTTTTACATCATTGTTGAGAACCATGAGACATCCTTCAAGCCAATTTACCAGAAGCTGATGGAATATGCATCTCTTCCCTCTGTCTTCTACTTGCACTTCCAAAACTTCCACTGCTGCTCGTCCTCAACTCTTCAAGTTTCAAAAAATAACCCACCCTGAACTTGTCTATTTTTAAAACTTAACTTAAATGAACCAAGCAAATATGTCCATGAAAATCTCCAAGAATCCATAGGATTTTACTCTTTTGTACTGAAAAATACTATCCAATCAGTTTTCTTTTAACAGGTTTTGAATATGCCTATTGCCAAATGGCCAGTCTTTCAGACAAGTCTATGAAATTGCTAAAAAGATTGATTGGGATAAAGTCAGCCTCTTCTCATTATATGTTCCCTCTGGGCTGGGGAAAAATATGGAATGCAAACAGGGAAAGAGAGCTCACCATCATTTTAAAAGCTCTATAGGCATGAGAGAAATGAGGGTGCTGCTGGTAGAAGAAGAAGTAAACACCGTCTGTGGCTCTTAATGTTTATTTTATACGACACCCTTTACAACAGAATTTCAGATTATTGATCGACATTGCCTGATTCCATTTTATTTAGTCTCTTGAGAGTTGAAATTGCAGACTGAGATAAACTAGAAGTACCAAGTTCATCATGTTTAAAACCGCTTTTTCAGGGTATTGTTTTCTCTCTCCTACTTCAGTGCTATTCCTCTACCACTGAGAGGTTATAATTGCAAAATGAATGGGGGAAAAGAGCAAAAAAAAAAAAAAAAAACCAGCAGTTATGATCTGATGTGTAATAGATAGTCCGTGATGTGTGTCTAAAAGATTTATGCCCTGATTAAAGAAGCCTTGATTGAATTTTCTGATAGAAATTGTTTTGGTCATTGGCACATGTGCCACATTTTCTTTGATCCAAAGTCTGTCTCAGTTATTGCTTAAGAAAGTCTTTTTTGAGTCCTAGAGAAGAAAACTGCTGTCGGAAAGGAAATTAAATGTATTTTATAATATACAGCAGGCATTGGGATTTAGTGACCAATAATTCATGGTCAAGAAAGGTTTTCCAATGCATTGTCTTTTCCAGTTGACATTTCAATCATTTATTCATTCATGTAGTCATTCAACAAATATTGATTCGACATATAGGAGTGAGGGGCAGGTCCAAGATGGCAGCATAGGTGGACGCTGAGCTCACACTCTCCCAAGAATCCATCAAATGTACACTGATATTTAGAGCAATTCCTGGTGAGAGGCAACTGTGAGCCAATTGAACATCTTCTGCACAACAAGCAGGAGAAAGAGACTGCACAGAGCAGATTGAGGAACCAGGAGAGCTCTCCACGAGCCTGAGGGAACCGCCCAGGACCAGAGAGACTTGGTGAGTGGCATTTGCTTCCCTTTCCCCTGAGTGTGGATGGGTGGGAGCTCCCTTCAAGTTCTCTGGCCAACCTACAGGATGATGTGGCACATCCCCAGCCACCCCACCTGGATCCAGCAGACAAGAGGGCACTATAGTATGCATACAAGGGGCACCTCCACCCAGAAATTGATCCAGTGTGTAAGTGGGATGCAGCTTCACAAATCCATTGGGCTGCAAGCGAAAGGGACGCCCCCTCCTGGAGAGAATGTGGAGGAGCTCACAAACACTGTGGTATCTGCCTGCAGGGCTACCATGCCAGAGAAACGTGTGGACATAATGAGGTGCTACTGTGTGCTGTTGTGATACTGACCCTCTTGGAGAACCATGTAGAGCCAGCAAATGCTGTGGTACTCACAGGAGACACTGCCCTGTCCACAGAAAGTAGGGAACTATTAGGGCATTGAGAAATATGCATGCAGATTCATAGAAACAGAGACCAGTCTACAGCCATACCACCCTGAACGTGCCCAATCTCGACTGATCTCGGAAGCTAAGCAGGGTCGGGCCTGGTTAGTACTTGGATGGGAGAAACAGAGACCAGAGGGATGGCTACCAGGAGAGACAGGGTTGTACAATGGATGAAAAAGGTGAAGGGCAATATAGTTAATGATACTGTGATAAATTTGCATGGTGACAGACAAGTACTAGAATTAGTGAGGTGATCACATTGTAAGATACATAAACATCAAATCGCTGTGTCGTATACCTCAAACTAATATAATTATATTATATAGGATTATAGACAATTATAACTGTATATCAACTATACTTTAATTAGAAAGTTATTTTAAAAAGATAAAATATTTTTAAAAATCACATAAAAGTGAATATGACTAATTGCCAGTCATGGTTTTAGGCACAAAGGATACACTACTTTGCCAGGGACAATGCTCCCTATTTGTAGTGAGGGCCAGTACCCAAAACAAGGAAAGGGGTGACCTGATGATGATTTCCAATGGTGACTAATGCCATAAAGCAAACAAAAGAGGGCTTGAAATAATAACAATTGATAGAAATTGGGAATTTCTTAAATGAGCTATAAATTACAAAGGGCCTCTTTCCATATTTCAAAGGGCAACTAGGTCTCTCTCTACTGAGGCTGAAAGGTGTCAATGGAAGGAGTAGTCAATATCAGAACATTTCAAGCAAAGCCAGCACATACAAAGTCTGAAGGTGGAAGTGAGCTTGGTCTAGTCTAATATTGAGTGGACTAGTGATGAGTAGAATATTGAGGAAGTGGGGACTTTGAAATTAGAGAAAATCAAGAGTTCTATTATGGAGGACAGTGTTGCTGAATCCTTTTTTTGCACACCTGAATCACCTAGGGAAATTTTAAAACTATCAACCCTAAGGCTGCATTTGCAACCAATTTAATTAGAATGGGTGGTACCTGCACTTCAGCTGAGTATCACTCATGTGGGGCTTTGCAGGTCATGAAATGAATTCTTAATTTATTCCAAGTATAATGACAACACATCTCCTTGTTAATGTCTTCTAACAGGATATGATAAAATCCTTACTAAACATATTGACAAACATCACTGTCTCATATTAACTCCTTGTATACTAAAGCTGAAGAAATTACAGTTCTCATAACTAAATCTGTTAAACAATAAATGTTACCTTTCATAAGTCACTTCTACATTTCCCTACATGCCATTGAATGACAACTACCTCTTCAACCTCCCAAGAAGGTCCCTCCCACTATTGTCTTACCTGTGTCTGATCAAAGAAACGCACAGTCATCAGTGGTCTCCAAGTTACAAGCAGAAGATTCCTTAAAATACCCAGGGTCAGACTCCCATGAAGCCTAGGAGGGCAGACTGTCTTTTTCAACAGGTTATTTTTTTCCACATAGAATGGAAGAATATGAAGTGTGCCGTTAATTATGTAAAATTTCAAACATGCAAATTTGTCTTCAGCTGAATCCATCATCAATCTTGGCTTTCAATTCAAAATGCTTGACCTAGAAGTTCTGAGTGATACTTAGTCCAGACACGCACTCGGGGTTTTGTTAAGAGCTATGTTAGGGTAGTTAAAAGCGTGTCATGTTTTTAAACAGGCAAGTTTTAAAAGTTATATTCAGCCCTCTCTCTACTAGCCCCATTTTGCTGCCCAAATTCTCCTTTTCCTTAATGGGTTATTCTTTGGAAAGCTATTGATGGTAGTGCATTGGGGACTGAGAACCACAAGAGAGGACACTTTTGGGATGGTGTCATCACCTTTTGTGTTGAAGTTAATAAGGTTCTAGGGAAACTGGAGAAAAGAGGTGTTAATTTGATTTGGGGCCATGAAGAGGCGATTTAAGAACTTAGAATAATTTTGAAGATATTGATAGCTTTAGAAAATAATGTGCTATCAACTTCATCTCCTATTCTTTTGATTAAGGGCACTGGAGGTGTTTTCTTGGCTAGAAGAAAATAGTGGAGATTTTCTGTATTTGATTACCTGATGTTGAATGAAATGTATGGCAGAAAGGACAATGAAGCCAAATCAAATTCAACTCCACCGTGTCCATTTATCAGCTCCCGTGAGATTAGCGCCATTGAAATACAGTTCTCATTAAAGGATTTTGTTTTCCTCAAGGACGTTGACTCCCTTGGTGCCCTGATCCTAAATCAGAGTTTTATGAATCTTGATTACCTGGTGGAAAATAAACTGTATCAGAGAATTCAGCTTGCATCTATTTGTGCAGGCAGTTAAATTTATTTCCTGCCCACATCAGCAAGTCTGATTTGAGAGAATGCAGCTCCTTACAATAAGTTTACCATATTAGTCTCTGTGCTGCTCCATTCCTCACTGCCAGCTGCTCTGAGTGTGACAATGCATCCTGAGAAGCCAGAGAGAAAAACAGATCCCCCCTGCCCTTGTACCTCATCCACTGATTTTGTTCAGACTAGGTAAATGCTTCAAATAAACAGTCCTGTCTTAAAAGCCAGAGTTTAGACATGTCTTTCATCAGGTCCAGGGCAAGAGAAATTACCTAAAGGCTAGCACCCAAATTCTAGCACCTGGGGGCAGGGGCGTGATTGGTATGTAGAAAGACCTTTATTGCTGCAGTAGCCAGTTCCCAACAGATATACACTAGTCCCTCCTTATCCACAGTGCCACTTACCATGGCTTGTTACCTAAGGTCAACTGTGTTTTGAAAATATTAATAGAAAATACCAGAAATAAACAATTCATAAGTTTTAAATTGCACTCCATTCGGAACAGCATGATGAAATCTTGACCTTCCCACTCTGTCCCATGAATCATGCCTTTGTCCAGCGTATCCATGACACACACACTAGCCGCCCATTCATCACATAGGAGCCATCTCGGTTATCAGATCGACTGTCTCAGTATCTCAGTGCCTGTGTTCAAGTCTCCTTTATTGTGTGTAATAATGGCCCCAGGCATCATAGGTGTGGTGCTGGCAATTCAAGTATGCTGAAGAGAAGCCATAAAGAACCTCTAAGTAAATAGGCGAGTACAGCACAGTAAGGTATTTTGAGAGAGACAGATGTCACAGTCAAATAACATTTATTACAGTATATCATTATAATTGTTCTATTTTATCATTATTTATTATTATTCATCTCTTACTGTGCCTAATTTATAAATTCAACTTTATCATAGGTATGTATGTATAGAAAAGACATGCTATGTATAGGGTTTAGTTCTATCCATGGCTTCGGGTATTCCCTGGGGGTCTTGGATTGTTTCCCCTATGGATAAGGGGTAACTGCTGTATTTGAACTCTCTTTTCTTTTCCCAGCTTAAAACTACAGAAAAATTTTGTTTATGCTCATGAGCTGAAGAACTGATCTGTTTTTTTACTTTTTCTAATCCTTCCTTCCACAAACACAATCTATCCTATTTTTCCAGTTCTGATGTTAGTGTTTTTCAGGCTATTATCATCTTACTCTTGCATTATTGCTCTAGTCTCCAAATTAATGTCTGCTCTCAAATCCTCAGAGAACATCGCTCATCTCTTCAATACACATGCAAATGCACACACTCATTCTCACCCATGAGAAACATATTCTTCCCATTCTTAGTACAGATTAATCTTATCAAACTATCATACTTACAATATTGCACTAACAATGGTCACTAAAAACAAACATAACAAAATATTGACATCAATATATGGATGAGCTTTAGTGTATTATTCCACTATATTTGACAATCTCAAAATCTCTCCATTTAGGATAAAAAGGCAAGCATCTTAACCTGGCCTGGAGGGCCTCCCACTACCTGCTACAATTCAAGTGGTTACCAGACCACAGAGCTGAAGTGAGACATCAATGGTATTTATACACACAGTGTGGAACACAGCACCAAACACATCGAATTAAAAAAAAATATATATTGTAGTCATCATCACCATTTAATTATTTAAATACTTATAAGTTGGCCTTAGGATAGTCAGGCTGTCAATACTCGGTCTCCCTAAATATTTGAAGTTATCACATGAACTGCCATGTTCACACCTTTAATTATATTGCTCCTCCCCTTTCATCTACATATTCCACTACCTTTTCAATGAAATTCAGTTAGAAAGGGCACTTAGGATAGTAGGTAAGAACAAAGGGTTCTGCCACCTAAATTACTGATTATGACTCTTGTCTTCACCGTGTCCCACTCTGTGCAAGTCCTTAACCTCTCAGTCTATCTATCTGTTAGTCAAATAGGACAAGCACAATATTTGCCACCTGGACCTGTGAGAATTAAGTGACATAATGCATATCAAACAGTATGGTACACGGCATGCAGTAGACATGCAGCTGATACATTTTGAATAATTAAATTCAAGGGCCAGGTTCTCTGTAAATCTTATCTCAAACAGGCCAGCCCCTGGTAGTTTAATCTTTATTTCAAAAACAGTGTTTGTGCCCTGGGTGGTGTGGCTCAGTGGATTGAGTGCCAGCCTGCAAACTAAAGAGTTGCTTGTTTGATTCCCAGTCAAGGCACATGACTGGGTTGCAGGCCAAGTCAGGTCCCTAGTAGGGAGTGCACAAGAGGCAACCATACATTGATGTTTCTCTCCCTCTCTTCCCCTCTGTGTAAAAATAAATAAATAAACAAATAAATAAATGCATTTAAAAATAAAAACGGTATTTGCCATTCACTTCGCCTTGTTGCAACATTATCTCTGTCTTGAACTTTTTTATTTTATTATTAACTTCTTGCCCTCCAAATTACTATTGACTTCCTTACATGACACAAAATATTGGGAGCCACATTCACTGGTCAGTTTCTCTGGCTTTGCTAACTATTCCCATGAAGAATTCTTGTTTACTTCAAAGTGTGGGCATGATTCAGCAGGCTTCTATCATCTGCTGGCGAGTATTCTCTATTAATCCGTATCAAAATAATGTTTGCATGATTGGGTACTCAGACTGTTGCTGAGCTGCTGAAGAGGAAATAGGACATTTAGGATGGAATGGTGTGTCAGCAACAGCTGCTCAAACTTAGCATGTAGAGTCTCTTAGCTAGGAAAATATAAAAAGTAGCATTTATCAAGAGCGGGGGGTGGACAGAGCACACGGGAGAGAGTAGAGTTTTATTGATCTGCGAGAAGTCTATTTTTTCATTGTGCAATGTTAAAGCAATCAATTTCTTAAATAAAGCAAAACACCAGTATTGATAATCCCAATGATGGTTTCAGTTTTCTAGGACAACAGAGGTATCATATTGACGTTGTAATAACGCAAACACCGGGTTTCATTGTGTTTGGCAAATGTGCTTGGGCGTTTTGATTGCTAGAATTAATCCCTCACTGTGAAAGAGACATTTTCAAGGTTTTTGGTTTAAGGCTGGTGATTTAGAAGAATATAAGGGGATTTTGATTTCATTCTCCCTTGGTGCCATAGACATTTTTTTTTTTTTTATCACAGAAAGTCAAGAAAGGAAAGTGGGATCGTAAAAGTAACAGAGTACTTAAAAAACAAAACTGAAAATCTTCCCCATGGCTACAGAAAATGTCAGCAAAATGAAAAGAGAATTGACTGCATGGGAAAATATATTTGCCAATGATATCTCAGACAAGGGTTTGATCTCCAAAATATGTAAAGAACTCACATAACTCCACTCAGGAAGACAAACAATCCAATTAAAAAATGGGCAAAGGACTTGAACAGACACATCTCCAAGGAGGACCTACAGAGGGCCCAGAGACATATGAAAGGATGTTCAGCATCACTAGCCATCAGAGAGATGCAAATTAAAACCACAATGAGATACCACTTCACAACAGTCATAATGGCCATCATAAACAAAGCAACAAACAGTAAGTACTGGTGAGGTTGTGGAGCAAAGGGAACCCTAGTGCACTGTTGGGAATGCAGACTGGTGCAGCCATTGTGGAAAACAGTATGGAATTTCCTCAGAAAACTAAAAATGGAATTGCCTTTTGACCTGGCAATTCCACTGCTGGGATTATACTCTAAGAATCCTGAAGCACTAATTCAAAAGAACTTATGCACCCCAATGTTCATAGCAGCACCATTTACAATAGCCAAGTGGTGGAAGCAACCTAAGTGCCCATCAGTAAATGAGCAGATCAAAAAACTGTGGTACACTTACACAATGGAATTCTATACAGCGGAAAAAAAGAAGGAACTCCTACCCTTTGCAACAGCATGGATGGAACTAGAGAGTATTATGCTAAGTGAACTAAGCCAGGTGGTGAAAGACAAACACCATATGATTTCACCTATAAGCGGGACCTAATCAACAAAACAAACACACAAGCAAAATATAACCAGAGATATCAAAATAAATAACAAACTGACAGTAACCAGAGGGGAGGGAGGAGTTAATAGGGGATAAAAGGAAAAGAGCCATCAAGGAACAAGTATAAAGGACCAAGGGACAAAGCCAAAGGGAGGCAGGATTGAGGGTGGGAGTTGGGGGTGGGTGGGGCAGGTTAAAGTGGTGACAGGAAAATAGAGACAACTGTATTCAAGCAACAGTAAAAAATTTTTTTTAATTAAAAAATAAAAAAAAACAAAGTTGGCCATTTTAGCCTGTTATGTAACAACTCCCAAAATTGAATATATATGAATGGCTTAGTTAGTTCATCATTAATATTTGCTTATGACAGTTATAATAGTTATTTAAAATAGACTGTAGGTATGTATTTTTGAAAGCCTGTCTTTAAAGCAGATTTTCATATGAGAGATCACTGTGGAGCGAATACCCACTACCTATTTCATTCCTGTTTCTCAAGTTAACCAACTTACCTCCACTGTTTCCCCTGCCAAATTCACAATAGTCTTATAAATAAGGAAGGTATAACAAAGGTGACTGCACCGGCCAGGTGGCTTACTTGGTTGGAACATCATCCCATACAACAAAAGGTTGCAGGTTCAATCCCTGGTCAGGGTACATACCTAGGTTGTGGGTTTGATCCCCCGTTGGGGTGCATATGGGAAGCAACTGATTGATGTCTCTCTCTCACATCAATGTTTCTCTCTCTTCCTCTTTCTCTCTCTTCTTCTTCTCTCTCTCTCCTTTTCTATCTCTATAAAATCAGTGAATGTATCCTTAGGTGAGGATTGAAAAATTTTTTAAAAATATAGAAGGTGACTCATGTAAGCAGCTTTTATTTCACCCACAAGCAGACACATGCCATGTTGTCATTCAATTTTCTAACTTGTCAACTCACAGAACTTTTCGGTAGTCTGTGTTCCAGCATTACTCAGTTCAGGGGCACTTAAAAACCACCATAAAACTGACCCCTTGCCATGTATTCTAACTCCTTCTATTTTACTCCAGCTTTTCAGAGTAAAGATTATATTAAAAATATTCTTACTAGGTATACATCACTGATTATATGAAAGACATCCTATAAGCTCAAGAGGTATGTGATAGACTGGAAATTCTAATCTTTTTAAAAAAAATAATATATTTTAATGATTATGCTACTACAGTTGTCCCATTTCTCCCCCATCATTCCCCTCCACCCTGCACACCCCCTCCCACCCACATTTCCCCTCTTTTAGTTCATGTCCATGTGTCATAAGTTCTTTAGCTTCTACATTTCCTACACTCTTCTTACCCTCCCCCTGTCTATTTTCTACCCACCATCTATGCTACCTATTCTCTGTACCTTTTTCCCCTCTCTCCTCCTCCCACTCCCCTGTTGCAAACCCTCCATGTGATCTCCATTTCTGTGTTTCTGTTCCTGTTCTAGCCATTTGCTTAGTCTGCTTTTGTTTTAGGTGTGGTTGTTAATATCTGTGAGTTTGTTGTCATTTTACTGTTCATACTTTTGATCATCTTCTTTTTCTTAGGTAAGTCCCTTTAACATTTCATATAATAAGGACTTGGTGATGCGAAACTACTTTAATTTGACCTTAACTGGAAAGCACTTTATCTGTCCTTCCATTCTAAATGACAGCTTCGCTGGATAGAGCAATCTTGGATGTAGGTCCTTGACTTTCATGACTTGGAACACTTCTTTCCAGCCCCTTCTTGCCTTCAAGGTCTCTTTTGAGAAATCAGCTGACAGTCTGATGGGAACTCCTTTGTAGGTGACTGTGCCCTTATCCCTTGCTGCTTCTAGAATTCTCTCCTTCATTTTAATCTTGGCTAATGTAACTATGATGTGCCTTGATGTGTTCCTCCTTGGGTCCAACTTCTTTGGGACTGTCTGAGCTTCCTGGACTTCCTGGAAGTCTATTTCCTTTGCCAGATTGGGGAAGTTCTCCTTTATTATTTGTTCAAATAAGTTTTCCACTTGTTGATCTTCCTCTTCCCCTTCTGGCACCCCTATAATCTGGATGTTGGGACGTTTAAAGATGTCCTGGAGGTTCTAAGCCTCTCCTCATTTTGTTGAATTCTTGTTTCTTCCTTGTTTTCTGTTTGGTTGTTTCTTTCTTCCTTCTGGTCCACTCCATGGATTTGAGTCCCAGCTTTCCTCCCATCTCCATTGGTTTCCAGTGCATTTTCCTTCATTTCACTTATTGTAGCCTTCATTTATCCATCTAATTTGCAACTAAAATCAACCAATTCTGTGAGCATCCTGATCACCAGGGCTTTGAACTGTGCATCTGATAGGTTGGCTATCTCTTGGTCACTTAGATGAATTGGCTCTGTGGCTTTGATTTGTTCTCCCATTTGAGCCACTTTTTTTGTGTGGAGGGGTCTGGTCAGGGCTGTTACATAGTATGGGGTGGAGCCTTAGGTGTTCACCAAGGCAGGACAGCCCAGTCACTGGGTTGTGTCACTGTATGTGGGGGCTGGGTCCGAGAGGGAACAATGGCATTTGCTTTACTCTCTCTCAGATTCCAGTCCCTTCCACCTCTTCCCGTTCACCTGGATTATCTGCGTGGGAATGTGGGACCATCTGGTCAGCCAGCTGCCTTGCACAGTCTCACTGGGTCTGTCCATTGCCACCCCATGCCCAGAGTCCACTAGCCACCTGTAAACCTGGGATCTGCCAGCCACTGCCTGCAAGCCCATTCCGCCAACCTCCACTTTTTCCTGCCAGGACTCTGCCCCTCTTACCGGTCTGGATGAATGGTTGTCGGACTTCCGTACAGTTCAATTTTCTATCAGTTCTGGATGTCTTTTGGTTTCTAAATCTCTGTTGTCCTTAATTTTGGTTGTGTGAGGAGGTGCAGTGTGTCAATCTAAGCCTCCATCTTGTCCAGAAGTCCAAAATTCTAATCTTAAAAAACAGCCAGTATACCAATACAGGGGTGGGTACAAAATACAAAAGTAGGTTTACAGTTGTGAGCACACGAAACACAGAGTTTGTCTATTATTATTTATCATTATTGTATTATTTTCTGTATGAACAAATGTAAACCTCCTGTTGCCCCACCCCGTACACACTGCATCAGATAACAAACTCATAAACCTACTTACTATAGAAAGCAGAAACAACTGAACATATTTTTCAAATCAGTTATAAATCCTCAGTGAAAGAAAAATATTTTAGATATTGAAAAATTAATAGGACTCTGTGTTCTCTCAAATATAAAGTACAAGCAAAAATCTACAAAATTTCTAAAACAAGAAAAACTTGTGCAAATGCTTAGCAAACAAGCTCACAATTTTTGGAGACAAAAAAAAATCCCCCATGATAGGTGTTATCGAAAGGTCAGTAGCACAAAGCCGTGGTACTGGCTAAAATAAGAATGCCCTCAGGGAATGGTGGAAGTCCCTTAAAGGAAAATGTCTGCCAGCATTTTTGGCAAGATGGTGTCATCGGAAAAGAGATGAAAGAAATTTCACACTTAGAGTATGCTATGTGATAATACATTTAACACCTTGCTCAGTGAAATTTTTTACTTGCAAAAGCAATTTATTTCAGTGAAGATGCAACAATTTTTTGTAATAGCTTGTCAAATAGTTGTAAAATTACTCGATTAAATGTTGCTTAATGATAAAAGGAAGAAGTGCAGGTGTTTCATCTGTCAGGCGTCCAATGCTTGAGTGCTGCTGGAGAAAGGACCGGAGGGGGGGGAGAGAAGATGGAGACAGCCATGGTGGTCAGGAGGCTGGAGACACGGGGGAGCAGAGATGTTAGTGGATGCTAACAATGTGAATTAAACTGAAAAGAGGAAGAAGATACAGAAATACAATGTCTAGAAGATTTCCATGTGAAGCGACAGGTAAACTTTCTATGGGATCTCTTTAAGAAAACTTCTCATTAAGGATCACAATATTCTTCAAGAATTCTGGGAGAGATACGTCTTATTGAATATGTTGAAGAGCAAAGGGAGGAGTGGTGATTACTCAGAAATATTTGCCTTGTATTTTGAATACGGTAGTCTGGGAGGCTTGAACTTTCAGACAGATCAACTGATCCTACATCAAATCACAGCTCACAACAACTCCAGGGAAACCATCACTAGACAATGAGGTCTGGGGGTCACACTGAGACCAGAGGGATGATTTGCAGAATGATGCTTAGTTTAAGACTGTGTGACCTTACCCTGTTACATAAGGGTAAAACAGGAACGCTCAAACAAAAACTTCCTAGTGAAATTACTGGCTAGTTTAATGAGCTTCAATAAACACCGTTTCTTTAAAAGAGTTCTTTGTGAATCGGAAAGAATAAAAATATTATCTCAGAATATGAGAGTAATGGGATGATAGCATTCTCTAATATACAGTGTTGCAGAATCTGACTAGAGCTGCATCATCCTGATTTTTCCTCCTAGACCGGTGATTTGTAACCAGTGTGCCACAAGACTTCGTAAAACCTGCCATGCCTGACTATTTAGTCAGGGGCACTGACCTCTTTCCTTTAGATTGTCAGATTTTAAAAAAAAATGACAACAACCAACACAACAACAGCCATTTGGCATGGATGAATTAAACTTATACCTATTTTTTGTCAGACTGGCAAAAAATATATTTTTTTGGTGTGCTTGCAGAATTTTAGTAATTAGTTTACGTGTGCCATGAGATGAAAAAGGTTGAAAATCACTGCTTCAAAGTATGGAAGACTATTTTACACAGCATGCAAATTCTTTATTCTGAAAAAGTTAGTTTAAAGCATTCAAATGGTATTAGAAAAAATTAAAATTCACAATGCATATTAAAATAGTCAAGATTTTTATAGCCTGGGTGACTTACGTTGTTAGATGTGCCAAAGGAATTTTTCTCTACTTTTTTTTTCATCTGTCATTAATTGGTGCTGTTTTTACATGGAACTGTCTCCCTCTGGAGTCACCACCTGCAGTAACTTATTATAGATTCCTCAGTTCCATTATTCATATTCGTGCTTCTGCATCTAGATACCACCCTACTGCCATCCACTTTATGTGACACATGGCACTTAGAACTTGCCACCATCAAATGTTGCAAAAGAAAAGAGGGATCCCATTCATGTAAAGTTACTATCATTTGGCAAGTTTCCCGCATGGGCTGGAGAATTGTAACTTCTCGAATTCAGGATGGTGGGCAGTTTAGAAACACAATAGTTAGTATACTATGGAGATAGTCAAAATACCAAAAACCTGTGTGGTATACAGAAGTGAAGCCTTTGAATGTAAAACCAATACAAGCAAAGACTGTGTCATTCATGTGCTTTTTGAAAACAATTCCCATTACCAAGGCCTGAAAGCATTACAGAAGCCTATTGAATAAATAGTCTGTCAACCACATAGTCTAGCATGTTTTGCAGTCACATCAAGTATATATCTTTACCAAATCTTCTCAAATCCTTTAGAAGTACTCATTTTGGAAAGCTTAGCTGTTTCCAAAGCCAACTTCAGAATATGTCTCTCTATTTAATAATACAGTTTAAATCCAACAAATCCTTTCAAAGAATTCCATTTTCCCCTCATAGAATGGGTCCTAAATAATACATTGGAGCTCTGAAGTAAACTTGGTACTTACAGGCAAAGTTTCCTGCAAGATTTTTGAGCTCTCTATCCAAACAGATTGAATCACAAACATTTTAGATAGACCTTATTACAGAATGGTGTCATTTAATTAAGTACCCAAACATAAACCTTAAAGAAAGTTCAACAGAGTTGCCCCATTGACCTACATTCTAATGAAATCACAGAGGGCTGATGTCTCATGGTAACAGGTAAAATCGACTGTATTGAAGGACTTATAATGACTGATACTTAATTGAAGAATGGAGATGCCCATCTGAGTCTCATGAGTTCATTTGGCTTTATTACAGCCTGGTTTCTCCCCAGAAGTTTGCAAGCCATCTTCTCCAAGGACTGATTCTCAGATACTTGACTGACTAAAACAAGATAAATATTTTAGGATGTAGTCTCTCTGATCAGTATAAAAAGATAAAGAATGACTTTAAAAAAAAAAAAAGCCATTTGAGCTATGCTAACTTGTTTCAATGAGTGAAGCAAAGTACTACACAGGCTCAGTTTTAAATAACAGCAAGCCCATCCAAGCTTAATCAAAAAGGAAATGTATTGGCTTCCGTATCTTGGGATTTCATGGGTAGATGGAGCTGGCTCTACACTAGGAAGATTCTATGCCTCAAGCAATGTCGTTTGGGCTCTTTCTCTCTGTTGGCCATTCCCTGTGTATAGAGACTTCATTCTAGCAAAGGCTTCCCATCTGTCACCACAGATGCCCGGTGACAGTGATAGCTTGTGATCCCCTTCCTTCTTTGTAGTCACCTAACACATCTCAGGGAAGCTTTTGCTGACTGTCTTTACTTCAAGCGCCTATCACAGACCCAATATCTGTGACCACGGAAACGGAATGTATACACTTGCAATCTGGCTTGCTCTGTAGCCAGGATCAGGTGAGCCAGGCACCGTGAGTCGCAGAGGCAATATGGAGTAGATCCTGGCACCCACTCTTCTTCCCCATAAAAGAGGTGCTGGCATTTTTTTTTTTTACCACATGACAACTCATGGTGCTTTCTACATGCTGAAATAATTCTTTTTTGATGAAGCATATGTATAGTAAAATCTAGTCATAAAATGCCTCATTATGGCCATTTTTGCTATATTGGAATGAAGGGTACATGTTTTATTTTAAACTCAGAGACCATGTAATAAAGCAAGTATGTATGCCCTAACAGGACAGATGAGGCCTAAACAACGATTCCCTTCAGAGGGATAGGATAAAACATTGTAGCCCACCCAAGTCCTCCTGTAGCTCCTGTAATACTCAGTACCTGTAAACTGTAGGAAATGGTTGCTTTCACAATGGTTGATGGTCCTGGCCCCATTTAGGGCCTTCTTGTTGCTTTACTCATATCCTTTCTCTAATCCACAAATGGTCCCTGTCATCCCACCGCACTATAAGTTATCACATGGTTGTCATCTCTCCTGTCTTGATCTATAGTGACCTGGTTATCCCCAGATGCCAGAGGTATTGAGTCCCATAAGGGATAAGAAGAAAGCTCTACATGTAAGAATTAGCACTTTAATTGGGCTCTTCAACAGGTACTCTTTATGTTGCAACTCTAGATTTGCTTTTCCAATTTCTAATTGTCCCTAACCTTGAAAAAAATCAAGGCAAATCTTATAGGGGCTCTGTAGAAGGGTAACTCAAATAACATTGCCCAATTTCATATTCAAAATTCTTTCTCCATTTTTGCTGATCAGAACCTCAGGACTGGGTGAAAAATCTTAACTCCCTACTTTTAGATGACTATGCCATTTATTTAAATATATTTATGTCATGTCTGTTACATGAGAGGCATTCTTTTAACATTGAGAAAAGATATATTTCTGCCCTAATTAAGTACATATATTAGTGGAAGAAATAGAAGATACACAAGAGAACAATTGTGTAGTCATTTTAGGGAGGATAAGTGTTAGAGGTAGAGTGTCACATGGAAAAGCAAAGCTGACTATAAAACCAGAACTGTTAGAGGAGAAAGGGATATTTTATGTAGGAAGATCAGAGGATGGGATATTTGATCAAAAAACTGAATGAGATGAAGAGTCGTACTGGGAGAAGCCCTGGCTAAACAGAGCTTCAGATGTAAAAGACGAAGTGCAAGACTGAGCCAGGAATGAGCCTGGGAGCCCAGGGAGGCTGGAGTAGAGTGGGCAGAGGGCAGGGTGGCCCAGCAGAGCCCAGAGAAGCTGCAGACTAGACTACGCAGGGCTATGGAAGTCTGGGCAAAGAGCTGGGATCTTAAATCTACTAGGACCATTCCTACCTATGTAAGAATTTTTATTCTGAAGTTGTCGAAGAACTTGCCAGGTCATCATTCCTCCCTGCAGAACTATCAGGACTTCTTTGAACTAGGGTGTTTCATTGATTACAAACCGATTTTTTTAAATATATATTTTTACATGCCTGAATTTGGGATGTGAGAATGTCTTAAAATGGTGTCATAGTGTCTTTCACCATTTGTCTTTCCTCGTGGTAAATTAAAAAATGGAACACCTTATAATTGATGATGTCTTAGATTTGGTGAAATATGCTGCGTCCGGGTTTCCAAATGGTTCCTAGCTGACATCTCTCTACTCTCCCTAGCTTTGTGGTGACTCAATTGAAGAGAACAACTGTCAGAAGCTCTTAAGTATTTAGGTCTTTTCTTATAGTGAGAATGAATGCCTTTCAATCATATATACAGTAGGCTGCTCAGAAGTACACCCTCACATAAAAGAAGCCAGCACCAAGAATAATCATCTTACCTTATTTCAAAATCAAAATTATAAAATAGTTTGCATAATTTCCTCTCCCTACATATCATGACTTCACTTGTGGAGTTTCCCCCTCCCCACAAACTATTTTAAATTAATATACTTGCATCCACAATATTTAAAGAACACATACAACTCAATAACAATAACAAAAAACAACCTGATCTAAAAATGGGCTATCTAAATAGACATTTTTCTTGAAGACATACAAATGGTCATATGTGGACATATGAAATAGACATATGAAAAGATGTTTACTATCACTAATTATTAGGGAAATACTAATCAAAACCCTGGTAAGATATCACCTCACACCTGTTAAAATGGCTATTATCAAATGTCGAGCACTGGGTGGAATGTGGAGGAAAGGAGACCCATTGTCAAGTATTGGTAGGAATGTGAGTTAGTATAGCCACTGCGGAAAACAGTATGATGGTTCCTCGGAAAATTAAGTTTAGAACTACTGTATGATCCAGAAATTCCACTTCCACTATTTACCTAAA
Source organism: Anoura caudifer (assembly GCA_004027475.1). Lineage (NCBI taxonomy): Eukaryota > Metazoa > Chordata > Mammalia > Chiroptera > Phyllostomidae > Anoura > Anoura caudifer. The sequence continues at coordinate 364,210 of PVKU01000448.1, forward strand.
GAATATGAAAATAATAATTTCAAAAGATATACGTACCCCTATTTCCATTGCAGCATTCCTTGCAAAGGTAAGAAATGTTAACAGCCTAAGTGTTTATTGCAGGATGAATGAATAAGGAAGATGTGAGATATAGATATATAGAGAGATATGAATGACATATACATTATATATAATAAAATTGCATAATGTATACTCTTTGAAGAAGAGTTGCATAAATTATGCTCTTTGAAGAAGCATACCTACCTGGAAATATTTAAATTAAAAAATACTTTATTACCTTATCAAAAAAAAGGATTGCTTTTGCAAGAGAATTTTCATCATGTGAAGAAGCAGAGTTATTTACCCACACCATTCAGGCACTGAAATATTGTTGAGAACAAAAAAGAGAAACTTCAAGGCCCCCATCTTTCCAACTGGCTGTCTACATTGATTAAGAGGGAAAGGTAATTTCACTTTCACCTCTGTGAAATTCATGTGTTTCTATTGAACTTACTCAGTTGAACTCAACAGAGATTTATAATTCATTTCCCATACCTAGCCAAACATGGTTAATTTACTATCTAGAAACCCTGGCATGTTTGACCCCTGACTGAGATATGTGAAGAGTCCCTCATTTCATAAACAGTCTTTCCAACAACCTATTATTTTTTTAATGCTATAAGATTTCTGAAACACAGTGCTGAAACCTAAACTTTCCATTTAGTGTCAAGGTTTACATCTTAATTTGTTCAAGTCTTTCCCAGAAGCATGACACATTCAGCTACTTGCATTGGTATAATCTACTCCTAATTTTACCTTCTTGCAATTCTAATGATTTCTCATTTTAAATTTAAAATATCCAATTAGTTTGTGGTGTCAAGGCAGAACTCTAGAAAACCTGCTTGGCCAGCAAATTTACCATTTTGAAATGGAATGATTAACAACCAAACAAAGGGCTTTACCCAGCAAGCTTAATTGAAACCAATGAAGAGTATGAAAGATACAGAGGAAAAATGAGGGCACAGAACCTCACTAACTCAAGGGCTTGTGAATAAAAGAGATGTTCTTTCTCCTTGAAGTTACAGGTATTCAAGGTTTAGTTTGGAAGTTTGCAATTTTTGAAGATAGGCAGAGTACATTCAGGAGAGAATATTGGTGAAGGCTCTTCACTTTTCTATGTCCAACTATTATCTGAACATAATTTGCTAGGACCTAGTTCCAATGACTATTAGTTATCCATAAAAGGCAAGTCCCAATGATTAGGGTACCAAGAGATGATAGTCAAAGCTTTTATACTTTTTTTAATTGAATTTATTGAGGTAATTGGTTAATAAAATTATATAGGTTCTAGGTGTACAATTCTATAATACATCATCTGTATATTGTATGTGTGTTCACCACCCCAAGCTGAGTCTCCTTCCATCACCATTTATCCCCCTGTACCCTCTTCAAAATCCACTCACCCTCCTTTCCTTCTGGTAATCATCACACTGTGTCTGTGTCTCTACAACTTTTTGGTTGTTTTTTGTTTTTTGGGTTTTTTTGCTTAATCCTTTCACCTTTTTCACCCAGCCTCCCAACGCCCCTCCTCTCTGACAAAGTTTTCATACTTTTTAAAACCTTGAGATCTGCGAATAGAAAGGGAAATGACAGTTTGGCTACCTGGGACTTCATGGGATTATGTCTGAAAATGCTTGTTAGATCACTACACTAGACCCCAGTTCCTTTGTCTATCAATATATAAGAACTCTCTGTAACAGAACTGTGAAATTCATTTTCACTGGGGGCCACCTTAGCCATGTGGTTGCCTTCAAAGGGCCGAATGTAGTGTTAGGACTGTATAAATGTAACTTCTTAGGCAACCACAAGGCTGAGGTAGCCCCCAGTGAAAATGAGTTTGACTCCCCTGCTCTATAATGATCAAGACCTCTTAGCCATTTTTTAATGTTATCTCAATAAAAGCATGAAGTAATAATTATTATCTCAGAATTTTACATTTTATTGAGGTTGTAAGAAGCTATAACTTGGAAAAGTCAGTCAATGATAAGAACAATAAAATACTAATAAATGATAGGATCTGACATGACTCTGTAATGTACTCAAAACCTACACAATTTTTATTACACTGTAGTTGCATATACACTATAGTTTGCAATCTGCAATGGAAAATTCTTATGGTACACTATCCTTCAACCACAAAATTCATCTCATTAGAATTTTCTTTAGCCTAAGCAATATATTGTTTAGGAACTATGAATTTTTAAAAAACATCTTAAGAGTTGTACCTGTAAAGCCAAGTTTCAAGAGATAAACTCTAGCCACCTCTTGGCATTTGAAATATTACATGAACAGTTATTTTTATCTCTTCCAAAGAAGAAATTTGGGGCTAGAAGCATTTTTAGAAACTTTAAAGTCTGTATCAGGCACAAATAAAATGCATTCTGTAACCAAAATGATCATAACCAAGATTTTCATTCTGGAAATATTTCCTGTCAGCACAAGCATTTTTTCAAAGCATATTTTTTGGTTGTTTTGACAGCAACCAGTAAAATGTTTTTGATGCACCTATATAAAATGGAACATAAAACTTTTCCCCTGAAAACATTTGCTTATGGAGAAAGAGGTCACTTCATGCCAATATAAAATGGCATGGCAAAAATGATTATGTCCTCTATTTTACTGTCATTTCATCTCTAATACTTAGAAACAGATTGCCGTGCAAAAATCAAATAAAACACCCAAAAGGGAAAGACATCAGTCCAACAAGGTTTGGCATTGCAGTGATAAAATTATTGAGTCATTAAAATCCTCAAATTAGGGCTGTACTTTTGGGTGGTATCAGTTAAACTACATTATTGTGCAATTTTCATCAAGCAGTTATTAGATACCCATTATCTGTGAAACTTTATACCAGGAGTCAGCAAACCTTTTCTACAAAGAGCCAGAGATTAACTACTTTGGTTTCCCAAGACATACAATCTCTGTCACAGTGATCTGGCAGTGTATGTTGTATCACAAATGTAGCCAGAAGCAATGCATAATGACTGGCATGCCGTGTGACAAGAAAGCTTATTGACAAATACAGGTGTTAGGTCAAATTTGAGCAGCGGGTTATAGTTTGGCTGACCCCTGCCATGTTCCTTTAAGACACAGAAAGAGTAATGAATGACAAAACTATAACTAAAGAGCTTACACACCAAAAAGTTGTTAGAATGAAACAAATGATTCAGTTCAGTTGCAGGATAAAAAAACAATATGTAAAAATCACGTGTATTTCTACATACCCACAAACTATCAGGAAGAGAAATTAAGAAAAAATGTCCCATTTACAATAGCATCAAAAAGAATAGAAATATACTTAACCAAGGAAGTGAAAGATATATACACTGAAAACTGTAAGCATTGTTGAAAGAAATTGAAGACATGAATAAATTTTTAAATATTTTATGTGTATGGATTGGAAAAATTAATACTGCTAAAATGTTTATACTGGTCAAAGTAATCTAGAAATTAAATGTAACACCTCTCCACTGGTATAGCTTACAAAACTACAACAAACAATCCTAACATTTATATGAAACCACAAAAAAACTCTGAATAGCCAAAGCAAACTTGAAAAACAAGAAGACAAAAACTGGAGATGTCACACTTCCAGATTTCAAATATTATAAATATATAGCAATTTATACACTACTGGCATAAAAACAGACCTATAGGTCAATGGAACAGAACAGAGAGCCCAGCAATAACCCCATGCCTACAAAACCAATTAATTTATGACAAAGAAGCAATAATTATACAATGGGGAAAGAGTAGTCTCTTCAATAAATGGAGTTGGTAAAACTGGACAGCCACATGCAAAAGAATGAAATTAGACTACTTTCTTTCACCGTACACAAATATCAACTCAAAATGGATTGAAGAGTTGAACATAAGCTCTGAAATTGAAAAACTACTTGAAGAAAATAAAGGGAGTAACCTTCTAGAGAGTGATCTTGACAATGATTTTTTTTTCTTTGGATTTGACACCATAAGCAAACTCAATAAAGGAAAAAATAAACAAGTGGGACTACATCCAACTAAAACACTTCCGCACAGCAAGGGAAACCATCAACAAAATGAAAAGCAACCTATGGAATGGGAGAAAAATATTTGCATACCACATACATGATGAGTTAATATCCAAATTATATAAGGAACTCAACATAAAAAAGCACAAACATCCAATTAAAAAATGGACAAAGGGGCTGAATAGACATTTTCTAAAGAGGACAAACAAAAGGCCATAGGTACATGAAAAGTGCTCACCATCACTGATCATCAGGGAAAAATACACATCAAATTACAAGATACCATCTCATATCTGTTAGGATGTCTATTATAAAAAAGATGAGATAAAAAACATGCTACAAGTGTTTGGAGAAAAGGGAATCCTTAAAGCCTATTGATGGGAATGTAAACTGGTATACCCACTACAGAAAAAAGTATGGAACTTTCTCAAGAAACTAAAAATAGAATAACTACTATATGATTCAGCAATTCCACTTCTGGGTATATAGCCAAAGGAAACAAAATCATTATATTAAAGAGGTATCTCTACTCCCATATTCATTGCTGCATTATTCACAATAGCCAAGACATGGAAACATACTGTTTGTAGATAAATGAATGGATAAAGAAAAAGTGATACATACATACATGACAACTATTTGGCCTTAATAACAAAGGAAATTCTACCATTTGTGACAACTATGGATGGATGTGGAGAGCTAAGTGAGATAAGCCAAACAGAGAAAAGACAAATACTGCATGGTATCACATATATGTGAAGAATTGAAAAAAACTGTCAAATTCATAGAAACATGAAATAGAAAAGAGTTTTCCAGCTCAAGCCAAAATGGAGACATACATAAATATGCTTCACTTCCTCATACAACCAAAAGAAGAATAACAAACAATTTAAAAACAGAAGACAATAGAACTGCCAGGAAATCAGACTGTATGGAAGTCCGACAACCAAGAAATTAAAGAAGAAATATTCATCCAGACCGCACCACAATGCAGCAAAATGGTTTGCCCTGTCATAGCAAATACGTAAGGCTCTGCCCCTTACAATGTAACAGATGCATTGAGACGAAGAAATATAACCCAAATGAAGGAACAGATCAAAACTCCAGGAAAAGAACTAAGTGACAAAGACATAGCCAACTTATCAGATACAGAGTTCAAAACACTGATGCTCACAGAAATGACTGAGTATGGTTGCAAAATAAAGGAAGAAATGAAGGCTATGAAAAGTTAAATAAAGGAAAATATACAGGGAACCAACAGTCTAAAGAAGGAAACTGAGACTCAAATCAATGAGTTGGAACAAAAGGAAGAAATGAACATTCAACTGGAACAGAATGAAGAGACAAGAATTTGAATAAATGAGAAGTGGCTTAGAAGCCTCTGAGACAACTTTAAACCTTCCAACATATGAATTATAGGGATGCCAGAAAGAGAAGAGGAAGAGCAAGCAATTGAAAACTTATGTGAACAAATAATGAAAGAAAACTTCCCAAATCTGGATAAGGAACTAGACATGCAAGTCCAGGATGCTCAGAGAGTATCAAAGAAGTTGGATCTAAGAGATACACCAAGAGACATCATAATTACATTATCTAAGATTAAAGATAAGCAGAGAATCTTAAAAACAGCAAGAGAAAAGTCAACAGTTACCTACAAAGGAGTGCCCATAAGACTATCAGCTGATTTCTCAAAAGAAACCTTGCAGGCAAGAAGGGGCTAGAAAGAAGTACTCAAAGTTATGAAAGGCAAAGACCTACAACCAAGATTACTCTATCCAGCAAAGCTATCATTTAGAATAGAAGTGCAGATAAAGTGCTTCCCAGATATGGTCAACTTAAAGGAGTTCATCATCACCAAGCCCTTATTATATGAAACATTAAAGAGACTTATCTAAGAAAAAGATTGAAAACTATGAACAGTAAAATGACAACAAACTCACAACTATCAATAACTGAACCTAAAAAAAAACAAAAACAAAAACTAAGCAAACAACTAGAACAGGAATAAAATCACAGAAATGGAGGTCACATGGAGGATTATTGGGGGGAATGGGAGAAAGGTACAGGGAATAAAAAGCATAACTGGTAGGCACAAAACAGACAGGGGGAGGTTAATAGTAGTATAGAAAATAGAGAAGCCAAAGAACTTATATGTACAACCCATGGACATGAACTAAGCCAGGAGTGGGGGCAGATGCTGGAGGGAGGGAAGGTGCAGGATGGAGGAGGATAAAGGGGAGGAAAAAATGGGACAACTGTAATAGCATAATCAATAAAATATACTTAAAAAAAAAGAAAAGATTTTGCCAGGGGATGAGGGTAGTGCAAATAGGAGGAGATTGGTAAATGTGTACAAAGTTTGTTATAAGATGAGGTATGAGAATATAAGAATGAGGTATGAGGTATAAGAATAAGGTGTGAGGATCTAATATATAATATAGTGATCATAGTTGAATAATTGAAATTGCTAAGAGAGTATAACTGAAATGTTCTCAAAAAATATATAAAGTGGAAGATGTGTTAATTAACCCAATGAGGGGAATCCTTACCAGTGTATACATATATCAAATCATCATGTTGTACACTTAATATATCTTACAATTTTATTTGTCAAATATGCCTCAACAGAGCTAAAAAAATAAAGAGCTCATAGTTCAGAGGTAATGATATTTTCATACACTTGAAAAAGGAGAATCATGAAGTAATATAATGTAAATGTAACAAATGCTACATAGAGCATTGAAATAAGTTGATTATAATATGGTTGCTACTTATATTTTTCAGTAGTTAAGAAAATATAGGAAACAATATCTGCTCAGGATATCTGCATATGAAGAATGACTGTTGGCTATAATTACAGCTACCTTTGGCTACAATAGGCCTGTAATAGGGCCTAGCCAAGTATATGCCATAACCTTTATCAACTATTGTCTTCTCCTCAAAAAAAGATACTTATATATTTTTCCTTGAAAATCACAGAGAGAAGACAGCTCATAAAATACTAACAAGTATGATTAACCCATTTTATGATCAGTTAAGTCATCTCTTTTTTTTTTTTAACATCTGTCAAATTACATTCATAGTATGAAGAGGGGGATGACAGAATTTTGTAAACAATTTTTTTCTTATACAGACATACCTCAGAGATATGGCAGACCACCACAATAAAGCAAGTATCACAATAAAGTGAGTTGCAATCTTTTTCTTGTTGAAGATTCTTTCCTTCAATTTGTTTAAAAAATGCAAATTCTATGAAGTACAATAAAGCAAAATACAGTAAAGTAAGGTATACCTGTTACCTTTAACATATCAGGAAACCAACTCTCTGAGATTCTGTAACAAAACGTACAAACTTAACCATAGCCGTTATAATGCTTAAATGATTATAAATACATTTAAACATTTTTTTACTCCTATGTCAAATCTCATTGGGGAAAAAAAGCAAAGCATTTATTTTCAAAAGTTTAGCTGCCTAATGAAAATGTAAAGTATATCCTCTGAAAAATAGCTGGTGTTGAAGGAACAATTTTCTCCCAGTGCCACCTCGTAGCCTGGTACGAAATTTTGTGCACAGTGAGCATAGCTTCTGTGCAATTTACAGTGTGTGCATTATAGCAGATCTCAAGTAAATTATGAACTCTGTGTGTTACTGAGGCTCTGTCAAACCCTGATTGATTTGGACAGTTTGTAGTTAATTAAGTTCATTTCCAATTCTGTCTCTTCATCCCATTTCAAAGCATTCTATATTGAAAGCCTATTTTCAATTAGTGAGAAGGATGAAACAAAAAGAATTAATTACAAAAGTGACAATCCCATTTAAGTCTTCATAGTAGAGCAATTATGTATCTTAAAAGTTAAGAAATTGAAGAGTTGTACTTGTCTAATAAATTATGTTCTTGATATGCATCTTATATATACTAAAACTTGATGTAGCCATGCCATTACAGTTAAGAAAAAAATGCAATGATTGAAGCTATCTGTAAGTTAAATAAGAGAAGACCATTTTACTTAGTATTTAATAATTAAGAATTAGAATTGTTTTCTGAACAATATAAGTATAGCAGATATTGTACAAACTCTTGTGATGAAATGTTGATTTATTCAGTAATTCCTATAAATCTGAGAAGTGTGGATAAGTTTTCAAAGCCTACTGTATGATTCTGGTATAATAAACCACCACCTTCCAACCTCACCCCATTCTGCCACTTTCTAAGGACCTGCAAATCTGGCCACCAAAACCTATGTGAGGCAGGTTTGCATAGTGCATAAGTGTTGGGGAGGTACATAGATCTACAATAAATGTCTAGTTCTGCCATTTATTAGGGATAATTTTGGCAGGGAATTTTTAACCCCTTGCTTCCTCAGTGAAGATATTTATAAAATGAGGATGATACCATTAAATCTACAGAGAGAGTCAAGGATTAAGGAGATAATGCATACAAAATATTTAACCCAGCACTTGGCAAAAGGAATAGTTATCTATCATTATGATAATAATGATGATGACACTTAAAACTTAGAAATTCAAGTCTTAAAAAAATCACACCTATATTATTATAATAGGGTATTATTTTGCATGGGTTCCTGAAAGTGAGAAAGAGATTTAAGGTCATGGAGTTTGGCTTTCAATATGTTGAGTGTGACACTCCAGTAGGACTTCAAATTGGAAATGTCAAGAATCTTTTCCAACTGTAGTAGTGTGAGAATTAAACAAGTACAAGAAGAAAACTGAAGAAAACAAAGACATGTAGGTTAAGCACCATACTATTGAACAATCAGTGGATCAAAAAAGTAATCAAAGAGTAAATCAAAAAGTAGTCTAAGACAAGTGGGAATAGAAACCAAAATTTATGGAAATTTCAAATATTCTAATAGGGAAGTATAGAGTGATGTAAGCTTACATCAAGAAACAAGAAAACCCTCAAATAAACAATCTAAACTTACAACTAGAAGAACTAGAAAAAAAGAACAATAAAAGGCCCACAGTTAGAAGGAATAAAATAATAAAGATCAGAATGCACATGAATAAAATAGAAACTAAAAATATAATAGATAAGCTCAATGAAACTAAGAGTTGGTTCTTTGCAAAGGTAAATAAAATCGCTAAACATTTAGCCAGACATCAGGAAAGAAGAGAACAAATAAATAAAATTACAAATAAAAGAAGAGACATTAAAACTAAAACCAGAGAAATACAAATAATCACACAAAAATATTACCAACTATTATGCACCAAAAATTGGACAACCAAGAAGAAATGGATAAATTCATACAATCTTCCAAGACTGAATATGGAAGTAATGGAAAATCTGAAAATATTGATTACTAGCTATCAAAAACTTCCAACAAAAGTCTGATACAAGGTAACTTCATAGGTAAATTCTACTAAGTATTTAAAGCATAATTAATACCTAGTTTTTTCAAACTGTTCCAAAGAATTGAAGAGGAAGACATGCTTCTAACTCATTCTATGAGGCCAGAATTACTGTGATACCAAAACAGTAATATGGGATAATTCAATATTTGCACATCAATCTGTGTGATTCACCACATCAACAAATCAAAGGTGAAAAATAATAGGATCTCAATAGATGCAAAAAAAAAAGCATTTGACAAAATTCAACATCCATTATGATAAAAATCTCAATAAAGTGGGTATAAAGGAAACATACATCAACATAATTAGGTCACATATAATAAACTCACAGGTAACATCATATTCAATAGTAAAAAGCTGAAAGCTTTTCCTTTATGACAAGAATGAAGGCAAGCATGGCAACCTTCACCAATTTTATTTAACATGGTATTCAGAAGTTCTAGCCGCAGCAATTAGAAAAGAAAAAGAAATATAAATCATTGCAATTGGAAAGGAGGACGTTAAACCATCACTATTTACAGATGAAAAATTACTATATATAAAAACTCTGAAGACTCCATAAAAAAAACTGTTAGAACTAATCAACAAATTCAGTAAATTTGCAGCATATAAAATCAATATACAAAAATGTACTGCATTGCTATACACTAACAATGAACTATCAGAAAAAAATAAATAAAGTAAACATCCCCATTTACAATTTCATCAAAAGAACAAAATACCTAGGAACAACTTTAATCAAGTATGTGAAGCACCTGTTATTCTAAAAACTATAGGGCATTGATGAAAGAAATTAAAGATTATTCAAATAAATGGAGGGACCAAGCATGCTCATGGATTGGAAGAACTAATAGCACTAAAATAGCTATATTAATCAACAAAATCTGCAGATTAAATGCAATTGTTATGGACAACCAATGGCATTTTTTCAGAGAACTAGAATAAATAATCCTAAAATTTGTATGGAACCACAAAAGACTCCAATTGCAAAAACAATCTTAAAAAAGAAGAGCAAGGTTAGGTGGATCATACTCCTCAATTTCATAATACACTACAAAGCTATAGTACTCAAAATAGTATGGTACTGGAACAAAATAACACACATAGATTAATGGAGCAGAATAGAGAACCTCAAAATAATCCCATATTTATATGGCCAACTTATTTATGACCAAGGAGGCAAGAATATACAATGGTGGACAGTCTCTTCAATAAATGGTGATGGGAAAAATTGGACAAGTTACATACAAAGAAAAAATGAAACTGGATCATTTTCTTATATCATATGCAAAAATAAACTCAAATAGATTAAAGACTCAAATGTAAGGCCAGAAACCATAAAAATCCCAGAAAAAATTGTGGTGATCAACACTTTGACAAGGATATCATGTTTTATTAATACTATGCAATAGTGTCCAGTATAAATTTTTTTACATTAGTGGGAAATTAGGACCATGGTACCTGTCACCCAACTGAGTAGAAAATACTAGTGATGCTCCTTTCTTCAGAAGCATTAATTATGATTGTAAGTATGGCAGTAAAAATATCAGTTTCATAATCTGAGACCTGGATTCAAATTTGAGGATTTGAGCAAGTTTCTGAACATTCTGAGTATTGGTTCCTTATCTATAAAAATGTGAATTATAAAAATACCTCATACATAATTTTGTTATGAGCATGAAATAATTAAATAACACATTTAATACAAAACTCAGAAATATATATATTCACTAAATTTTTATTTTTAGGAAACACACCTGGGATAATTCTCCAGGAAAATGTTCTTTCACTATTTAGTTTGTCATTTCAATACATACAAATCTTTTTTCTTAAAGATTTTATTTAGACTTCCGGCCAAGATGGAGGTGTAGGTGGAGACACTGTGCCTCCTCCCACAACCAAAATTAAGGACAACAAAGATTTAGAAACAAGAAAACAACCACAACTAATAGAAAATTGAACTGTACAGAAGTCCGACAACCATTCATCCAGACTGGTAAGAGAGGCGGAGTCCCAGCAGGAAAAAGTGGAGGTGTGGACCCTGGCATGCAGACAGCAGTGGCTGGTAGACCCCAGGCCCACAGGCAGTGGCTAGTGGACCCTGGGCATGGGGTGGCAACTGTGCAGACCCAGTGAGGCCACACAAGGTGGGTGGCTGACCACGTGGTCCCACATTCATAATCTTCACCTGCAGATAATCCAGGTGAAGGGGAAGCAGCAGAAGGGACTGGAATCCAAGAGACACTGGAGCAAGCACCATTGTTCCCTCTCAGACCCCGCCCCCACATACAGCATCACTACCCAGCAACTGGGCTGCCCCGCCCTGGAGAACACCTAAGGCTCCACCCCTCACTATGTAACAGCCACAACCAGACCAAAAGCAAAAAACAAGAAACAAAAAAAAAACAAAAATGGCTCAAAGGAGAACAAATCAAAGCCCCTCAGCCAATTTATCTAAGCAACCAAGAGAGAGCCAACCTATCAGATGCACAGTTCAAAGCCCTGGTGATCAAGATGCTCACAGAATTGGTTGATTTTGCTCACAAATTAGATGAACAAATGAAGGCTACAATAAGTGAAATGAAGACAAATGCAAAGGGAAACAATAGAGATGGGAAGAAACCTGGGACTCAAATCAGTGGAGTGGACCAGAAGGAAGAAAGAAACAACCAAACAGAAAAGAAGGAAGTAACAAGAATTCAAAAAAATGAGGAGAGGCTTCAAACCTCCAGGACATCTTTAAACATCCCAACATCTGAATTATAGGGGTACCAGAAGGGGAAGAGGAAGAGCAACAAGTGGAAAATTTATTTGAACAAATAATAAAGGAGAATTTCCCCAATCTGGCAAAGGAAATACACTACCAGGAAGTCCAGGAAGCTCAGAGGGTCCCAAATAAGTTGGACCTGAGGAGGAACACACCAAGGCACATCATAATTACATTAGCCAAGATTCAAGTGAAGGAGAGAATTCTAGAAGCAGCAAAGGATAAGGGCACAGTCACCTACAAAAGAGTTCCCATCAGACTGTCAGCTGATTTCTCAAAAGAGACCTTGCAGGCAAGAAGGGGCTGGAAAGAAGTATTCCAAGTCATGAAAGTCAAGGATCTACATCCAAGATTGCTCTATCCGGCAAAGCTGTCGTTTAGAATGGAAGGGCAGATAAAGTGCTTTCCAGGTAAGGTCAAATTAAAGGAGTTCATCATCACCAAGCCCTTATTATAGGAAATGTTAAAGGGACTTATCTAAGAACAAGAAGATGATCAAAAGTATGAACAGTAAAATGACAACAAACTCACAGATATTAACAAGCAGACCTAAAACAAAAGCACACTAAGCAAATGTCTAGAACAGGAACAGAAACACAGAAATGGAGATCACATGGAGGGTTTGCAACAGGGGAGTGGGAGGAGGAGAGAGGGGGAAAAGGTACAGAGAATAAGTAGCATAGATGGTAGGTAGAAAATAGACAGGGGGAGGGCAAGAAAAGTGTGGGAAATGTAGACGCTAAAGAACTTCTGACACATGGACATGAACTAAAGGGGGGAATGTGGGTGGGAGGGGGTATGAAGGGTGGAGGGGAATGATGGGGGAGAAATGGGACAACTGTAACAGCATAATCAATAAAATATATTTTAAAAAATATCTTATTTATTTGTTTTTAGAGAGGGGACAGGAGGGACAAAGAGAAGGAGAGAGACACCAATGTGTGGTTGCCTCTCACACACCCCCTTTTAGGGACCGGGCCCACAACCCAGGCATATGCCGTAGACTAGGGATCGAACCATCAACCCTTTGGTTTGCGGGCACTCAATCCACTGAGCCACACCAGTCAGGGCTCAATACATACAAATCTTTAGTTCCAGCTTATTTTATGAGCACATGGTACTAGAAAAGGCACTTTTAACATTGAATACATTGTAGTAGATAAAGCACTGTTTAATGTTAGAAGGTCTGCATACTCAGGTTTACAAAAATTAATTAGTTGTCATAAGAAAACCTTTTTACCCTCACTTAAAATTTCACACACAATAAAGTACAGAATGTGTTTTGCTTCATGTTGAGCAATTATCCAAAGAAAAATCAAGAAATAATACAGTTGGATTTTAGAAGGAACTGCATTTAGCACTTCAGGAAATCAAAGAGAGAAATCATTAGGATTAGGAGATAGATTTCCCACCCTTTAAAAAAAAATACTCAATTTCATTCAGTCTCTGCTGTTTTTCTTCAAAGGAATGATCAACTTCTGTACAATTCTAACGTTTGCTCCATTGACATGCAGATATAACCTGAATAATACTCTTATGATTTATTTTCAAAAGAGATATCCTGACTCTTTGCCAGATTGTTGTTTATATGGCCCATAAGACAGCCAGCCTGATGATTCAGGATGAAAATGGCTTCCAGCCCTACCCATAAGTCCACTGAGCTATAAAGCAACTTTGTTAACTTCACTTATTGGATTTTAAATTGTCATGTATTGGAAATTTGTCACTGGCATTGACTTCCTGCCCTAAAGCCAAGATTACTGCTGTAAAAACTGGTTCATTCTTCATCACCAGTTTTATAGCTCACTACTCTGGCCTCTGTAAGGAGATAATGTCTGAGAACTCTGCCTCACAGTACCATTTTTTATAGTGCCCTGAAAATAGAGCTAGGGAGAATTTTGTTCTGGATATTCTACGAGCTATCTTTACAAATTCTCAGTGATTAAATAATTCCATCCAAAGGCTTATTCAGTCAGCAAACACTTATTATGAGACTCCACTACAGATGACTTGGAAATTTTGGTAGGTAGAAAAGAATGGGACATGGTTTCTGCTCTTAAGTAGCTCCTAACACAAACATAGCTATCCATTAGACACAATTGATCAACTATTCCAAATGTCTGGTGAATTTGTCCGGTATTTGCTAGCCTCACTGCTACCATGGTAACGCCAGTCACCACCAGCTTTGAAAAGCACTGTATAGCTTCTTAACTCTTCTCCCCTCCTTGAATTCATCTTCCTGCTGGCAGTGAGAGTGGCTTTTCTAATGTGTAAATATAAATAATGTAACCTCTATTTATCACATCTTGCAGATTCTTCAATACTTTTAGGACAAAGTTCAAATGATGGCTTATATGGCCTACCTGGACCTTCACCCTGCCTACCCCATCACTGCTGACTTACCTCTCATCGTTCTCTGCCTCATGCCCTACGCTGCAACCATATCAAACCCCGTGACTCCCTAAAACTCCTTATTCTCTTAAGCCTCTCTGCTGTAAAATGTTAGTCCCATTGCCTGAATCTTTCTGCTACTCTTTCTCAACCCATCCCCATACTTGAGCCTCAATAAATTCTACTTGATCCTCATTTGTAAGCAGAAATATTACTCCCCATGGAAACCTTTACTGACCCACATATATAATTACTTCCCTACTCTATTCCCGTATGTGTTTGTTTCACACTTTATTTTTAATACTTTACCACACTGTATTCTAAGTACTTTACTGTTATTTTGGCTGAATAATAACATTCCTAAGAACAGGGAGTGTTTCTATTTAATTTATTATTTGAGCTAGCATTCAGCTAGTACGTGGCTGACTCTCGATAAATACAATGAATGAATGGATGGATGGATGAATGAACTGCATAAGAAAAGTGTAACAAAAGTTCGGCGGAAAAGGAGATCAGTGTGACCCACAATACATTTTGCACATTTCATCACACAGTATTCCCGGGAGAATGAAGCGCTATTTGTGCCACTCTGCTTGGAGAAGAAAACCAGGAGCTCATGCCTGGTTTCTCCCACCGGGCTTTATTCATGGACTGCTTCTCTTCCTTTGGTTAGGAACTTGCTTCATTCTGGAATGTAAGCTGAGATGTAGAGATTTCAGCCTTTTCAACAAGCACACTAAGTGTTTGTTATACACCCAAAACTTAGAGACACAAAGTACTCAATTACAGTTTTCTTAATTGGACTGTTATCCACTCCGAAAGACCAATGACCAAACTACTCATAAATCTCTCTCTCATTTCTTTCTATTGGTTTCATAGTAAAAATTAACATTAAACATCCTTTTCATAATAAAATATATATAAACTTCAGCTGTGACTGGTGTGGCTCAGTAGATTGACTGTCATCCTGCAAACCAAAAGGTCACCAATTGGATGCCCAGTCAGGGCACATGCCTGAGTTGCAGGCCAGGTCCCTAAGTTGGGGGCGTGCAAGAGGCAACGGATCCATGTTTCTCTCCCTCTTTTTCTCCCTCCTTTTTCATCTCTCTAAAATAAATAAATAAAGTCTTTAAAAAATAACATGTTTATAAACTTCAAGTTTGTCATAAACATACTCAATGTCTGGAAGGTGAACTATTCATCTAGTAGTATCTCTATCTTAAATATTAAATAGTGTAATAAGTACATTAGAGATTTTGCATTTGTATACAAGTTATTTAAAAATTTTTAGTAAAAAAGTTTTATTTTTTAAAATTTATTAATAGACTGATTTAACAGAACTGCTTTCTACGATAAGTGTTACTTCTTTAGAAGGAAATAAAAACTGGAATTGGGAAACATGAAAACCCAAATTGGCAAACAATTTGTATTTTTACTTTTTGAGTTGTACTTTGGTTATACATCACTCTCACAGTAACTTAGTAATTTTTAAATGTTCCAGAAAAGATATAAAGTTAACTAATTAAAATAGCTATATAACTATTAAGTATATTTATAAATTTTTAATACACCCTGTTTCAAAAGTTGTAATTTTTTAAATGACAAGAAAATAAGTGTAAAAAATAAGCAACAAATCAACTATCCATTAAAAACACCAGGGAAATCACTACCTATGAAATTATGTTTACTACTATCTCAAACTAATGAAATAAAGTAATTCTGTTGAGTAGTAATCCTTTTTCCATCTCTGCGAATTTTCTGTTGGTGTAACTAATGAAGCAGTACTTTATGCTTCTGCAGAATAACCTTTAAGAACATTATTATTTGGCTGATCATCCTTGTGTGGCAGATTATTTTAAGTAGACCTGTTACTGTAAATGAACTTGCTTAAATGTACTGTTCTAAATTAGTGAACATAAATTACAGCTCCATGATTTATCATCATTTTGGTTGATCTAGAATTAAATTTAAATATTTTATCATTGAGAAATGATTTGAATACTACATGCTCAGCCACTCTGATAGTTGTCATCTCTTCCACTATATTTAGCTTCTTTCTGGGACTATAGCTTTTGGCAATTCAGAAGCTGACTGCAAACCTCTAATTTCCAGATAGCTCATTGTCAGTAGAAAGAGGCAGAGCATAAATAGCACCTCAGTTTATGAAAACATACCTTAACTCACAAAACTCACTGAACAGAATGGTATTTACAGAAAATAGGCACAGGAAACCTGCCATGAATAGATGCAAATGTTCATCTCACATTCTGGCATCTGATAAAAAAGTACCATTGAACTTAACATTCCTCTACTTTTTGGCTAATCAGACTATTGATTCTCATTCAAGAAAACCCCCCACTTTTCTTGTGAAATGTGGCCCTCTCTTAAAGGTAGAGGTTTTCGCTTATGAAGAAGTTAGTATATCATAAGTATACAGGGAGTCACAGAAACAAAAAAGAAATGACTGCCGTTTGTGTTGTTGGTTCAGGAGAGAAGAAGGACTTTAGGATGACACATGCAAGTAAGAGAGAACATGCCAGAGAGAAAAGATTAGAAGATTTCATTTATCTCTGGGAAAGCAAAACACAATTTTTCAGACGTGTTACCTGACTAGGTCTGCCTCAAGTATGCATAAAAGACTGCAGGGTTTTTGAAATAAGAATTTGGCCTCAGTAAGATCAGACAAATGCAGCAGAGAAGTGAATGTGTATAAATTTAACTTTAACATTACAGGGATAGTGTCACCTATTCCTGTTCCATCTTCTCTTACCCTTGAAACATCAGAATTAATATTTGATTCATTCAAAAATGAACTTTTCATTCCACTTGCTAAGCATCTCTATTATGCCAAAGTCATATATAGATCTCTTTAGTTTCTCCTTTTCCTTCATTTTTAGCATCAGAATATTTTCTATTTTCTTACCAGCTCTATACATATGACTGTTACAAATTATCCAATACTCTTATAAGTTAGTTGGGGTATCAAGTCACCACTCTAACAGAAACAAAACTTGTAATATTCTGCTTCAAATAATATACATCTATTAACTTTAATGAAAATAAAATTAGTCAAAAGTAAAACTAATTTGCATGATTTAATTTTCTTAGTAGTAATTTCAGATATAAACCTTAAAAAGTCCTAATGAAATTAGTATTTACCTGAAGAATGTAAACAAAGCAAAATCCTTGTCTACCATCAATCCCTAGGTCAGGCTAAAGTGCAATATTAAGAGAGGGGAATCATCAGTGTGCTTCTCCGGGTCATTTAAAAATCATGCCCTATACTATTTTTCAAGCAGCGGAAATTTTCCAAATACCTTATTTTCCTTTCTCAACTAAGCAGACTGTGTCCCTACACCTGTTCTATAGACGTACGTACAAGATAATCAATGCCCAGATTTTAAATGCCATTCAATCTTCCCTGGTAAAAATGCAGTTTGTAGATAAATGCATCTATACATCTATTTACTCTTTATTAAGTGGACATGGGAGGAGGCTGTAGGTAGCAAGCTGTTACAAATAACCTCAAAGAAAATAACCTACTGAGAGACAAATACCCAGTAATGAGCTGTCAGCAGGTATTTTCCCTTAGGTCTGCAAATATGTAATGACATGAAACAGTAATTCTTGATAAGCTGGTACCCCAAAGAGAATGCTGGGGTTTTATTATCTATAAATTTTAAAATATATTTGTATTACTAGAAATGGCAATCTCATTGAGGGCAAATAGCATGAGCCACAGTAAAGAGGTACAAGCAAATTGATATATTTAATAGTTTAAAAGAAAGGAAGAGAGGAAGGGAGGAAGAGAAAGAAAGGAATAAAGAAGGAAGTTGTAAAAAAAGAAACAATAGCTCCCCAAATGGAGTCACTTGTGCCAAGCCCCATGCCAAAAAACCAAGCTCAACTGCACTTTCAACCTCCCCCAGGAATGTAATTTTTTTTAGCCAGTCTGGAACTACCTGTCAACACTAGTGAGGTAATCTGCCTGATTAGACCTCCACCCTTCTTTCAAAGGAAGGTAACCTGCCTGAATAAAATTCACCGCTTGCTAAAAACATCCTTTTTACCCCCTGCCCACCTTCTGCTTATAAAATTTTCCATACTGTACAACTCCTTGGAGCTATTTATTAATGGGGATGATGACTGTTTCATGAATCATTGAATAAAGCTGATAAGATCTTTAATTTTTTCTCAGTTGAGATTTGATTTTAATAGAAGGGAGGAAGGACAGAAGAAAGGGAGGAAGGGAGGGAGAAGAGAAAATCCTTTCCTTAAATGGTATGAGTCCAGTGGAAAATATTGATTCAAGGATGAGCCAAGAAGATAAGAGTTGAACAGGAAGTCTGTGGTTTATTTGCGAAGTATATACCTAAGGCTGGAGAAAATCTGGTGGGGGAGACATAGACTTACTGCCTTTTTGTGGTAAGGGCCAGATATTGCCGCTGCTGCCTGAGAAGAGAGAAGGCAATTAAAAAAAGAAAAGAAAAGAAAAGAAAAGAAAAACACCAGAGCCCCTGATAAGCTTAGATTCTAGTGGGGGTGGGGAGGAAGTAATGAATAAAAACTGTGGTGAAAATACTATGAAGAAGTGTGAGGAAAATAAAACAGAGTAAGGGAATAAAAAAATAATTGGAGAAGAAGGGTATTCAGGAAAGGTGTCCAATAGGACAGGACATGAGCAGAAACTTGAGCGAAATGAGCAAAACCAGCCACGTGGCCAGCTGGGGGTGGGAAGAAGGAGTGATTCAGACAGGAGGAACAGTGGATGCAAAGACCTGGAGCAGGAGAGCTCCTTAAGAGTGAAAGGAACGGCAGGGAGCCCAGTGTGGCCACCACTGAATGAGTCAGGAGCAGATGAAATCAAGAGAGGTTGTGGGTGGAGCAGGCTGCAGGCTGCACTGGAGGATAAAATCCGGAGGTTTCGATTTTTACTCTGAGAGGGGGAGCCCTGAGAGTGTTTTGAACAGAGCGGTGACATGTTGTGACATGTACTTTAAAAGGATCACTCTGCCTGCTGTTAGGAAACTAGACTGCAGAGTGACAGGGGGAGAAGGAGAATAGGTAGGAGGCAGTTTTATGTAGTGTCTCTCTGTGGGGTGACTGCCTTTACAACGTGCAGAATAACAAAGGGAGTTAGTTATAATTCATTTACCAAAGTGATTCAGGGCATATTATTGTTATGCTAATTTTTAGAGACTTCAGTTTTTTTAGAACATCTTTAGGTTCACAGCACAGTAGAGGAAGGTACAGAGAGTTCCCATATAGCCCGAGTTCACACACAGCGTAACTTCCCCCATTATCAACATCCCCTACTAGAGGGGAACATATATTACCGTTGATGAACCAATACTGACACTTCATAATCACTCAAAGTCCATAGTCTATATTATGGATCATTCTTGATGTGCTCTCTACAGGTTTGGACAAGTGTATAATGATGTGTATTCATGATTATAGTATCATACATTACAGCTTCACTGCCCTAAAAATCTTAAAAGTTTTTGCAAATATAGTATGTGGGGCTTGTCTCTTTCATTCCCCTGATTATGTTAACTTTTTAGGAGCCATTTTATTACAAAAACAATAGTTAAAAAACACAGAAATGGAAGACAAAATATCATCTGTAATAAAATCACCTGATCAACTAAATATTTTGTCAATTTCTTTCTAACCCTCAAATATTTATGTCCAATATCATATGTGCAGTAGTTTTTTAATTAGAATGATATAATCTATCCTTTTACCTTTATATATAATATTTTACCATGTGTATTTTCCTATCCTGTGCTTTTTCCTTTCCCTGCATGTTTTTCCTTTTCAAATTTCCTTCCTCTACTTCCACATAACCACCATGAACAGGCTTTTCTGAATATTTCCATACCTTTCTTGATGCATATACAATTACTTCTCCAAATAATTTACTATTTAAAAATATAGATCCACCTCCATAAGATGGATTTTGATTCTTTATAAGCCCCACATTCTACTTATAAGATATCTAAGTTGTAATGAACTAATTTTTTTTTGTTTTAAATGCCAAACTATTCAAGGTAGGTGGGGGAGGAGGAGTACTTAGTTGTATTAGGAAATACAAACATGTTTAAATGTGGTATTATATTTTGTCCTATTTGATGTCTGGGTCATGAATTCCTTTCCTCTCTTCAGGCCTTTCTGCAGTTCTTTTCAAAGGGGAATGCTGTATTTGTAAATATATTTGTTATTTAAAATCTATTCCAAGAATGGTTTTAGTGAAGCCTATTACTAGAATTGCATTTGCATTACTAAGTAATCAGTACTTACTCCCAGTACTATCTGTGCACCACCATCTGGTTTAATGGCACAGCCAAGGTTGTGACAGCTCCCTGGGGCTCTACAACTCACTGGCATCCCTGAGAGGGCCTCACTCAATAAGCAGCCCCAGAATCTGCAACCATGAGTCCTCCTTGCTGCTACTGGGCCCTGAGAACAGCTTTCTCCTTCTGGAAATCATGAAAATGGCTTCATGCTACAGGCTTAAGAGTCCAGCACATTTTATTTAGCCCATAGTCCCAGATAGTTTAAACATTTTCTTTTCCTAACTGTATTCTGATGAAATTACTGGGACAAAGCAAAATGTGTTGGTTGGAATAAGTGCTTTCTTATACTTATCCAGGAGATAATTTTTAGGTGCAATGGAAGGAGGTAATCCATTTTAGTAATAACCAGTTAGGAAAGGTATCAATTATTTGCAAAAAGAATAACTCGGTTGAAGAAGTTCTTTCCAAAATGCTCCCTTCCTTTGAAATATTTTAGAATTACAATTTCCAGGTTTTATATTCTTTATTGCTTTAGGGAAGATTAATCAAACTACTCCATATGAACTTTCAATTATTTATGAATACATGTATGTACTATATATATATACACACATACATATTTTCATTAAGAGCCTTCTGCAACCAATATTTTGTGTTTAATAGGTTTTATTCTTGGTAGTCATGATAAATATCTTCAAATAAGCCCATAATCAAGTATTTGGACAAATGTATATTCAACAAAATATTTTTCATTCCATTACCCAGTTATTGAAAGTTTTCATCCTTTTATCTCATTTCTTCTGAAGGAAAAATCAGTGCATGAATGTCCAGTGTCAATCCTCTCTTTGAGGTCTTTCACAAAGACAACATTTTCCTTCAAATACATGATTAAGAGAGTGCCTCCATGCTGAGTATATATAATACACTGAAAGCCTTCAATTCAATTCACTCATGTCATTGTTCTCAGTTCTCTACGTAGGTTATCAGCTGTACCTTTAGTAATGACTTTCTATTTTAGCAACTGAATTTCCAATACAATGATCATGAACATAAAATATAGCTGAGAGGTGCTCTTAACCAGTAGGATCTGAGTTAATTCTCTGGTCACAAGGGCCCTCAGTTTCTCAAATTTGACATATGTATCTAGCCAGAAATGAAGAATTAGGTTACAGCCAAACCAAGTGTCTCTGTAAGTCATCCAAAGAATGAAGACTGAAATCTAAACTTATCTAGCCTGTCTGTGTCACAAAACTCTGAGGCCTGAGAACCTCTGATTTTTCAACAGCAAACAAGCTTAATAGAATTCTAAAGAGGCAATTCAAAAATTCATCACGTCACTGACCAGAAAGACATTTTCAGTGTGTTAGGTAATCTTTTATAATGCCTTGCTTCTATCGTAATTGCAAAGCATATTTTATGAATTATAAAATTATACTCAGGAAAAACTACTACTGATTACATGTCATGTTTAAAATCTTAATTTATTTTTAATACTTTTAAAATACAAATTTTAGGGTCTATTTTCTGTCAACTATCATAGGTGAAAGAATACTTTCAAAATATTTTTTCTGAGACCATAGTAAATGAATATTCCTAATGTTGGTATCATTTTGAATCTGATTAGGTAAAAGTGAGGCTGCTTATTTGTGGCAGACCCTTCTGCATGGTGTGGGCCCGGCTCCCACACGGAGATGCACAGGACCCATGCCCACAGATAGGTTCCCTCGTGGGTAATCAGATTTGCAATATACTTAGGCTGTTTTGAGACTGGCTTTTTGCTGAAACCCCCTCACCCTGCAAGTACCTTGCAGGCCCAGTGTAACCGGCTGCCTATTCATTTGCTAATGTCCTTCTTCTGTGATGTAATGAGGGGCATTGGCTCCTTTGTTGTAAATGGGATAGTGAGGAAGAACCATCTTGTAATGTACAGAGATTTAGAATAAAGGCCTGTCATGGCGGAGGCTGCGGCTTTTGCTCCTCTTGAGAGAAAAGCCATGCTGTCGTCCTATTTCCTCCACCAGACTCGGTAGTCTGTGTGTATGTTTATTTCATCCATAATGATGCGGATACTGCTGGCCAGTGTCCGCATCACTTATTTATTAATAATTTATCAATTAATTTATCAGTTGCAGGATCTGAGAACATGAACAGATATTTCCAGAGATGAATAAAATCAGTTAGGTAACATGAAGTTGCACTTCCCAGGAGATTCTTATGGATACAGAAATGTTTTTATTCACTCTTAAAATTATTAGGAGCAGCTCCCTTTCTGTCACAAGTTAAATAATTTTTCCTATATACAAAAAAAATTTTTAAAGCTCCCAAATAAAAAGACACCCTTAGTGTTTCTTATCGTATGAATTTTTATCTACCAAGTGGCTAATTTGGCTTTTCCACTGATATAATCAGTTTAGCTAAACATTCTCAGATGCTTGCTGTCTTCTCATTTAGATTAAATAAATCCTGGTAAATCTAAGGTTTTAAATTTTAATATTTTTTACCCAAGAAAGAACTATTCTGAAGGGTGATGCCTAAGGAGCTATTTTCACCCTTATACATCCTTAGTTCTTCCAAAGCTTCTGCAGAAGAGCAAACTATGAATACCGTAGTCGTGCTGTTACAGAACAACAGAAGGTCCGTTATGTCCTCCGCCTTATGGAAAGATGTCTCTCAAAGCCAGAGATTTGTGAAAAGGAAAGGAAATGTTTATTTAATGCTATACAGAGTTAAAGTAGTGACCTAGCATCTTCATTAAAATATCAAAGTCCTTTGGGATACCCACAGATGCCCACAGTGCTTCCTATCTCCCTCTGTCCTAATTCAGGGTACTGTAACTCAGGAGAAGAAGCAAATGTCCGGGATCCAGGCTCCTGACACCGTCAGCTGTGTCATCGTCCAGGCAGGATCTCTAATTAATCCAAAGCCATGTGGCACCTTCTCATGGCCTACTGGCAAGAGTCCTTTCCCCCTTCTTCCAGGCCAAATCTCTCTTGTTCCCAGGCCATGCAGCCAAAGGGAGCACCCCAAAGCCACATGGTCCTTCTTCTACCAAAGCTGTGGGGAAGGGGTCCCCACTCTGGCAAAGCTTCGTGGCTCTCCCTCTTCACCAAAGGTGCAGGGGTCTGCACTCTGGTGAAACCGCATGGATCTCTCTCCCTCTGGCAAAGCTGCGAGAGGGTCTCCACTCGGGCAAAGCCAAGTGGCAATTCTCTGCTAAAGCCACATGGTGATTCTCCCTCACAAGGCTGCAGGGGTCTGCACTCTGGTGAAACCGCATGGATCTTCTCCTCAATGGCTGCCACGTCTCAGTTTAAATCCCCATGCCAAATCTCTTCTGTACCCCCATTTCTGACTCCTCCTACAATCAGTTACGCCTGCCAGCATTCCTGTATATTCCAAGTTTATTGGGCTGCCATTATGAGTCTGGGCAGGTGTGTCCCCATTTTCTGGACCCAATCTTCTCCAACCTCCCATGCAGGCGCTGTAACTTGGGGTTCCTCACCCAGTCACATCTTGGTGGGAGTCCTTTCCATCCCCCTGGCTCAGAGCATGCCCACAGCTATTTAACACATCTAAGCTACCAGCCAAAGGCTATGGATACGTTAAATGACCATGCCATGGATTAGCAGCTCTGCATGTCCCTGCTCCACGTGTCCCTTCCCCCAACTCACACCTGTGGGGGAAGGGGTGAGGACATCTTATATGTCCCTCTAATATTTCCTGGACACCCTGAGTTCTGGGCCCCATTCCAAATCCCTATTTCGGGGGCCCTCCTCCTGGCTGCACCCTGCATCAACGCTAAGAAAACTTTCTCAGCTTACTCCTCAGCTTTCAACCTGGCTCATCTTGTTTGACTTCTGAGATTTCTGTTATTCTCAGGTGAAACCTCTTCACTTACAAAGTTAAAGCTCTCCATATAGTCCAGCTTCCTCCAAACAAGCAAGAGAATTTGTCAGAAGTGCTACGTTTGCAAGCCTTGATATTTATTTCTTTTAGAAATTTCAGCAATTCTTCTAAAAATGAAAATGCACATTCAAAATAACTTCATACGCGTCAAATCATAGATTGTGACAATTCACCTTGAAACTGCTCTTAAATAACTTCAGATCTATAAATTTATCCTTTTTATCCTTATTTACTTTTTCCTGTTCATGTAAGGAAAGGCATTTGAGTGAGAAGCAGCTGCTATATCCCTGTTAGGAACATCTTTTAGGAACCAGATCAAATTTTTAAAAGAGCATAGACTATGCTTGGTTATGTCATTTAATGCTGTATGACCCTGATCAAATTACTGAAGCTTTTTGAGACTCAGTCTCCTAATTTTTAAATATGTATGGTAACAGTGCCTAGTTCATAGGTGCTATGGACAGAAGTGTGTTCCTCCAAAATTCATATGTTGAAATCCTAGCCCCTACTGTGATGGTTTATAGAGATGGGGCCTTGGAGAGGCAATTAGGCTTAGATGAGTTCCCAAGAGCAGGGTCCTGTGAGCACATAGTATACAGCGGATATCTTTAAGCCAAGAAGAGAGCCCTTGCAGAACCTAATCATGCTGGCACTATGATTGCAGACTTCCAGCCTCCAGAACTGACAAAATAAAAGTTTTGAAGCCACATAGTCTATGGTGTTTTGTTAAAGCTGTCCAAGTAAAAACAATGGAATTGTTAAGATATAAATATATAAAATAAACCAGTTCATATAAAATGCTGTAACAGTGCCTGGCACATATTCAGATCTCCATAGTAGCATAATCTCCATGGAAGAATGTGCTCTGCAGGGTGTGTTATTCAATTTGTTTGATGAGACAGACATTGCTCATGCCCCACTGCTTCCTGGTCCTTACCTCCTTCTCCACCTACGATGGGATTGTACTGTCTCGGCCTCCGAGGTTAGGGATGGCCATATCACATGCTATGACCAATAAAATGTGAACAGAAGTTGCATGGATGACTTCTGGTGGAAATGTGAATGTACCAGTTCGCTACCCCTTTCTCATCTTCTGCTATTGCAATCATAAAAGCATGTACAGATATGGATGTTCAATGCTATATGTGCTTGTGGAGGATGAGCATGTGGACAGTTTCCCAGACTCAAAATGGACTTTGCATGGAAAGGCATAAACTTTGGGCTTTAAGTCATTCAGATTTAAGTCAGAGAGACTGGTTGTCATTGTAGCATAACCTAACTTATCCCGACTGACATAAATATGGAAAACTATCTGAATAAAAATGGCATCTGAATCTATTTTACCTACTACTCTTTGAGTGCATCTCTAGATAATGAGTTGATTGCATTTCTTAGCTTATCTTTACTCACTGATTCATTAAGTAAAGATTCATTTAGGGTTCACAAAATGCATGGGAGTGGACAAATTGTTGGGGGTAAAAATGATAAAATGAATAGGTGTGGTTTCTAATCTGATGTAATTAGCATTCTTGTATGAAAGGCAAAAAAAGAAAAGAATAATTCAACAAAGAAAACAGTTATAAAATGTTGTAAGAGCTGTAAAGGAATTAAGTAAGACTTGAACAAGGAGTAACAGGGAACTGAGTTTATATACAGTAGTCAGAAAATCTCTGGCATGTAATGAGATTTAATCTGAGTCCTAAGGGCTGAGAGGGAAGGAAGGAGAACTGTAGAAGTCCTGAAGGGAGAGAAGAACAAGAGCTTGGCAGGAGCCCAGACAACTTGGCTGCTGCGTCACTAAAAAAAAAAAAAAAAAATCGGTGTGACTACAGTCAGGTAACCATGTTTTTGGATGACTAGTACCATTCTAATTTTATGTTCTCTGAACCATGGTGGGATCCTCAGATTTCCTAATGATATATCTCTGTGGAAAGGACACTGTTGTTATTCATGGTGAAAAATTCCTTCAACTGTGAATTCATGGTTTACTAAAAAAGATTTTTTAAAGAAAACTCAGACAATGAGGATGAGATAAAAGTGCAAAGCCATTTACACATAAATTTACAGAAACCCTTGACCTGAAAGAAAGAAGAGAACATTATTCCACAGAAAAAAAGAAATGGTTGAATTGTGCTGCCTGACATTTATAGCCATACTTAGGTGGTTTTTCCCACATGTTGTTGAACTCACTCCAATGTAGAAAAATTGAGATATGTACAATCTTAAATCACACCTGTCATAATGAAGTAGATTTTTTTTTTAAAAGCCAAAAACACTTTAGTTAAATCTTCCTTAAATATTATGAGAAAAATTATTTATTATCCATTCATGATTTAGAAGTAACAATCTACAAATTTAGCAGTTTATCACAAGATATACCAGATTGAAAATGTAAATAATTTAGCATAGTGACCAGGAAGAATATGTGAAAATAACAGCTTGGTTTTTCTTTTTTTTTAAATTAAATGTATCGAGATGACATTGGTTAATAACATCATAAAAATGTCAAGGTACAATTATATGATACGCCATGTGCATACTTATCGTGTGCTCAACCCCCACAGTCTAGTGTCCCTCCGTCACTGTGCGTTTGATGACTCCCTTTCCCGTTTTCATCCTCCGCTTCCCTCTTCCCCTCTTGTAACCTTCATACTGTTGTCTGTGCCTATGAGTTTGCTTGCCTTGTTTCTTCACTTTTTGCTTTCTTTAATACCCCATATATGAGTGAAATCATATAGTTCTTGTCCTTTTCCATGCAACTTATTTCACTTAGCATGACACTCTCAAGATCCATCCAATGTTGTTGCAATTGGCAGTGTTTTGTCTCTTCTTATGGCTGAGTAGTGTTCTGTTAGGTACCACATCTTCTCTATCCATCAGACACTTCAGCTGTTTCCATGTCTTGACTACTATAAATAATGCTGCAGTAGACATAGGGGTACATATATTTTTACCAATACATGTTTTAAAAATTCTTGAGTAGATACTCAGAAGAGAAATTGTGGGGTCATATGGTAGCTCTGTTCTTAATTTTTTGAGGAACCGCATACTGTTTTCCATAGTGGCTGTACTAGTTTACACTCCTACCAACAGTGAGACTTTCCTTTCTTTCACACTTGTTATTTCTTTTCTTGTTAATAGCCGTTACAACAGGTATAAGGTAGTATCACATTGTGGTTTTGATTTGCATTTCCCTTATAGCTAATGCAGTTGAATGTCTTTCAGTATACCTGTTGGCCATCTGTATGTCTTCTTGGCAAAAGTGTGTGTTCAGATCCTCTATTCATTCTTTAATAAGATTGTTTTTGTTGTTATTGTTGAGTTCAGAGTGGCTTTTCAGACAGTAACCAAGATTACATATACATTTGTATTGACATGTTGGTGCTTTAGCTTTTCTTCATCAGCCTGCTTCCAGCATTAAGATATGTCACAGACAATAGGTGGATAGTGTTCTTGGTGATTTATTTTATTAGTAAAAGAAGAGGAATCTTGGCAAAGAATGTGGAGAAAATTTTTGTTAGGAATTTTTTTTTTTGTTTGAAGTTGCCGTTTGTCAGCCAAGGTTCTCTTAACCTTAAGACCATAATAGCAATTATTTAAATGTACACATTTAATGCCTGAGAACTTCACTAGATTCTGCTAATCTCTGGTGTTAAAGTGTGGTTCAGTTCCTTCATCTGCACTTGATATTATATTCTACCACCATGTCAAAATTTGTATAAATCTTTATGCCTGATTGAACAATAGGATTCATCACACAAATCATTTTATAAATTAGCTTACAGGTTAAAATCACATCACATTCCACACTGAATTTCACTGACGTGCAGACCAAATGGCTGTTCCCCACTGGTACAGCATTTTAAATCAACACCAATATTAGAATCCCTTCTGGGTCTCAGCATTTGACCTGTACTCTATTTTAAAGGCATCTTTAAAAATAACAAAATCTCTCTTTTTTACATATAAAAATGGATAATTTGTACATATTATTATTCCCAAAATAACAGAAGATATTTATAAACTTCCTACATGTGCATGTTTATCATTGCTCAAAACAAATTCAATTTTGTGGTAATTTCATAGTCATGTTTAAAAAATGTTTTCAGTACTACTGGTATGAAACCTTTTTAACTTCTATGAAGCTTTATTATATCTAAAAAATGTGACTCATTAAAACCACACTGTAAATCGCATTTTCAGAGCATTAACTTAGAGAAGAACATGGCAGAAAATCAATAGTGTATGTAGCTTGATGCCTTTTCATGTATTGATTTACATGTCATTTGTCTGCAATTATTGTTTAAATACAATTCACTTTGCTAATAGGATACTATTATCACTGTTGCATTCAAGGATCAGACTTCCATGAAAATGGTTTAGACCCAGCCTAAGTTGACATTTGGAATACTAAATAGTACCTTAATGCAAATGGAACGCATATACTTGAACACTGAAGTTGTGTGTTGAACTTGATAATTCATCTGAGATCATATTCCTAATACTTTTCAGTATAAGATCAGCTAACTCTTTTCTGGGACCAGAAGAAAGGAATGCCCATGGCTTGAACACTATCACTTACGCAGTTCCTGCCTGTCATTGCATCATCTCTACACAGGGTCACTGTAACAAAGATGCTAATGAAAATCAAATATTTCACCAATTTTACTTAAAAGAAATTATAAAGAAATTTCAAACCAAAGCCAAGGGTCCTCTTTCCTTGATTACTGCTCAAAGACCTCACATGGGATGGAGATGCTCATTTATTTTGCTTCATGCTCTATCTTCCAACTAGAAGTGGTAATCAGATACAATTATTATAAGCCCTGACTTCATCATTCCTACTACCCAAGGGTGAAATGGCCTAGAGTCAGTGCTTCCAATTATGCTGGGTGTCTCAGAAATGGACAAACTGATTTATGGATGGCTGTGCTTGGTTCTATCCCAAAGGACACAGAGGAGACGCCCGAAGGAGAGGCTGCATCTTCCTACCAAGTGGCTCTCAGCTCTGTCCCTACTCACAGAATTAAATAGAAGACTGAATCAGGAAGACATTTTTTCTCTTTAGCACTGTGGTTCATTCTTAAATCACTCTGACATTAACATGAACATACCATAGGCACACTTGCATGTCCTCATTAGAAGAGAGAAATTAAAGAAGTAGCAATCACTAAACCAACTACAGAGGAGATACCCACAGGAATAACAGACTCAGTCCACATTTTAAGTAGTTCAGGCTGAAAAATTCAAAATGCAAATTCCTTTTACATAACTGGTATCAAAAGCATGCTCAGTATCAAAAGCATCCTAAGTTCCATGGTTTGATTTTTTTTTTTTTGAAACCAACCATAAACAATACTGGCAAAAACCAAGAGAGAAATGTCTATATTCAAGTGAATACATGAAAAATTTTAAAACCCACCCTGATTAGATTTCTGGTTTTGGTGCAAAATCAAATGATACTTAAAAGCCAATTTTCTGGATAGGAAGCCTTAATGGTGAATAAGATGAGGAAGTTTAAACAGAGAAATAAACTTATAATGCCTGACTTGTGCAGAAATAAAGTACAGGGAGGCCAGCATTCCACTGTGGAGATGTGATTTACTGCCTAAAACTAGAATTTTAAAGGAAAACAGTGCAGGAAAGATTTTCTCTCATATTCCATCACCTCAATAGCCCTCCCTTCAAGTTTCTTCATGGGGAGAGTATCCCAACCACCTTAGCAAGGGATGCAGAGCAGAGATGTTAAACACCTAATGGGTTCAGTACAATCATATTGTGCCCCAGACTTGCATTTGTCATCCTTGTAAGGAAATAAAAAAAACTATCTTTCCTGAAAAAGAGTGACAGCTGTAAAACCTTTCCAGACAGAGTAAAAATTTTGAAAACTGGAAAGTAATCACAGGTCTGGAAAACATCCGAAGAAGTTAGATTCAGGAAGCAGTGCACAATGTTGGCTTTGGGATGGACTGCAGGGTAAGTAAAAGGAAAGGAAAATCAGCATATTTAAAAGTGCTATTTCTCATTTCTTATGCTTAAAAATTATAATATTATCATGAACAAGTAACATTTAAACTAAGAATCTAGAAATTGTCGAAAATACCTAGGAAAGGTGGTTGTGGGGGGTGGGGAATAGGAAAAGTATAAGGCATTATAAAGGCCACTCTGAAATTCAGTTCAAATATATACTCAACCAGGCACTAAATGCTGCTGAGAGAGCTGAAAGGGCTTCATGTTTAATGCAGGTGAAGAAATTCAAGAGCTGAGAGGATGTGTTTACTATAGTGCCAGTTATCAATGGAACTCTGAGAAAGGAAAAATCCAAAGGAAAAGGCATCTGAGAAGGCTTCATGGAGAAGGAAGAACATGAACTAACTAACCTAAATGAGAAGATAAGTGAAATTTCCCTCAGCAAGTAAGAGGGAGAGATGAACGTGTTTTAGGTGGGAGAAGAGCCCAAACAAGAAGGAATTAATATTGCTTGTTCAAGGCCTGAGATTGGTCAGGATAGATAATAATAAACAAGACTTACTTTATCAGATGAAGAGAGATGAGGTTAAATAAGTATGAAGAATTGTGGAGAGTATTAAATATTAGAATAAGTAGTTTAAATGCCTTATAACAAAAAGTAAAATAACACTATGGGACCAATTTTATTAGACATTTAACCAGCATTATATCATAACTGAAATAACAGCTCTAGGAAAACAGGTAGTAATATTATCCATTTTATATATTGGGAACAGGCAGAATTAAAATCCAGGTTTCTGATTTCAAAACTCACACTCTTAACCACTATATTTCTTTGTCTCATTATAACTTTATATAAATATACATATTTGGTCTCCAAAAATATTCAAGTTAGGTGAATTAAAACCAGTACAATGATTAGAATCCTATAGTATATAAAACAATGTTGGATGTTCTCTAATTTTGAATGGAGAGGTAAAATATATTGTTAGAAAATTAAATAATAAGCCAGAGTTATAAGCAAAGACCAGCCCAAGAATTTACTGAGTGTGATAAGCTGGGTCATGGAGCCAGAACCTTATCTAGAGCAGAATGGGAGGTCCTGGAGCAATGGCAGCAAGGGCAGCATCAGATGGGTGTGATAAAAATGTGCCATTGTGACAATGAAGAGAACAATTTGATGAAGATGACAGAGGGGATATCACTTAGCTAGCTATAGAAGGAAAGCAAGTGTGAGGTCATGGTGGCCTGACTTAAGAGGCAGAAATGATAGGTATTAGTGATTGAATCAAAAGAATATCTAAGAATAGTGATTCCACTATTGGAAAAATAGTGATTCCACTTACAGTGCAGAGGATCAGAAAAGGAGAGGGAGAAATGATGAGATCCGTTTGGGACTTAATGAGTTTGAAGTAGAAGTGTCCAATGGAGTGAAGAGTGTCCTACCTGACAACTTGCAGTTAAATGGGGGAATAACAAAGGCAACCCAGGATGAGCATACTGAGTAAAAAAGGAGGGATAAGTTAAGACAGAACTCTGAAAAGCAACCTTTCAACAATAAAGAGAAAACTGCAGAAGAGAGTGAGAAAACAACAACAACAACAAAATACTCCAGAGAGGAATCACCAAGAGTACGTGGAGTACTTGAAACCTAAGTCTTTTCAAGAAAGAAGAAGTGCTCACCCATGTCAAGGGCCATTGGAGATCCAGTGGGACGAATGAGACAAGTGACCACTGAGCCGACAACTGAAGACATTACTAGTTACGCATCTTTAAAGGACTAGAGGTGAAATTGCAATGCTCAAGGGGTTCATTAAACTAAAAAGAGCCTCTGTAGATAGACTAGAGATTTCCAAAGATCAGTACAAACGCCTAAACTAGTTTTCATAAATCAGAGGCAAACCCAGAAGACTAAAAACATCAAAGTTCTTTTTTGTTTGTTTAATGAAGCTAAATTATTCTACAAAATTTTTACCCTAGAGTAATAGCCTTCTAAATTTCTTGTACTTAAAATATATTTTTAATAAAATGATGGTGATACAAGACTAGCTATTTTCAAATATTATTGATATATATACATATATACATGTATATATGTATATATACACATGTGTGTGTGTGTGAATTCTGCAGCCTACTGTTGTCCCTAATTCTCAGAATGAATGTCCAAAAGAGTGTCACAGCAGTCCCTGATTGAGAGAGGGGAGGTAGAATAAAGGGGAATGTTACTTGTCCGGCAAAGGCATTTGTTTCTATCTAAGTACAGAATGCGTTTCTGAAGGGTCAGTAGAAAGGGATTTGCATTTTCTCTCTGGCAGTTTCATTATGTTGTCAATTATTACAGTGCAATGTTCTAATAGGAGTTTCATCGTGCATTCAAATCATAGTGGGGATGCATTTATCCACCACAACAAATTGAGCTCAGCAGGCTTCATTTCAGGAACTTCTGTGGTGTCAAGTGGTCAGTCCTTCAGTTTTAATTTCTAGATATATGAGATGCAAATTGCATGATCTTTTCTCCTCTGATAGTCAAAGCAAATGGCTCCAATTACAATCTAACATACCCTTAACTGGGAGGTAAATAACATTATCGGCTTGGGATTTGGTAGAATGAATCACAAAGAAAAGATTAATTATCTTGTAAAGGTATTGTATTATCTTAATTGTCCACATCACTCAAGCTTTTCTAATTAGAAAAGTAAATACCAGCCAAAGCAGGTTTTACCCTTGCACAATGAAAAAAAAAAAAAAGGCTAAACATTTGCATGAATTATATACCTTTTCAAATATTTAAACTTGATAAGGCCAACCATCAGTTTATACCTGTTTTCCTGTCATCAGATTTCTCAGAGGTCAATTATAGTTCTTTTATAAAAAGTGGAAGAAAAATGATCCACTGTCAAATAACGAATATTTCAGTGTGTTGACGCTGTAAGCAAGCTTCGCATTCCACACCCCTATAGCCCACCACTGTTTCATGGTTTCCCGAATCTACGATGCTTTTCTCTATCAAATTTATTCTGTGTGTCCTTTTAAACCCAGTGGTTTATTTGAAAATCCACAGGAGATTATACACAATCCCTCTCTTTTCTTCCTCCAAGCTGCAGCTGTCACTTCTTGTACTGAACATTTCCCTTTCCATCTTCCTGATTAATGCTTTGTCTCTGGACGAATTTAGTACTATTAAACAATCAGAATTGGATTCTGCCTCCCAGAACTCTGTCTTAACTGGGAGAAGTTCATCAGACTCTCTCATGTTGAGTCTCGCAAGAGCCATGCCCTAGACAGGCTGTAGTGACACGTAGAATACGCTTACTGTTATTATGAATATCTTTCTCAAGAGAACACCCAGCATATCACTGGTACTCAAAGGTGTTGCTTCTTTTTCACTGTTTTCCTCTATGTTGCTTTCTAGCCTTCATTTTGAAGCAGTTTGAAGAACAAAGGCTCTGAAGCCACACAGATCTGCACTTGAATCTAGCTGTGAAACTAGTTTTGTGATTTGGGGCAGAGTGTTGGACCTCCCTGTGCATTTTTCCTCTTCTGTAAAGTGATCAAAAGAATACGAACCTGTTAGGGTGATTTTAGGGACTACATGTTCCCGCACTACGTTATACACTTAGCTCAGTGCCAGGCACATAGGTACTCAATAATTATTGTTTGTTATATTTTATTACTATACATGTATAGCCTCTCTACTGAAACTCACTTCAAAAGCTATTTCTGAGGTCAGAATCAGAATGGGAAAATTCTTGTCAGTTGAAAAGGCCATCTGAACTTGCCCACATACCAAATGCTTCTCTGGGTCCTGATCCAGGTGGGTGTCTCTAATTCTTACATCGTCAAAGAGGGGTATTTTCAGAGGTCTGATGGGCTGTAATACAGTTTCTGCAGCTGGTTTACCAACTCAGTGATCTGCAGCATTTCACTTAGGGCTGTTCTATTCCTGACAGGAAGGCTTGAGGGAGATGAGGATCTTAAATGCCAGGAAGACTTTCCACGTGGGCACATGGCAAGAACACAGAGCATCTGCACACAGCATGCAGAGCTGATTTTGAGGGTTGTGAAACTCCCATGGGTGTGTTCCATTAATGGACCTGGGGTGCTTGAGCACTCTTCACTGTGGAAGGGAAAAGGGGTGAATGCATAGGCAGCTCGGTCTGTGAAACCAGTCTCCAGTCTCATTTATATCTACACTAACAGGGCACCTTTAACACCAAGATACTCATTGCCCTGACAGGTCTGTTCCTCTAGTGTGGCCAAGAATTTCTTCCTCAGATTTCTGTCTTGGTCTTCAATCACTTCAGCATTAATGCCTAAACTTCTGTCTAACCCATCAGATAACTTATGTGAATCTTCTCTCCCACCCTTTTCTTACCTATGATAAAAAATTAATTTGACTTCTTTGGAAACCAGGCCCCCTCTCTTCAGACCTTTGCTCATGTCTGGCCATTCCTTCATGGTTCACTTTAAAATTGGGTCTGAAGTACATGAAGATGATGCTACTAACCCAGTTATTGTGACCCTGAACAAGTTACCTAACTTCTCTAAACCTTAAGTAACCCATCAGTAAAGTTGGATTCAGAATAACATATGAACTGAATTTCATCTGAGGACTAACCAGTCATCTGTGTGAAATCCTTGCTGTTGTTGCCTTAATCAGCATGCCTCGTATGGACAGGCCCAGCTCTTTGATGGGATGCTGCCAGGGTCAGTGGTTCAAGAGACTAAAAATTGCTTGAAACATTGTCCCAACATGCACATACACACACACCCTAAAATCAAACTTTTCCCAATCTTGAGTTTCTCTTTCCAAAGGTTTCTTTCTAAGCCCCAACCCAGGAGTATACCAGGCAAGGCCAATTGGAAAAATAGTTGCGTGATTTAATGCACCACACTGACTTCGCAGAGCAATGAGAAAAACAGCAATTGATCAGTACCAGAAATAGTGCTCTAACATTTCGGCTCCAGCTAATACTTATACATGTAAGTCATATTTACTCTTCATGACTTCATTCTTAACCTGCATTCTAAACTCTTCTCCAGACTTTTGCTAAAGGGAGGGCAAGATATATACCCACACCCAAAATTGCCGTTTACTTCATCTGCTTGTGTTTTCTTCGTTATTTCCATGAGGTCTGGTCCTGTTCTCGGGCCAACAAAGAACGGAGCATGCTTTGCTCTGCTGTGTTAGCACTGCCCAGTTCTTCTTCATCAAATTCCTGTTGAGTTCTTGGTTATCCTTACTCTTCTAGCTGAAAAGATGCAAAGCATTACAGAGAATTGTCTCTATTCTCTTCATGTTTGGTATCTTTTCCACCTGAGGAATGGAAGGCTGGCATAATTTCATCCAAAATTAGTATACTAACTTCTGTAGGTTCTACCAGCTCATCTTTACGACTTTCTACTCTGTCTGTGCAATAGAAACTCATCTCATCAGTACTTCTCACTCAACAGGTAGCACAATCTTTGACACCCAGTCTGCTTTCAATAAAGGATGACAGTATTACTATTTCCATTTTCTTCCAAATACTATCCCAGGTACTGCTAACAACAAAGTGAAAAACCATAGTTCTTGTTGGCAGAGAGTTCATCTTTTTGAATTTGTGCTTAAGTCATGTTCCCATTAATGACACTGACTTTTCCCTGAAAACTCTCTTTTCTTTCTCAATCTCTCTTGGATGCAATGGCAAGCTTATCAAGATTTCTGGCTAGTGCTGTTAGGTGATACTCATAAATGATGAACTGAATTACAGTGTTGAAACCTTCTATGAACTTCACCCAAAACATCTTTTCTTAGCTTAAAGGGGATTAATTATTGTTTGCAAAATGAGGAAGCAGCATGTAATATAACCTATCAAACTAGAGAGTCCACAAGGCTGAGAGGGATAGGCACCGAGATCACCAGCCATACTGCTGTCAATACAGCAATTTTTGTATCGCTTTTCCATATGAGGACAACCGTAGCTTAAAATAAATATTCAAGTGTGACAAAGTCAAATTGTTACTATAAGAAATATTTTTATGACATTTTCCCACTCAAGGCTAATGGCACTTAGCCTAGAAGAGTAAATGTAACCCATGTCACCAGACTGAACTCTCCTTGAGAGGGAGAGTCATTTTTTTCATTGCTCATTGCCTGACACAGAATTCAAGCTCCAAAATATGTATTGAAAGAATAAATTTATTTTGCTACCAATTTGCCACCTAGGGAAAAAAAAAACAGATGGATAGCAAGGAAATTTGAAAGCAGTGGGAAATGTATTTGCAAGATTAGGAAAAGGCTATTCTGAACACAATGGGAAAATACGAGATTAAGTGCAAAATAAGAATAAATCCATCCTGTCACCCCCATAAATCATATTTGTTTGTCTCTCACTGATAGTTATTCCCTGCTCCAAGTTTAGAGGTATTAACTAATGAAGACAAAGAATTGAAATGCTGACTTTGTAAGATTTTAAGAAGTTGGGGGAGTTGCTATGCCTTAGTTCTTTAAGTTAATGAAATATCATTCAAATCCATCCACTAACCCTTCATTTGAATGTCACTTTCCTGATTGTCTTTGTTATATGTGCCACTGAGTCATGGAGATTTCATGGCTGACTCCTGGACTGGCAAGGTGATAAATCACAACCACCATATAACATTCAAGAAATTACAAATAATGGGCGGCATTTCAGAGGACTGCCTGTGGGGAAGCCAGGTATTTATTTTCACTTTGTGCCCGCTTCTAAACAGCCTACCCTTGGCAATGGGAGTTGTCAGAAATGTGAAAGTTCCTGCTAACTCACTGCTGTTCAGGCACTCAGGGGAGCTGTGTCAAAAGTAGAGGACCAGCCCCTTTGCTGTGCCGGCACCTTGCACTGATGTTGAGAAGTACAGCATAGACTTGAAGAGGAAGAAAAAGCAATGTGAAGTTCAGGCTTTTGGTCAGGAAAACCAATTGTCATTCTTTAAGGGATCCTTCATATATTTCCTTCAGCAAAATGAAAAAAAAAAGTGGAATAAAGTAAAACATCTTGTTTCTATGTATAAAGCTATACTTGATGCATGAATTTTCATTTTTGGACTTAGTTTATCAGCTCATCAGGTAGAGACTGAACATTGATTTTGGAACAATATCCAAATAAGAGCAAATGTTACACACAAATACCAAACACCTTTAAATGCCTAATTAAGACTAATTAGAGTACACAGTTTTCGCCCAGACATCGAATGCACTGCAGAATCTCCTCTTGGAAAACAATTCTCAGGAAAAGTCTGACTATGGACCTTGACATGGAAACAGCCCATGTCACTTCGCCTTCTGGGAAACACAGCCCTTGGTAATGAAGGAAAAAGAGGAGGAGGTGAGCTCTTTCCCAACTAAGAATATCTAATGAAAGCCACTTGAAGCTTTTACAGGAATGTGCCATTATCTCTGGTGAGCCCTGAGAGGAACACAGGCATATAGATATTCCCATTCTCTTAAGAATTGTGCCAAGAAAGAAAAGCTGAGAAGGCATCTTCCTCCAAAATTTGAAGGGAAACTAGCCTTTAAGTAGGCACTTTTGGTGCACTCTGCATTTAAGAGTTTTAATAGCATCCATTTATCATTTTAACAGCAAGCATTTCCTGAAAGGTATATGACCAGGTGCAAAGAACAAAGTTTATCACGTATCCTGAGGCTTAAATATTCAAAACACAATGTGAAGTCATATCATAACTTAGACTCTGGCCCACAGTGTCTGCAGCATTATGGCTGAGATGAGACAAATTCACATGCACTACCAAGTCCTGTGGTGGAAAAGGGATGGCATGGCCACTCTCTCAAGGGGAGAGCACCCCAACCCTTACCTTCACAAGCTTTTATTGGCTTTAATTTGCATAGGAATACAGGTCATATATGGAAAGCTCATCAATCATTGCCAGGCAGTAATAATCAAATAGATAACATTCAAAGAATTCTGAGGGCCTATTTTGAGTCAAGGTCAAATAGCTAAAGGGCCATAAACTTAGGGGAAACAAACTCATTTCATCCTTGGACCCTTATCATTTAAATTGAGTGTATTAGCAAAGCAGGTTTCACTGGATTTCATGCATTCTTTCTTAGGCCTGATTGCACAGGGCCTCACCCTCCTCCAGCATTATTTCAGGCTTAGGTTGAGCAGGGGAAATAAGGCAGCCAAGAGATTAGGAGACTTCTTGCAGAGAGAATGAGGACTCAGGCTATGTCAAAGCTAAGGGGCAAGGGTCCATCACCCCCTTTCTCCATAGCTCCCCAAGTCCTTCCCTGAGGGCCCCCTCATGACCATGCATGTCTTAGGTCATCCCTCCCTTGAGGAATCTTACCCATCATTGGCTAACCAGTCATGCACAGGGGGCCAGGCAGGGTGAAGTAAAGTGGGCAGAGGCAGTGCTCCTGCCGGGGAGATAAGCTTTGTTTCCTCAGTGGTTTAGGGTCCCAAGGTCTCTCACTCAGACTTAGCCATGGGGTGTTACAGCTTCTGAAACCAGGCAGGGAGGTTCCCAACAATTTCAGAAATGGGGAATGCTGTCCCTTTCCCTGTGTTTGACAGTGGCAGGTGATTTTCAAGTCCTAGCTCTATGGTGACAAAACTTTTGATCAGAACACTATCAATGGCATTTGGATAAGGAAGTGATTGAAATGAGATGCAACCACATCAAGTTAATCCAAGGTTATATTGGAAACCTTCTATTAGCCATGACAATAAAATAAATATTGTAATGATAATAAGCAGCGCTGAGAAAAACAGTTTACTTACTGCCTTCAAATATGTTATCTGAGGTGATTCTCCTAATTCCCCTATGTATCTAGACTTTACCCCCATTTGACACAGGCAACCTGAAGAAAGTCCAGCCAACTTGTTGCTTCATTGATCTATGGAACATATTCAAATCACCCCAGCCTAGCAACCAAAATAATTTAAAAGCCATTTAAATCTGCGGTCCCTCAAGAAATAGAAATAATACCATTGATAACTTTCAGCAAAACTTTTCAAAATCTGCTTTCTGTCAAAATCCCAGTGCATTAAGAGTATCCTTTGCACCAAGGATTCATTATACCATGGCTATTCCTGAATATATAAGCAATCTCTCTCTCTCTCTCTCTCTCTCTCTCTCTCTCTCTCTCTCTCTCTCTCTCCTTATAAAAGCACACTGTTTCTGTGCCCTCAGCATGTCTTCTGCCTCCAGCCAATCTGAGCTATTCTTGTAGCCTTTTATTTTATATTCTGATGAAGAGTTTTGACTCATGTCAACACTCAACAGGTGAATGAAAGTTGGCCCCTGTGCACAAATAAAGCACAGAATATCACACTGTATTTTAAAATACAAGGTGAGAAGCAGCTCAGTTTTCAAGAAAACTGTGGAAAAAGAAATGGTAATTATCCTGAGACAGGGACTGATGGAAGTACAAAATATGAGAAAAAAAATCTCCATACGCATTGGGGTCTGGGAGAGTTGACTGATATTTAATTGGTAATTACTGTAAGAAAATGAAACTGGAAACCATATATGACATTGCAGTTGTTGCCAATGAGGAATCCCAGAAATGCATTTTGCATTTTCCATACGTCCTTTGATCATAACATAACTCTGAGGAGGCTTTCATGGGGGCCCATTTGCTGATCCCAAGGCTTAAGGTATTATGTAAGGCAACAGAGCTACTGTAGATTTTTAGATCAGGGATTGCATTTTTTTTTAAAGGGCCATATATAGTAACTATTAGAGACTCCTGAGCCAGATCTCCATCACACTGGTTCAATTCTGCCTTCACTGGGAAAACAAGGCCGGCCATACTTCAATAAATGGGTGTGGCTGCGTGCCAATAAAACTTTTTTTTTCTGCCCAGGTTTTATTTTGGGACATCTTAGCCTGTTTGGGCTGCTATAACAACATTCCACCAATTGTTTGGTGGCTTATAGTAGAAATTTACTCCTCACAGTTCTGGAGGTTGGAAGTCCAAGACTAGGATGCCAGAATGATCAGTTCTGCCAAAGTCCCTTTCCCAGGTTTCAGGCCACCAGCTTCTTGTTGTGTCCTCATTAGCTAGAAGGGGCCAGGGAGCATTTGGAGCCTCTTTCATAAGAGTGCTCCTCCCATGTAGGCTTCGTCCTCCTGACCTAAGCACTTCCAAATACCTTCACATTGGGCATTAGAATTTCAATACAAATTTTTTTAGGGGAGACACAAACATTCAGATGATAGCACCAGGTGTCCTCATGTTTTTTCGAGCCTTCATCAGTTTCCCAAACTATGGTGTTCTCTCCTTCTCTGACCTGATCCCCCTCCCCCTCTCCCTTAACAATGTACTGTTTGCCTCTCTCTGAAAGCTCCAGACACTGTGGCGTCACTTCTTGCTCAGCTGTGTCTGTGCTTTCTCTCCTGCTAGAAGGAAGAGGCCATGATCTTCATCTTTTTTTTTATTATATTTTATTGATTATGCTATTACAGTTGTCCCATTTTTCCCCCATCATTCCCCTCCACCCTGCATATCCCCTCCCACCCACATTCCCCCCCTTAGTTCATGTCCATGTGTCATACGTTCCTTAGCTCCTACATTTCCCACACTATTCTTGCCCTCCCCTGTCTATTTTTTACCCACCGTCTGAGCTACTTGTTCTATGTACCTTGTCCCCCTCTCTCCTCTGCCCACTCCCCTATTGCTAACCCTCCATGTGATCTCCATTTCTGTGTTTCTGTTCCTGTTCTAGATGTTTGCTTAGTTTGCTTTTGTCTTAGGTCTGGTTGTTAATATCTGTGAGTCTGCTGTCTTTTTACTGTCATATTTTTTATCTTCTTTTTCTTAGGTAAGTCCCTTTAACATTTCCTATAATAAGGGCTTGGTGATGATGAACTCCTTTAACTTGACCTTATCTGAGAAGCACTTTATCTGCCCTTTCATTCTAAATGACAGCTCTGCTGGATAGAGCAATCTTGGATGTAGGTCCTTGCCTTTCATGACTTGGAATACTTCTTTCCAGCCCCTTCTTGCCTGCAAGGTCTCTTTTGAGAAATCAGCTGGCAGTCTGATGGGAACTCCTTTGTAGGTGACTGTGCCCTTATCCCTTGCTGCTTCTAGAATTCTCTCCTTCATTTGAATCTTGGCTAATGTAATTATGATGTGCCTTGGTGTGTTCCTCCTCAGGTCCACCTTCTTTGGGACTCTCTGAGCTTCCTGGACTTCCTGGAAGTCTATTTCCTTTGCTAGATTGGGGAAGTTCTCCTTTATTATTTGTTCAAATAAGTTTTCTACTTGTTGCTCTTCCTCTTCCCCTTCTGGTACCCCTATAATTCGGATGTTGGGACATTTAAAGATGTCCTGGAGGTTCCTAGGCCTCTCCTCATTTTTTCGAATTCTGGTTTCTTCCTTCTTTTCTGTTTGGTTGTTTCTTTCTTCCTTCTGGTCCACTCCATTGATTTGAGTCCCAGTTTTCCTCCCATCTCTATTGGTTCCCTGTGCATTTTTCTTCATTTCACTTATTGTAGCCTTTATTCGTTCATCTAATTTGCGACCAAAATCAACCAATTCTGTGAGCTTCCTAATCACCAGTGCTTTGAGCTGTGCATCTGATAGGTTGGCTGCTTCTTGGTCGCTTAGATGAATTAGCTCTGGGGCTTCAATCTGTTCTTCCATTTGTGCCATCCTTGGTTTTTGTTTTTGTTTTTCTTTTGGTCTGGTTGCGGCTGTTATGTCACAAGGGGTGGAGCCTTAGGAGTTCACCAGGGTGGGACAACCCAGTCACTGGGTTGTGATGCTGGATGTGGGATCAGGGTCCAAGAGGGAACAATGGCGCCTGCTCCACTCTCTCTCAGATTCCAGTCCCACCCCTCGCTTTCCCCAAGCAAATTGGGCCCTTCTGGTGCTGATTTCCGTGTGGGCGGGCTCGTGCATATTCTAAGACCCTGTGGGTCTCTCCAACGAACTCTCCCATGAGGCTGGGACTCCCTCCAGGCACCCCAACCCTCATGAGTGTTCTCAATCAGTGCCCTTTAGGCTTTATTTCCCGGCGCTGGGGCCATGCACTGAGCAGTCCGTCTCGCTGCCCGCTTTTGCCTGGCTTACTTGAGCACGAATGTGTGACCACGGTCAGCTACCTTGTGTGCCTGGCTTGGTCTGCTCATTGCCTCCCCACGCTCGGTAACCACTGCCCATGCACCCGGGACCACCAGCTACTGCTTCTTCCCACTGCAACCCCTCTCCACTGGCCGCCGACTCTGCCCCTCTTACTGATCTGGGTGAATCATTGTTGGACGTCTGTACAATTCAATCCTCTATCCGTTCTGGTTGGTTTTTGGGGGGTTCTATATTTTTGTTGTCCTTAATCTTGGTTGTGAGAGGAGGCACAGTGTGTTCACCTACGCCTCCATCTTGGCCGGAAGTCCCAATAAAACTTTTTAAAGATAAAGGAAGGACTTCCAACCCCCCCTTTTTTTTATTTTTAGATAATGGTTGATGCTGTTGCTTTGGTTTGTTCCTTTGTATGTTTTTCTTTTTTTGCTATGCTTACTGCACAGTTTGGCTCTCTATAAACTTTTATGGCAAGTTGAAATCTATATATATTTATATACATATATATAAATACATGTTTCAACAGAGTAAAGCAGTTTCTGAACTGCTCCCTCCCATTTATCCTTATTCCTGAAGGAGGATCTCAAATATTATTGTGTAATGGCTTATCTTCTGTCACTTACTCTCCCCCGTGAGGGACCTGCAGCTAGCAAGATGAAGGCACTCCTGGATTCTAAGCATGGATCTCTGTCTCCAAGGCTCACATTCTTTCTTTCCAGCATATGGGATTTATTCTTGGGGACCTCTACAACTCATGTTCTTGTGCTTGGAGGCTTTACAACTATAGATGACCTATTTGATGGTCCCTTGCTACAGTTCTGGCCATGGGTAGACTAACTTCTATAAAGGCATTAACAGGAGATATCATTTGGTGTTATACATGAACGTGTTTTTTCTTATCAAAAGGAAACTCCAAAGACTGAAATGTCTTGAATGTATAGAGGAATATGTCTCTAATTATATATGACTAGATCATATCAGGCATTGGAAAAGGGATTGCAGGAGAAAGACACATTATCCAATTGCACTAAGTAGCCTTTCTTTACTTACAGGCGATGTTTGACAACATCTTTCTCCTCTTTTCTGTCATATTTGAGTTTCTGGGACTAGGGCAATGCAATCATGAAAGCCCAAGAGAGTTTCCTCCATCTATGCTCTAGGTGTCGTGCCACTGTCTCCATTGCCTTTGGAAATTACAGGCTGTTATTAAGGCCTCAGACTCAGTGCTGAAGAAGCTCAGTGACGTTTTGCATTATTTTGGCACAAAACAAAGCACACATTCCTCCATCCAACCCTAGGTTAGCCCTGTTCTGATCTCTGTCAATGAGGTTCCAACTTACAAAACTCTGTTCCTCTTATTAAGTGTCAATATCAGGAGAAAAAATAGCAATATGGGAAAGCAGCACAGAGAGCAGTATATTTCATTCTGCAGTCTCATCGTTGATGCTAAGGATGGAAAATTTTAAAGGAAACAGAGGAAATAGAAGGTACCAGCGCCATATTGACAAGCCAGGTTGTCTCAGAATTGTGGATACAGGGGATAAAAATGAAATGTATGTTTCTGTTAAATACATTTGTTAACTCAAATGTATAGTTTACACAACCAGAGGCAGCTGCTGTTTTTCGGCTGGGAAAGAAGAAGTCAGAATATATGTATAGGGACAGATAAAGAGTCCAGGAATTTAAATCCACAGCCAGAGAAAAAAAATCCCTACGTGTTCCCCTTATACTCTCAGAAACAGATGTGCCTCTCTCTGCAGTCCATGTTTTTAAACACAAATAAGAAAGCTGCCACACAAGGACACAGACCCAAACTAAAAAGTCATTTCCCAGCAAGTGACACAGCAATCCCTACTTTGAATTTGACTTTAGCTCCACAGCTGTGGTGAAACTCACAATATGGCTGTGGGAAGGAAGTGGTTCCCAGGTGAGAAGTAAATTATCTGGCTTGGCACAAAAATGTCGAAAAGGCAAATTTCACCTGCTTTTCTCTAGGCAAGATATTTTTGTTCAAATATCTCCCTGCCACCTGACTTTGCATTCTGCAATACACATAGGA
This sequence comes from Anoura caudifer, assembly GCA_004027475.1. NCBI lineage: Eukaryota > Metazoa > Chordata > Mammalia > Chiroptera > Phyllostomidae > Anoura > Anoura caudifer. The sequence goes on from PVKU01000448.1 coordinate 409,101, forward strand.
TACACGTGTGTGGAAATACACAGGAGACCTAAGAGCTGAATTGCATGCTTTCTAATTCACTAATGAGGGAATTTTAAGAATCCTCTAATATGGATGTCCTGATTCATTTATTCATTCATTTTTTTTTCATTCAACAAATGTTTCTCCCATAAGGTCTTATAAAACATCTTTTCTTGGGTCCTATATATGACCTCTAATTATCCACAGCTCTAATTTTCCCAAGTGCTTCAGAAATTATTTAGATAACAGTACTATTCAGAAACTATTCAGAAACTATTTAGATAACTATTTAGATAACACTGCTTGTGTGGCACTTAGAGTTAAAATCTTTTTAAGTGAATTCCCAGGGGAAAAGATGGAAATTACAAACTGGAATTATGCCCAATGGTTGAAGAATAACAATAATTTGAAATTTTATTTTATAGTGACAATTACTGAGCAGCTATTATGTGCCAGGCACTGTGCTAAAACAAATATAAACATCCTATTTATCTTTGACAACAGTCCTGTGTCATAGGAGCCATTATTATCTCAACTTAATAGACCAAGAAAATGATTCCTAGATAAGATAACTAGACTACTGAAGGCCCGTCCTAGTAAGAAACAGAGTTACTTCAAATCAAGGTCTAACTTCAACAATAACTCTTTGGGTCAAATATCTATATCATCTCCCTGTTACTGGGTAGCCTCATAAAAGCCACTTTCATTTCCTATGTATGCTTAGTTTAGAGAACATCTGTATGCATGTTTTAGTTATTTTGGTTGCATAACAAGTTACCCTAAAAAAAAGTGAATTAAAACAATGGTAATGTCTATTTTGCTCAAAAATCTGCATTGGGGCAGAATTTTGTGAGACAGCGCGTTTCTCATCCACTCATCATCTCATCGGGTGGCTGAGGGCAGGCAGCAGGACTCGAGTGACAGCTCACTCACTGATATTTCTGGCAGTGATATGTGGACCGAATTCAGACAGACGCTGTAGCAGAAACAACTACACATGGCTTCCCCGCAATATGATTGCTGAGCTCAAAGGGGACTGGGAGAGAAAAGAGAGAGGTAGAGAGAGAGTCAGGGAAGCAGGGTGGGAGGGAGAAGAGGAGAGCAGAGGAGCAGAGGAGTGGGGAGAGAAAGAGAAAGAGAGAGACTTGTATTTCATTGTCTGGCTTCAAAAGTCTGGCAGCAGCTCTTCTGGTACATTCTAGTCATTGAGAGAATCTCAGTCTCCTTGCCACTTTTAAGAGGAAGAGAAATAAACTCCCTCTGTTATTGCAAGGTACTGGAAGAGCATGTCAAAGAAATAATTCTTCAGTCATTTTAATGCAATCTTTCTTACATAACTCCTATACAAGGATACAGGGTGAGGCAAAAATAGGTTTACAGTTGTGAGTATGTGAAATGCAGAGTTTATTGTTGTATTATTACTCATTAATTATTGTATTCTTTTCTGCACAGACAGCTGTAACCCTACTTTTGCCCCACCCTGTATATGAAAGTAAGTTATATAAGTCATGCATATAACTATATATGCGAACATATAGACACACACACATGTATATATAAAATGATGACTTCCTGACATCATGAAAATTTTCCATCTAGCTGTGAGGAAGAATGTAGAATCTAATAAAGGAGACAATTTAGCAGAAACCATTTAGAATCCATCAACAATGAACTGCCATTCTGCACATGCATTTTCTTCTGACCAACAAGGTCTCAGCCAGCCTATGTTAGCAGATACTTGCTTTTGTTTGTGTCACCTGCACTGCGTGCGCAACATGCCAGCTAGCTCTGGAAAACAGTGTAACAGAGACGTGGAGTGAAAGGGGAGAGTGGAAGCTGTGGAGTGAGAGCTGCTAGGAGTCTTGGCTCTATCTCTTCCTAGCTACACAACCTTGGGGAATTTATTTAACCACTGAGCCTTTGTTTTCTTATCCCCAAAACAGAAACATCATTGCACTTCTTACAAGGTTGTTGCTAAGGTACATTAAATAGCTTCTATAAAGTACTTGGCGCAATGCTCACCACATAGATGTTATGTAGATAATTTTACTGCAGTTAAAATAAAGAATGAAATGCAAGTGCTTTTTTATGATCTGTAAGATTCTTCTGGAGTTAGCTCTGGTTCATCACCCTGGCTCCTTCTCATGATGACTCTGTTACTACGATGGTTTTGCTCTAAACTCTGTGACCTTTCCATTTTTTAAATTGTCCTGACCTCAGGGCTATCATATCTGTTCTTCCCTCCTCCTGGAAGATCCTCTTCTCTGAGCATTGCAGGGTGAGTCCCTTCCCATCGTCCAAATAATTTAACTCACCTCATCGGAAAGACCTTTTAGTGATCAACCCAAGTACCCCTGCTCCTCCCAATAACTCTTTATCATGTTATATTGACAGTCTAACAATTCTCTCTACTCCTAATTACCTTTACTGTGGACTCATTTATTTTTAATTATACTGTTCCCCCATAAGACTGTGAGCTGCATAAGACAGTGATCCTCTCATTCTTATTTCAAGGGCCGCAAACAGTGCCTGAGCAATACCAGGGCCTCAGTGCATAATGGATGACAGATGGATAGACAGACGGATGAATGGATGGATGGATGGATGAATAGATGGATAACTACACATGTGTTTACTATACATGTGTTTAAATACACATGTCTTTACTATTGATGGTAAAGTGGGAGAAAAATGAAAGTTTTAAAAAGAACAGCATATGAAATAGCATTTCCATGAGAGAAGTGAGCCTGACATTTACCTGCTATCCTTCACTGGGGGGACACAGCAGAAAGGGAAGTGGGTAACTGCTCTTTGGGCTGTAGGGCTGGCTTTGGAGACAGATTCACCCCATGCTACAGAGGAATCATGCCACCCGGATCTTTTCCTTGATGTTCTTCATTCTCCCCCTCAGGTCTTGTGAATGTGTAACCTAAGGATTCTCTCTCTGCCTGTCACTTCCAGTCTTTTGGGTTTAACTAGAGGTATCTGGCTAGATGCCTCTCAATAAAATAAAATAAAGAAAAATTGCCTTTCTTTTCCAAGAAGTAGTATTTCCAATGTCTCAAAAACCAAATACATTGCACATGCATATCATTTCTCCAAACCAAAGCAATTCTAAAAATTACCCAAGCTTGCATAAAAATAAATGTTAAATTCATTAGATATGTTATTTTCACTTTTCTGGCTTTTTCACTGGAGCTATTTGGCAACTGAAAATTCATCAGTGTTTCAGTGAATGTATGTGCCTGTGTAAGAAGCCTCTAATTAGCACATACAGTGGAGTGTGGAGTGTTTTCTCCATAACATTCTCTGCCTGTGGTTTAAACCAAGGGCTGTCCTCTGAAATACGTGGACAGCTGCTATGCACTTTGAAAAAAATACATAAAAGCAAAGGAAATAAGTTGTTAACTTGGGACTAGGAAATGGAACCTGACTCTGTCTCCACAACAGATGTTTCAGGTCTGGGCCATTTTGCATGGAGTCATTAGAGACTTCACATCCAAAGGCTCCTGGGGAGCTCTCTGGCTGTTTTGCTTAATTAATAGACCTCGCTGCAACTCTGGAAGCAGAGGTGTCACGGGACAAATATAGGTGTGCAGTATCGCTTTTCCATGAAAAACAGTAACAGTCATCCAGGTGGCCTTGGATTGATCACCAAGGCTCCCTAGGCCTCAGTTTCCCCATTAACTAAAGAATATGTATCCTTCCTTGTTCCACAAGCACGTGTCAGAGAACCCCAAGTAATGAATTGTACCAAAGTCATTTGCTTTCTGATAGCCCTATTTTTTAATCCTTAATGCCTTATTTTTCTTTATAATCATCATGAATCCAGGCTATAATAATTTGGGGGATTACAATGGTCTAGTAGTCTTTACAATCAAATATGTTACATAAAATTCTGGAGGCTGAGAGGCAAAGTAAGTTACGATCAGGACCTCTGGTTGTCTACCTGAGAATACATCAGCAACACATAGAGTCTAGAGTCAGTAATGACAGGTATCAAAACTGACTTTACCTTGCAGTGACTGTAGTATTTTTGGAAAGTTATCATCCTTTCTTAACTTGCATTACTTTACATATACAATGAGACTATGAATAATTTAGCTACCAAAAAGAAAAGTTCTGAAAATTTCAGGAGATAATATATACAATGCTCTTGTAGATGTTTTTAGTACACAGCAATAAATATTATTTCTTAACTAATAAACATAAAACCCAATAAAAAAGATTAATTTGGGGGATTAGAGACATGTAATTTGATATCCTCACAATAGTTTAATGGCACTAAACAATTTATATTTGTCATCATTTGTGTTCAATCATTCAATAACAAATTTAGTATTAAGCAATTTCATAACAGCTTCAAAAAAGAATTTAAAGAAAAGGTTGAGAGAACTTTCCTTCCCTGTGCTCACTGGCCACTCTCTCTTTTCCTCATAATCCTGAACACTTGGAGAAAGAGGAAGTGAACATGGAACTCTCCAGGGGTTGCTTTGTGCATCACCTAAAAAGGTACCTTTCTTCCTGTTCTGCTGATTTACAGCATCATGCCTAATCTCCACACCTGGCTTTACAAAGTACCACTCTTTAGCTAATAAGAGGATATTGTTTTAATACTGACAGAGAAATCAAAATGTTCCACTGAGTGGTGGTTGCATGTTCTCTTCCTGGTGGAAGATGACTTCCCCGTGTCCCTGGGAAGAGAACGCATCCCTCTCCACACCCCCACCCCACTGGAAAACATTTCCACTCTCTTTGTTTCCTCAAAGGAAGAGACTTCCTATTCACTTAGTGCCATTCCCTTGTGACTTGAAGTCATTTCACCTACAGAAGATGGATGACTTCAACCCTCAATCTTGAGCTTGAATTGCAATACAAACCAAATTAGATAAAATAAATCAATAACACCTTTGCAGGCCAAATTCACTTAAGTAACATTTACAGTACAATTGCCCACTTTGTTCATATACTTTAATCCATTAACACTCTATATCTGGCACCTGAATAAATAGGTTACCCCAGCTGAATATAAATGAACTAGGATCGCATCATTATTTTGTGTTGAGTGAAAGGTTAGTAAATTTTCATTTCTTTAAAAAAAGTGATTTTGAAATGAAGCAAAAAGCTGGTATATCATGAAGCCCTAAGATTTTGTTCAAGTGGCTACCACAATACCCTGAATGCTCACTGATGGCTCAGAAGCTCATATGACAGTTTATGGATTATTGTATGCATGTGACTTACATTATGAACCCCCAAACACAATATAAAGCCCAATACATTTGTATTGGAATGCTAACTTGGAAAGGAGAACTTAGATAATGAACAACACACACACGTGCTGAATTGTACCATGGAAAACTTCAAAGTGGGTTTTACAAAATGAATAGGACACCTAAAGATGACTCTTGCTAACAATGACTAACTGAAAGACCTTCATCAGTCCAATTCATTCCCTCGTCATGTAAACAAGTGAACTAGTCCTTCCAATTCCCAAACTACCTATGGAGAGAAGTATATTACACTGAAAGGCTAAAGGGATAAAACCTTCATTCAGCTGGTGGTTTGAACTTGGGAAGGGCTGTCAAACAGTTTCTTTCAACCAATACCAGAGCCATAGTAGTGTCAAACCTTGGCTCTCAACTGCAGAGGTGTGACATTTTAGGTTTAGAAAATAGAATGAAATAAGTCAAGGGCACGCTAAGGCAGGTATATAAAAGACCATTGTAGGAAAAGGAGTGACAAGCCTTTAAGTGACATAATTGTCACCGGATGTCCATTTCAGGGTGCCAGGTTACCTTATGTTTCCGGACTCCCCCATCCCCAAATTGCCAAGGCGGACTGCCCATTGCATGATTTACATTGCAGCGCAGGGGAAAAGCCAAGCTGCAGCGTTAGAAAGCCCAGATACAAATGCTGGCATTAATACTTACTTTCTGAGAGGGTCATTAAGCCTTTTTTTAGGCTTATCTGCCAAATGGAAATTTTAAAAAGATCAATTCTTAAAAGCTTACAGGGTGAATTGGATGATGGAGAAAGCAGGGGAGACACAAAGGGAAAGGGATAGAATGAATGACAATTTAAGGAGGAGGTGGGTCTGCCTGCCATTGTCCTCCATGCAGGTAGTCACAGAGCGGGAGGGAGACAGGAGATGGGAGACCTGAATCTCTCCTTTCCTCGGGTAGTAATAATTTACATGCCTCTCCGATTCTTGGCCCAAGTCACCATGTTGAATACTACCCTCATTTTTAAGATTTATTTATTTTTCACTCATGATGACCAGCAATTATGATCCCAGTATTTCATCTGCTGCTCAGTCAAAAACAAAGGGCTCTCATTGGGAGAAAAACTGTGTTAGACTTGAAACATTAGTGCAGATATACCTGGTTTCATTGCACTTCACTTTATTGCACTGCACAGACAATGCGTTTTTAACAAGCTGAAGGCAAGATCTTTCCCCGACAAGTCAATTGCAACTTGCTTTATCGCAGTGATCCGGAACTGAGCCCCCAGAGTTTCTGAGATGTGCCTAAATGTTGGTCTCCAACACATCACCTTCCTAAGAAATTTCTGGTGGTTAATTTCTGACCACACCTAATTTTCATCATGTGTGATAACTTTAAAATGTTACCCAGAAAAACACAGAGAACCCTTTGACCACATACTTTTTTTTTTTATTTTAATTTGTCCATGCATATTGCTTTCTGAGCCAGACTAAGCTCTAAGTACAGTGTACCACTGAGGATCATGGATCAGAGCACATGACCTGGCACGCTTGGGAACAACCAAATAGACATATTGGAGCCTTAAGAAATGACCCCTCCATTTAATTGTGCTCTAAAGTTCTCTAATACTTGAAACTGAGTCGCTGATTCAGTAGAGAAAGCCCGTAATTCAGAAATTACTCAGAATACTTATCCAACAAATTGTGTGGATAAACAGGAAAAAAATTAGCTGCAAAGAGAGTGAGAAAAAGCATTTGTGCTACAGCCTAAATCGCATGAAAAACAATTTACAAAATGAGCATTTTAATAGACAAAGCACAGTGTTTCTACTGGTTAAAAAATGCTGCAAAATGTAGGCAATAATAGTTTGCATCCAAATAGTCAAACCTAATTGTTTGTGAATGCAACATAATTGAGTCTTCATTGTGAGAGCTTTAAGAAAACCAAGTAATATAACATGAGCTTTTATGACATTAAAAACAAATAATTTGTGCAGAGTTATTATGTTTGAAGAAACACACACCCACTAACCCATTAGATTTCATTAGAGACAGACACAAATTGTTAAATGCTTTGTTTGGTTTGGTTTCTGCATTGAACTTCACAAAAGATAAAACTCATTCCTTTGGAACATTTCCTACTCTATTTCCTTAGAAATAAGCTATGAAAGTATAGATTAAAATAAAACCACACAAAGTAAACATGGCACTCAGTTATGAGTATCTGTTAATTCTATTAATCAACCCTCGGTGGCATTTACAGCACTGTCACAACCTCTAAAATTCAAAGCAGTGTCCAAGTGGCACTGTGAAAATGTGAGACGCATTGACATAAATGCAAACTTATGCTTAAAGAATATATCTACTCAGTCAGGCAACGAAAGGAGAGACTCATAATAACCTGGACTAGAGCAAATAGAAACAGACAATGAACCAAAATAAAATAAATCTAAGTGACTTTGAGAGCTTTAAACGGATTCCTTTTCTGAGCCCTACTGCACACACAGCATTGAAGTGGGAAAGAATGAAGCACAGAAACAAGTTACGGATCACACACTCTAGTGTAATCAAACGCCAGCAGTTACAGCAAGTACAAAATGTCAACTCTAACTAACTACCTTATTGAATTCCCCCAAATCTATGACCCACACGATAGCCATATTAATTTGGTCATGCCCAGAGCCTAGGGAAATCGGTCAGAGAATAAAGGGTATCTGACAGAGAGATAAAACGAAATTCAAGGTAGTCTAGCTTTTAAAATAGGCACAGAATCCTTTAGCCATAATGACAGCACATCCTGGTTTGCCTGGGACTTACTTGGGCTTGGCCCCAAAAGTCCTGGATCCTGGAAAACCATGCCATCACAAACTGTGATGATGGTCACCTTCCCGTTTGATACGAGCTTCTCATTATCAATGACTTTCTCACCTGAGCTTACTTTTGATTAACTTGTATAGAGAACAGAGGTGCTCTGACTTCATTATGCATAAGGATCACCTGGAATTCCATTAAAACACTATGTCATGGGCCCTGGGCCTTAGATTCTAATTCCGTACATTGAGGTGGGGGCAATGAATGTACATTTCTACCAAATTCACAACTGATATAGTAGCTACTGGTTCAAGTACAACATTCTGAGTAACACTGGTTCAGACTTCAAGTACCCTGGCATTTCCCAATTTTCCCTCCTATGTCTGTGAATTCAGTTTTAAGGGTACTTATGCATGGACACATTGTACAGGTCTTTTATTTTTTTAATTATATTTTATTGATTATGCTATTACAGTTGTCCCATTTCTCCCCCATCATTCCCCTCCACCCTTCACACCCACTCCCACCCACATTCCCCCCTTTAGTTCATGTCCATGTGTCATAAGTTCTTTAGCTTCTACTTTTCCCACACTATTCTTGCCCTCCCCCTGTCTATTTTCTACCCACTGTCTATGCTACTTATCCTCTGTACCTTTTCTCCCTCTCTCCTCCACCTACTCCCCTGTTGCTAACCCTCCATGTGATCTCCATCTCTGTGTTTCTGCTCCTGGTCTAGTTGTTTGCCTTTGTTTTAGGTGTAGCTGTTAATACCTGTGAGTTTGCTGTCTTTTTACTGTCCTATTTTTTATCTTCTTGTTCTTAGATAAGACCCTGTAACATTTCATATAATAAGGGCTTGGTGATGATGAACTCCTTTAACTTGGCCTTATCTGAGAAGCACTTTATCTGCCCTTCTATTCTAAATGAAAGCTTTGCTGAATAGAGCAATCTTGAATGTAGGTCCTTGCCTTTCATGACTTGGAATACTTCTTTCCAGCCCCTTCTTGCCTGCAAGGTCTCTTTTGAGAAATCAGCTGGCAGTCTGATGGGAACTCCTTTGTAGGTGACTGTGCCCTTATCCCTTGCTGCTTCTAGAATTCTCTCCTTCGTTTTAATCTTGGCTAATGTAATTATGAGGTGCCTTGGTGTATTCCTCCTACGGTCCAACTTCTTTGGGACTCTCTGAGCTTCCTGGACTTCCTGGAAGTCTATTTCCATTGCCAGATTGGGAAGTTCTCCTTTATTATTTGTTCAAATAACTTTTCCACTTGCTGCTCTTCCTCTTCCCCTTATGGTACCCCTATAATTCAGATGTTGGGACATTTAAAGATGTTCTGGAGGTTCCTAAGCCTCTCCTCAATTTTTTTTAATTCTTGTTCCTTCCTTCTTTTCTGTTTGGTTGTTTCTTTCTTCCTCTGGTCCACTCCATTGATTTGAGTCCCAGTTTTCCTCCCATCACTATTGGTTCCCTGTGCGGTTTTCATTTCACTTATTGTAGCCCTCATTTTTTCACCTAATTTAGGACCAAAATCAACCAATTCTGTGAGCTTCCTAATCACCAGAGCTTTGAACTGTGCTTCTGATAGGTTGGCTACCAGTGCCATGAGCTCTGTATTTGATAGGTTGACTACCTCCTGATCCTCAGATGAATTAGCTTCAGGGCCCCAGTCTGTTCTCCCTTTTGAGCCATCCTTGGTTTTGTTTTTTGTTGTTGTTGTTGTTTTTGTCTTGTGGAAGCTGTTACATAGTAAGCGTCAGAGCCTTAGGTGTTCACCAAGGTGGGGCAGCCCAGTCGCTGGGTTGTGAGGCTGGATGTGGGGGTAGGATCCGAGAGGGAATGATGGCACTTGCTCTGCACGCTTTCGAAGATCCCAGTCCCTTCAGCCTCTCTCCCCTATCAAATTGGGCCCTTCTGGTGCTGATTTCTGTGTGGGTGGGCCTGCGCACACTCCAGGACCCCATGGGTCTTCCCAACAAACTCTCCTGTGAGGCTGAGACTCCCTCCTGACACCTTAGCCCCTACAAGTATTTTCAATGGGTGCCTTTAGGCTTCACTTCCTGGCACCGGGGCCCTGCATCAAAGTCTGTCTTGCTGTATGTTTTCGCCTGGTTTATCTGTGCACAGATGTGTGTCTGCTGTCCACCACCTTGCACGCCCCACTTGGCCTCCTCGCATTCGGCAATGCGGCCGCCTGTGTTCCTGGAGTGACTGCGCACCAGAGACCACCAGTGGCTTATCCCACTGCGATCGGACTCCACTGGCCACGGACTCCACCCCTCTTACCGGTCTAGGTGAATCATTGTTGTCGGACTCTCGCATAATTCAATTTTCTCTCTGTCCTTGTTGGGTTTTCTTTTTTTTTTTCTTTTTTTGGTTCTATATTTTTGTTGTCCTTAATCTTGGTTGCAAGAGTAAGGCACAGCATGTCCAGCTACGCCTCCATCTTGGCCAGAAATCCTGAACTTCTTTAAATAGTTTGCAGTTATTCTAGTTTTACAGCTGCAGAAAACACACTGGCTAGTGCCAAGGCTTATCTCCACTCTTCTTTTACTTCTATTAATTCCCTGGAGTTGAAATAGCATTGTACAAATGCTTTATAATTTTAATAACTGATAAGATGCCTGTAAATAAAATGGTCACACGCTTAGTGCTGTACAATAACCAGTTTATTGGATAAGTTCCCCATCAATTATATTGGCATCATTTATGACAAGATGAGCTGTTTCTACTTCTAAAAGACCTATACAGACTTCGAAGATTCATGGCTTAGGCCTGACTTATTAAATCATTAGCCTGGGGTGGGGGACTACTGAAAACTGAACCCTCTAATCACTTGGTTGGTATTTTTGGTGACCAGCATCCCCATTCTGAAGCTATCAAGAAGACTCCAATGTCATGTCATTGGCACACAAAAGAGGGTAAATTCTAAGCATTTTATGAGCTCTGTGCCAGGAACCTGGAACAAAGACCATACATTTACTTTTATACTATACCAACAATTTATTTTTTATTTATCTCCTCTAAAGGTATGATACAAGTCTTAGGAGAAAACAAACACCTATCTTTTATCAGGGATTCAGTTTCAAAAGTCACAACTCTTAACACCTATGAACATAATTTGAACCAAAACCACAGTGTCCACGAGGTGCTTCTGGCCTCTCTAGTCTAGTTAGTAGGGTAGGGAAGTCAGCGAAGGCATTTCGCAGAGACTTCAATAGCCAAAGGCAAAACCAAAAGAAATCCTCAAGACACAACCATTTAACTAGCACATCATCAATGATCATCACTGCATCCATGATCGTTACACATCTATTAACTAGTATATCATTCATGATCATATGTTGAATGTGCTATTTGCTTAAAGATAATTAATCTTCACAAATTCAACATCCCTCTATAACTGCTAACATTCATAGAGAGCCTCCAACATCTTCATTTGCCATTGTTCATGTAGTAAATTTCAAAACTAATGCATAAACCCTCACACTCATATACACTGTCCAATCTTCACAGGCTGCAAATGGAAATAAACCCCAGGATGTTTTCTTCTGAAAACACTGCCCAATCTTTTGTCACAGTTACAATTTCTAAATCCCCATTAACCCAGCACTAAATTTCCAAAGTCTTCTCCAATTAATAATAGCAACATTGCTAATAATACCAGCAATAATTATATTATTTATTGAGTGTTCCCTAGGGTACTGGCCCTGTGGTATGTAATTTACTTTATTACTGTTAATCCTCACCAGGGTCAAGCAAGGTAAGTGAAGCTCTCAGGTACAAAATTGAGGGACCATCAGTAACTTAGCAATCAAGAGAAATAATATTCTATTGCAATTCCAGGGGAAATGAATATTAATGAAATATCTGTGGTAAACAATTTTATATAAAGACAAAATCAGCATTACTGATTTTTTCCTTGGCCTCAGGTTCTAAACTGGCTTGGCACATCACTGTTACTGATTCTTCACAACAACCCTATGAGGTGCAAAATAGTATTATTCTCATCTTATACACAAAAACTCAGAGACGTTAAGTAACTTAGCCAATATCACACAGTTGGTTAATGGTCGAGCCAGTGTGTCTGACTTCAAAGCTCTCGATTATGATGCTACAGCACCTCTCAATATTGGCTTTGTGATGTTAGGGGCAATAGTGCCCCACCTAAAGTCAATAGTTCATCAGCAGGGCTCAGAGTACCCACCGAAAGCTGTTATATTCATGGTTAGGTTTTATGATAGTGAAGGGACATAGATTAGCATCAGCAAAGGGATGTCCAGATCTGGAAGTTCCCATTATCCTTTCCCAGTGGAGTCATGGACAGAGTCACCTCCCCCAGCAGGGACGTGTGACAATATGAACAGAGCACTGATAACCAGAGATGCTCACCGTACCTTGATGTGCCGAGTTTTTATTGGAACTCAGGCACACAGACACAATTGAGGGCCTGTCCTTCGGTCTCCTGCCACTCCAGAAGGACAGCAGATACTACATGATCAAGAGCCTTTGTCATTAATCACTATGTTAGACTCTGGTGTGGCCCAAGGTCCCAAGGTAAACAAATACACTCTCAACAGGCAGGATATTCCCAGGGTCTAGAGCTCACCTCCTCACGAAGGCCCAGGGCAACCTCTCTTTGACAAAGATGCTCGTGTGTCAGCACCACGAGCAGGAGAAAAGCGGGGGTGTGAGTAAGGCAACAGACCCCTCTTTTTGGAAAAGAAGCTACAAGTCTTAAGTACATAAAGTAACATGATCCCATAAGATTATATTTAAAAAGCAGCCACACTGTCTATATGTTTGGTAGAATAAATACATATGGAAAGGAATTCTAAGCTGACAAATGACTTCCCTTCTCAGCCAATAGGAAAGACAGCACCTGGTCTTCAGGTGCAGCGCGATTTACTTCCTAAATCCACCTGTCTGCTTGGGTGAAAGAAGACGTCTGACTGTAACAATAGTCAGTACTGAAGTCAAGAGATCGAAGAAGATGCACACGCATCTATATATTATGTATGTATAACATCCGTCAGAGACCACAGCTGCTCCATGATCCCTAACATATTTCCTCAGGACTTGCAGAACATTCTACAGATTGTCACAGTCTGAGGCAGAGAAAGTGTCTAAAAACTGGAAAGTGCACTGCTGGTGGTATGTGAGAGATAGTTTTAGATTATATAAACAAGAAAGTTTTACTTTAAGCAAAAGTAAATACACATTCTAATACACGTTTATACTTAATGTGTATTAGAAAATTGTATTATAAGCCTGCTGGAAATGCACTAAAGAAAATATTTAAGCTTTTTTTTAATTATCACTTTAAAGAAAAATATTGAGAAACTTAAAAAAATTAACAGGAAATGAAACAGGTATGACACCCAGAAGGAAGGAAAAGAAAATAACAGAAGTTTAGGAAACCAGGGATCCGTAAGATAAAGATTTTATCCTATCTTATCTTCCTAAATGAAAGCATTTTAATTCTATGGCTATCAGAAAACCAGCTTCTAAGATGGAAATCTAGTCGTGTTCAATCTAGGTTTTTATTTCTGTAAAATTGTCTAAATTGAGGAATTTCTTCAAGCTTCCTTCTTTTGCTAGAGATTAGTTTTGAAGAAGGAGGGGGAGCTGAATTCTTTCTAAGCCAACTCAGAAAATAGGATCACTTGGAAATATTTTTAGTCCTGCATTGCTTCGGCGATCATTTTCTTTTCCAAGTTTCCCTCAGTGCTAACCATTACCATCAGAAGCTCCAGCCCCTCTTCCCTGCGCCTGGTGCTTGGATCTTTCATCTGGAAAATCAACAGGAGAAGCAGAGGTGGAGGCAGGTGGGCCTGGTGGGAGGGGTATCCAGGCCTCCAGGGGTCCTCTCCCACCTCAGTATGACCTTTAGAAAACTGTTCCTCTCCCTGTACCTCACTTTCACTATTTGGGAGGGATGGGCTGGTGACCTTCTCTGCACCTGGTGGGAGGGATGAGCTCCTGTCTGCTGGCACCCTGAAACTCTTGAAATGCAAAGAGGGAGGAGGGGGAGGAACAGCGGGGTGTCTGGCTGTGTCTGTGATCACACAGAATGAACAGAGCAGGTGGCTAGGTGATGCAATGGTTCTGAATGTGGAGGAAGGTGCAGGCTGTACTTGGAACCCCTACGCTCCTTTGTTGTAGTAGAGCGCCATTAAAATGCATGAGCAAATGTTAAACTGGGGGTAAAACCATGTCCTGAATTTTTGGGGTTTTTTTTTTTGGTTTACTTGTTGGTTTAAAATGGATGAGGGGAGAAAAGTAGTGTTGAATGAGGCTGGGTTTTAAGATTCATAGCTGGAAAGGTGGGACAGCATAGCAACTAATTAGAGGCTTTAGAACTAGACAGATGTAGCCATCAGTCACTACTTCCTGGGTGACGCTGAGGAAATGGCTGGAGCTCTCAGGTTCCTGAGCTGTAAACTGAGTCTAGTGATAGCAGCAACCTTGCTGTATTTGAGAGAATTAAATGAGATAATGCAGCCATTCCTACAATGCCTGCCACTTAACTCTGCCTGTGCTGTTATTGTTTGATTAATTTGACCTTTCTCGGTTGCATTTCCTTATCTATAAAAATATAACAATAACTTCTTTGTGTCTATTTTATTATGTTAATGTGAGAATCAAAAAAGAAGCTGGGAGGCGGAATTTCTGTAACCTTATGGTACTTGGGAGCCTTTCTGTCCCTTGGGGATTTAACTAAAACAGGCTCAAGCGGTCTGAATTTTAAAATGCGTGTCCCCGGTGTTTACTAACACACACACTGCGCACACACACTCCCACTCAGAGCTGCAGATTTCCCATCTTACATTCTCACAGACCTTCTATCTCTAGGTCTGGGTGCTCACGGACATTCTCCTGAACCCCCGAATCAAATAGGGACAGGAAACCTTGTTCTCTCATTCCGTTCTCCCAAGAAACCCCATCCGTTTGCCCAAGCACAAACCAGCTTACTGAAGATCGTGCAATTGTCTCTTACTCCTGTACTCCTCGAGCCCTACCTTCCGTTGTGGGCAGCATCCCACCAGTGCCAGCATTCCCAAAGCCTGTCTCACCACACGCCATCTGCCCTGTCACACAGAGGTGGCTGGGAAGCTGGTCTGATGCCCTTATTGTAACTGCTTTTCTAATGGGACCCTCCCTTCCTCTTCTTCCCCATGTCCTCTTTGTAAACTTAAAAAGCATGAAGTCCTTCCGCTGGATCAGAATATACAAATTATAAGAAAACTGGAGTTCCAACAGCAAGTCAATTCAGGATCTATTTACTGGTGTTCATCCTGTGTCATAGATGATGCTAGTTTCTAATAATGCAATAATGACTAACACATACTTCCTACCTCCAAAAAGCTGGCAGCCAGGTGTGTAAAGAGCCAAGAAATGAAGGGTTTCAGGACAGCTTCCCAGTGAAGGGCAGGGTTTGGGGGAGAGGGGGTGGCAGTGAGACAACAGTGGGCGGAGCCCCACCCCAGGAGAAGGTGAAAGGCTCAGCAGGGTAATGAGATCTGTGTGATGAAGACAAAATAACAACAACACAATGAGATGAAGAGAAGCTTGTTTCAGGGAGAGAAAAAGCCATAGCAATGAAACAGACAGACAGACATAAAAATTAGAAGCAAGCTCTGTTAGGGGAACAGAAAAGAATGCACTGTGACCAGAGTCCAGGCTAAGCACTGGGCTTGGATCTCTATTCCAATGTGTACATGGCTCTAAAACCAAAACTGAGAAGTCCTATTTTAATATTATTTAGATAAAAAAATAATGATTAAATCTAGCTCACTATTATTGGAATAAAAGTAAATCTCAACATTTTATGATTGTTCTCATAAAGCATTTTACAATCGACTGAACCAATAATTTTACAAGCTTTGTGAAATCTTCACACCTGTAGAAGTGACACGTAAAATATTTGCTACTGAAAAATGTGAGTCTTTCACACTCTGCGGAAGAAAGAGTATATAGGGCTTCTAGGGCAGATGCAGATGCAGCCTGGCATTGCCTCCTTTGGGGGCATATGTTTCTATTCCCCATCATTACAAGGTACTCATTGCCATGCAAATAGAATTTTAGAGCTAGGACTAAAATTTCCATTTAAAAGAAGTAGCCAAAATGGTATCATTATCATAAAGAGAAGAAACACAGCATGAAGTTGGAGGCTATAAAGGCCCAAAAAGAACCTTGACATAACACCACAGAGAAGATCCAAGTAACAAGGAGTGTGAGTATGTCCCTTTGGAGAGATGAGAATTGTCATGTTTCCCCTCTACATTTCCTAAATATTTCCAATATAATTTAGGTCCTACCTTCTAGGTTTGAGGAGAAGTCCAGACACGTTGGAATCCCAGCATTTATTCATTCCCCCCAAAATTCAAGGACTGGCCTCTGGTCTTTAGATATCCCCCAGCTCTCCACCTTTTATTCAAGCTTGGGTGTATCTTCATTTTCGTTGTAAAGCATCAGGACCAAGTATGTGATGAGCATCTATTTACAATAACTTTTGTCTGCACGGTAAGAGTAGTTGAATAACATCTGAAGTACCCTAATCAGGAATCCATACTCCAGGTGATACAGCACATTTAACATAATCTACAGCCTTTGGTTGGTGGCTTAGATGTGTTAAATAGCTGTGGCCATGCTCTGAGCCAGGGGGATGGAAAGGACTCCCCCCAAGACGTGACTGGGGGAGGAACCCCAAGTTACAGCGCCTGTGTGGGAGCTTGGAGAAGATTGGCTCCAGAACATGGGGACACACCTGCCCAGACTCATGATGGCATCCCAATAAACTCGGAATATACGGGAATGCTGGCAGGTGTAACTGATTGTAGGAAGAGTCAGAAATGGGGGTACAGAAGAGATTTGGCGCGGGGATTTAAACTGAGACGTGGCAGCCATTGAGGAGAAGATCCATGCGGTTTCACCAGAGTGCAGACCCCTGCAGCTTTGGTGAAGAGGGAGAGCCACGTGGCTTTGCCAGAGTGGGGACCCCCCTTCCCCACAGCTTTGGTAGAAGAAGGACCACGCAGCTTTGGGGTGCTCCCTTTGGCTTCATGGCCTGAGAGCAAGAGAGATTTGGCCTGGAAGAAGGGTGAAAGGACTCTTGCCAGTAGGCCATGAGAAGGTGTCACATGGCTTTGGATTAATTAGAGATCCTGCCTGGACGATGACACAGCTGACCGTGTCAGGAGCCTGGATCCCCAACATTTGCTTCTTTTCCTGAGTTACGGTACCCTGAATTAGGACAGAGGGAGATAGGAAGCACTGTGGGCGTCTGTGGGTATCCTAAAGGACTTTGATATTTTAATGAAGCTGTTAAGTCACTACTTTAACTCTGTATAGCATTAAATAAACATTTCCTTTCCTTTTCACAAATCTCTGGCTTTGAGAGGCATCTTTCCATAAGGTGGCGGACATAACGGACCTTCTGTTGCTCTGTAACACAGGTGCACATTCCAGAGATGGCTGCATTAGTGCTTCGAACATCACTATAGAAACTTGCCGCAGTGTGTATGAGTTAGCATAGGGGATTCGAGATGATTCACTACTGTTAAAAAGTCACAAAAGTGGCTTTGTGGAGAATAATGCATTGGAAAGTGTTGATAAGCTCAACACTCCGATGCCTTTACAATACTCCTCCGTATCTGGAAGTCTTCTGAGAGTCTATTTCCCTTAAAAAATGGAGGAACTTGTGGCCTGCTCCAACCAAGTAGCCTTGCAGATCCTGTCGCATCTCCCTGGGAATGAATTCTTCACACAATGGGGTTTTTCAAAGGGTATAAAGGGATGGGAAGTCTACTGAACATAAGGAACAGGTTCCAGGACTGTTTAGGTACCTAGTTACCGATCATGTTTGCTTGTGCACCAGGTTTTGACCTGAGACTGGCTGTCACTGAACCATAGCACCTGACAGTGTTGCTGGACTTGGTGAAGACATGTGGTTCCCACCTACCTCTGACTGTTGGAGATAACCGATATATACAAAAAGAACCTGACTTATTATGAAAGCTAAAGGATTTTGTCTGGGCTTCAGAAATTCCAGCCTCCATAGGTATACCCACTTGAACGCACCCCTTATCAAAGTCCCACCACTGTAGCGCTATGATGGCTTCATTCTTCAGAAAATGTTGGCAACATTTGGGGACATTCCAATTGTCACAGTTGGTGGTGGGGATGCTACTGGTTGTTAGAGGTCAAGGATGCTGCTAAACACCATGCAACATAGAAGAGAGCACCTTTCCCTCCAACAAAGAATTCTACAGTCTAAAATGTCAGCAGTGTCAGTGTGAAAGACCTTGCACTGAAGGTGCAATTGTAAATGAGATAATGTAAAACATGGCAACCAGAGTCTCTAACACTGTATTGTATACCAGAAATTTGCTACGAGAGGAGAACTTAAATGTTATCAACAAAAATAAATGAACAAGCAAACAATGAATAGGTTAGGTGACGAATGTGTTCATTAACTAGATGGGGGGAATCCTTTCACAAAAGAAAAAAAACACGATCCATTTGGGGTCCAGGCCCTGGGAAACCGATAAAACCCTACCTTCCAAGTCTTCTTCAAGACATGCCATTTCTCTATTTCCTTTCAGAATATTCTCCCCATCCATCCAAGCACCCTTTCCCTCTCGAACAAAAATGTAAATGAAGATGCTCTCAACACAACTCATGAAATATGTAAACTTGCTCATTCCTGGGAAGCAAAGGAGCTCCAAACTGAAGCCCTTCAGACTTTCCAGAAGGGGTGGTATGTGGGCAGAGACAGATCTAGTTACATCTTTAGTCTTTAGAAGGTTGAAAGCACTGAGAATATATCAAATATTACTATCGTAATAAACTATACTTCCTCACCTTTGAAGAAAGGAGACTTCATTTTCTTTGGTCTTATTTTTGTCTCAAAGGCAGGAAGGGCAAGCATGGTGGGGTATATAATAGTGTCAAAAGTAATAATAGAGGTGATAGTGATGATGGTGATAGTTGTTTCCTGCTCAAGAGCCACTTTCTTATAAGATTAGCACTGTGCTATGAATGTGTCTTATATCACATTTTTTAGAACATCTGCCTTATTAAGGAGGTATTATAATTCCTATTCTGTGGATGAGGAAATGGAGGCCAAGGAAGTGATTTATACTGCCGAAGGTCACACTGATACAGAAAGAGGTGAGATTAAAACCCAGTTTACTAAAATTCAGACCCAATAAAATGCATTTAACAAAAAATATTCAGCATTGACTATGTGCTAGGCACTTACTTGGGCACTTGAGATAAATCAGAGTAAAAGGGGCAAATATCTCTTAATCACTAAGTTTTCCTACCTATTGTATAAACATTTTCAGCTATAGTATTTAGAGTAAACTATTTTCTTTGCTTATAACTAGATTATTTTATGAATGTTTTTCACTCCACATGTTTGTCATCCTTTGGTTGCCAGTGAAAGCAGATCTCATTGTGACTCTTGCTCACCTTGTAGGTCAGCCAAAGACAAGCATTAGAACAGAGCAAAATCCTTCTGATTTTCCCAGGATATCAAATTATAAAGCTTGGAGACAAGTTTCATAAACTAGAACCCGAGCTCTTATAACTTGTAGGCATGGAGAGAAAATTTTACTTGAGGCAAAATTCTCTTTTGAGGTCTCCATGATGAATTGTACTGAGACTCAGGACCCTTGAATCATGAAAGACTCATTCTTCACTGTCGGCAGACACAACGCCACCACACCATCCTTACCTAGGCAAATATCCTCTTTGTCCTTAGGGGTCTAGGGTGTGCCATGGAGATGAGCCTGAGGAAGGACCGGCATCCGGGCCTGAGGGAGAATGGGTTTTGCAAAAACCTACTGGTTTTGCCTCATGGCGGTGAAATTGCCAGTCATGGAACTACAAGCATTAATTTATGTTATCCTGTTAGCAAAGGTGACAGTGTCACAGAATTGTCGCAGAAGAATAGTTAAGGGTTTCTATTTTTGAAAGAGATACAGAAGGAGAGATTCAGGATCAAGGGACAGGACAAACCTCAGTCCACACAGGGATGTTACCTGTAGCCAGCAACCTATTAATTTCAACCACATGAGTAAAGTGTTCCGTCTGGACAAAGGCAATCTCCTAGGGTTGGGCTACTGTCACCAGCTAAAAAGCTGACCTGGAGAACCAGAGAAGGCTCTAATCATTGCCCCGAGGCCTGCCAGCTATGTGACTTCTGCCAAGTCACCCCCTTAACTCCCTGTACCTCAGTTATTTTTCACCTACAAGAAAGACATATTAATAGGGTTTTACCTTGGAGGCTAAAACAAAATAATGTACACACAGCACTTAACAGAAGTTCTGGGGCATTCTAACAATAAATATTAAGTATTGTTACTACATGTTGGCCTCCTTATTAATTGAGATAAATGCATTCAACCAATCTTGGGAAGAACTTTATTTTGCAAATTGTTTTCCTTGTAAAATATGAGAAAAGATTATTTATTTTCTAATGGCCCTTCAAAATGTAAGAAGCTGTAATTCTCTTATTAGTAACACATATTACCTGCAGTTTCAAATCCTCTAGATTACACATGTATTTTTGCCACAGCAAAATCTCTAACGCTTTGTTTAACCACTAGTTGTTTGTTTATCCAACTCTGAAACAAATATGCTTCTCACCAGCTTGAATTTATTTGTTTGTTTTCTTCATAAGTAACACTCTTCTACACTTGAAGAAAGAATGCAGTAGTTTTACATAGGAAATTATTTTAAAACTAGGTAAATAAAAGAAGCTGTCTAGAAAATACTTTGTATTCTGTAAGGGAACAAGGATATTTTGTCACTAGTTCTGTGGCCATGAACTAGGGAAGAAAAAGTTGGTTACTAAATAATGTTCCAGTGAATTGTGACATGAGACAGATCATAAAATTGAGATTTAAACTGGAAAGGGCCAAGGAAGCAATGAAAATTAACTAAGATAGTCAGAAAGTAAAATTGAAAAGGCACAGAAATGGAACTTCAGAGGAAATACAAAACCACGGTGTGAAGGACTGCTCCTTCGGAAGCGCTGGCACGGTGGAAAGCAGGCTCCTAAGTGCTCTATTGAAAAGCAGGCCGTCATTAATCTTTTGTGACAAGATACTTTGGAGGAACCAAATTGTGATGGTCCTACACTCTGAATATCCTGCGTGATCCTCGGGATTGAGGGTGACTTCAAATACAGTCATCATTGTATTGTGTTTCTCCATTGCAGTACATTTGAACTGAAATGGCTTTCAAAAGCTGTCTTAATGAAAAGTGATTTAGGAGGAGAAAAAAGAGTCCCCTAGTCCAGTTATTCTGGTTATTTCTTTTTCCACAGTGTTCACTTAAATGTATTTGATTTTGAAGTTCTTTCAGAGAGTCAGAGCAATTATGTCATTTAAAGTTGAAGATGTAGGTTTGCACTTGGTTGAAGGTTTTCCACCTCACCACAAATTGTACAATTAGTGGTGTTTACACATCTCTGAACTATTAATATATAACATTTGGGCTCTTCATGAGAGAGCTTTGCAGGGAGAGGTCAGCATCAAAGTTGGACAAATCCCGATCTAAAGTGTTGTCTCTTAGAGAAAACTCAGAATGTTTCCCTGAGCAGATGACAGGCGGAAAGAGGGCCTTCCTATTGGTTACAGTAATTCTAAAACCTTACAGAAAGATGACAAATGTGAAAATAGTAACAGGACAGAAATCAGCCCGCCCCTAAAATGAACTCCGTTTCATCAAGGAAGGGTCGCATTGCTGGTCTGAGACTCTGGAATCAACCCCTGGGCTTTATCTCAACTCTACTTCTTATCAGGGAGAACTTGGGCTAATTATGTTACCTCTCTGAGCCTTAGTTATGCCATCTATTAAGTGCAGGTAATAACAATACATATTCCATTTCCAGTTGTTTTAAAAATTAAATAGCTGAGCTAGAAATGCTAACAAATGGTGCCTGCTACACAGTAAATGTACACTGAGGGTAGGAGCTTGTAGTGGATTGAATGGTGGCCCCAAAAAGGTGTACATCCATTTCCTAGGTTCTGTGAATGCCACTTTATTTGGAGGCGGGGGGAGATGATTCTCCAAGCCATTTTGGGGAGCTTGGACTTTATTCCAACAGCAAGGGCCATCTAAAAAAAGTCCTGTGCATAAAAGTAGCAGAGTCGTGTATGGGTACCTTAGAAAGATCACTCTGGCTGTGTAGAAAGAAGGGTTTGAGGCATAAAACTGGAGATGAGACCAGATGGGAAGCTGCTGAAATTATCCTGGTGAAAGATAAGAGTATCTTCAATACAGGGGTGGCCAAAAGTGGGTTTACTATGACATTCTTTTGAGTTAATAAGCCATTGTAATAATCATAAGCTGCATGTCTTTTTCCATACAAACAACCGTAAACCTACTTTTGCCCACCCCTGTAGGATACGGGTAGTGGGTATAGTTTGAAGAGATATTTAGGAGACAGATTGACTGGACTGGCAGATGTGAGAAGTGAAAGACATGGAAAATTAAGAATAGTACCAAGAGTCCTGGTATGGCAGACCAGTGGCTGACTATATTTTCATTCTAATGGGGAGGGATCTCAGAAGGAGGGGATGTGCTCTGGGAGGGAATCCTCAGCTCAGTTTTAAACATGTGAAACTGGAGGGAACATTTCTACAGGCTATTTAAATAGAGACACATAACCGGGAGGAAGGTGATGTTCAAAATGAACTGGAAACACAAATTTGGGATTGACCAGCAAGGTGGGGGGTCATAGAATCCCTAGGGATATTTTTGAGATTGCCCACAAGGAAGAAATAGAATGAAAGAAAATTGGGGATAAAGACAGAGCCTGTGAAACACCAATATGTTGCAGAATTGACTGATATAGAGGACCATCCCAAAAAAAGTCCTGGCAGGGATAGGCAAAGAGGTAGGAAGAAAAGTAACAGAAGAGAGTTACTATTACATTAACCAAGGAAG
Organism: Anoura caudifer; assembly: GCA_004027475.1. NCBI lineage: Eukaryota > Metazoa > Chordata > Mammalia > Chiroptera > Phyllostomidae > Anoura > Anoura caudifer. The sequence goes on from PVKU01000448.1 coordinate 432,098, forward strand.
GGGGCAGAGAGAGGAAGAAGTCAACACTGTTATGAGTTACAGACACACGTAATGACGTGCCACATAACTACATTTGGGTCAACGGCAGACCACTTACATGAAGGTGGTCCCATAAGATTATAATGAAGCTAAAAATTTCCTAATCACTCAGTGAATCAAAGTGCCGCAGAGCAACATATTACTCATGTGTTTGAGCTGACTTGGGTGTAAAAGGATAGCACTTATAATGAGGTATAGGAAATAATGCTTGATAATGATAATGTTACTGGTTTCTATATTTACTATACTTTTTATTGGTATTTTAGAGTGTACTCTTTCTATTTACAAAAATTGCTGTGAAAAAGAAGGAAACCTTACCTTTTGTGATAGCATGGATGGACCTGGAGAACATTATGCTAAGTGAAATAAGGCAGTCAGAGAAAGACAAGTACCATATGATTTCCCTTATAATGTGGAATCTAATGAAGAACATAAACTAACAAACAAAATAGAAACAGACTCACCGATACAGAGAACAGACTGACAGCTTTCAGAGGGAGGGGTTTGGGCGGCTGGGTGAACAAGATGAAGGGATTAACCAAAAATAAAAATCCTCATGGGCACAGATACCGGTATGGTGACTACCAGAGGCAGAGGGGGTGGTGAAGAGAGATAGGAGAGGGTAAGGGGGCTAAATGATGATGGAAGGAGCCTTGACTTGGGGCGGTGAGCACACAATTCAGTATACAGATGATGTGTTATAGAATTGTACACCTGAAACCTATATAATTTTATTAACCAATGTCACCCAAATACATTCAATTAAACTTTTTAAAATCACTTGCTATAAAACACTATGCAATGTTATGCCAGCAGCAGCCTCATATATCTTGTGTTTACATCTCTTGATTGCATCATTTTCATTTGTGCTTGATTTAATCTCATGTTGCTTTATAAATTCAGTGTAGCCAAAGTATACAGTGTTTGTAAAGTCTACAGTCACGTATAGCAATGCCCTAGGCCTTCACTTGCACTCACCACTCACTCACTGACTCCCCCAGAGTAGCTTCCAGTCCTGCCGGCTCCACTCATGGTAAATGCCCGTCCCTTGGGTGGTGTGTTACTTTCTGATCCTTTATATTGTATTTTTACTGTACCTTTTCTAGGATTAGATGTGCTTAGATTCACAAGTACTTACCATTGTATTACAATTACCTACAGTATTCAGTACAGCAACATGCTGTACAGGCCTATAGTCTAGGAGCAACAGGCTGCACCGGGCAGCCTAGGTGTGTAGCAGACTATACCATCTAGGTTTGTATAAGTGCCTCTATGATGTTCCCATGACAACTAACTGATGTAATGATGCAGTTCTCAGAAGGTATCCCCATCATTAAAAGGCACGTGGCTGTAGTTTAAAATTAGGACTATAAACAATTTTAGGTAGATAACTGTAGATGCACGAATAACAGTCAAGGAAATATTAAGAATAAATGTAAGAAAGGAAGGTAGCAAACTGATGCACTTGTCTAAGAAAGAGATGATGAGAACCTGGGCTAGGTCAATAGCAATGGATTAACAAGGGAAAGATATACAGATTTGGGGATTATTCCAGATGAGGAATGAGGGGAAAATAGGGTCAGGGAGAAGAGACGTGGTTAACTGAGTTAGGAAACTGTGGAATTTGAGGAACCACTGAGATTTCCTCACAGAACACTGAGTGAAGAAAAATGATCTCCAGCTCAGAAGAGACATCAGGAAAAGAGAGATCCAGTCGAGATCTCTTTTCCACTGATTATGCCCATAAGTGAGGAATGTGTGCAGAGTGAGGAGTGTGTCCAGGGAGGATTTGGGAACCTCGTCTTACAAAGGAGCAGAAGGAAAGCCGTGAAGAGCACTCGCTGAGGTAGAGAGAAAGCCGGGAGAACAGTGTCACACAACCAAACTGAGAGAAACAAGAAGAGTATTCACAAAAGACCGAATGCTACAGAAAGCTTTGTTCATGTGGGGCAGTTCTCCTGGACTGACTCAAGGAAATCCAGTTCTTATTCTAGTTACTTACAGTGTGAAGTTATAAAGACTGGAATACTCCTGCAAATATCAGGACTTGGATTAATGAATTATTAAATGTATCTAAAGAGGAGATACATATGCATGTGTACATATACATGGTTTGAGTTAGGAAATTGTTGAATTTAAGGAACTGCTGGGATGGATGGAGATATATATATATATCTGGAATTAGAGTAGTGGTCCCATCAATGATACATATTTTCACATTGCAATGTGTGTGTGTGTGTGTGTGTATGAAATGTGTATATATGTACATATATATATATATGAAATGACTACCAATATATCTGGCAGAACTTTAATGTTTTAGTTTGGCTGAAGTTCATTGTCAAAGAGTATATCTTTAACGACATGTTTAGTAAAAGCTAGGGTGGTCAACTGATAAACAAAACTAATAGACACACTGTGTTTCGGAAAAAACTCTCTAAGCAACATTTTTATTCGGGACCATCGAATGAAATGTTATCTGAAATGCTGCATGGCCACTCTCCAAATCGCCATGGATTTACTCAGCTGCTTGCCAAAGCCATGGGACCGTTAGGAAACTGACACACAGTGTCCTCTAAGGCTATACTACACACTAGACATAAGATTCATTCCAGGAAAATAGATAAAATATTTTAATGACAATCAGCAACATATTTTGGCTGAATATCATTTCAAAATAGATACTCGGGAGGAAGTTGAAAATGTTTAAAAAACTGAATGGGAAGAACTGGGTACTATAAGCCATGGAAAGAGAACAGGAGTAACTCAGAAACTGTTCTGAAAACTGCAAGCATTTCAACCTACATTAACAAAACACTTTGGTAGAACCTACAGGTCTTAAATTAGATAATCATTATATTAATGGATAAATACATTAACCGTAATATAGGTTTATCTTCTTCCACGCACAAGCTGTTTTCCTTCATGTGTTTGCTAATTTGAATGTTTTCATATCTAATTAAATTGGTAGCTCTAATAAGATAAATGCTACATAGTAAATGCTAGGTGGATCACTAAATATAAATCGTCTTGATGTACAATGACTGTAATGAGAATTAAGCATCTCTCAAGGTACAGGCTCTGTCCCCCAAAATAGCACCAGGTTCATACCACTCCCCCCAACTCAACCCTACGTAGCCTCACAACTCCAAGCGGTTGTTGCACTGAAAACCCAGTATTGCCTGTAGTTGAGAAAGTCCTCACATTATAAATTCAGACAGCTTAAAATTACTTTATATCCAGACTCAACAATCTCCCAGCCTCTAATAAACCCACGAAATGGAATTTATAAGCAACAGAAACAATATAGAACTTTTTAAACAAAAGTTCTGGACCAGTGGTTAGCTTAGTGGTCAGAGAAGTTATATTTTGGCCTCAGACCTCTGTAAAATGCCTCCTATGGATTTAATAATAAAAACAGAACCTCTATCTTTGAGAGTAAACTGCAGGGGTTCTTTTTGCCACATTCCAATGTAATAGAGTAGCCATGACTTCATATTTATTAAAATCCATATCATCATTTTAATACACTACTTTATCTTTCCAGGAGAGTGCATAGAGTGCAGCGAAAGCCATATTTTACAAGCCAATTTTAAATGCCTTTTAATGATGATTCACGGTGCTCTAATACAGATTCCTCATCAATATCACCATCCTGCAGGCACGCATTAAAGCTGCAAATCATTTCTTGGGTGGTGCAACTGTCAAACTGCAAATGTACTATAAACATAACTCAGAGATTTGAGTTAAGCATCTCCCTTGAATGCAATGGGTATAATCTGATTTCTGCAAACTGGAAGGAATGTCACTTATGCCAAAGATAGATTTGAGTTCTCTTCATTGGAAGATATGCCTGATTATCTATCTATCTATCTATCTATCTATCTATCTATCTATCTATCTATCTCCTCCCCCTTTATCCCACCCCACAATGAAGAAGAACAGGCAGACACTCTTCAGTTGAGATCTACCTGCCCACTCCTCCTCAAATAACCATGAGCTGAACATCTGTCTAGGTTTCTACAGTTTACAAATTGTTTGATTATTTAATTCTTTTCTTCCCCTAGTAAGTGTTAATCAGCATTCCTGCTGGTGGTCCTTAGGGTCATTTCCAAGAAACTTGTAAATGACTTTAAAGATGTGACTGAGATAAAGAGGGACACCTGTGGATGAGTTCTTTCCATTATCATTAGCATAAACCCTCACAGGCCCATTCCTGCAACATTGTGATAAACTGCTGGAAACTGAAATGCTTAATACAAAACTTGGTGGGAAGGCTGAAATTGTTCTGGGTCTTTAGCATATTTTCACATTGGTATTAAGAATGTTAGAAATAATTTAATCATTGCCTGATTATAGCGATGTTAGGAGTAATGAAATCCTTGCCTTATTACATATGGACTCATTCAGAGCCTCATTATTTATTTGGCAAGCATTAAGCATCAAATCAATTTAGTCAGATACTTGAAAATGGGAAATTCAAGATGAAAGTTAAAGTGAAGATTAAGAGGTAAAATTAAAACTATTTATTTCTTGCAGCCACAGAGCAATTCCCTTTGCAAGCCACCTATCCCCTAAGAGTTTAAATGGGTAAAGGGCAAATGGGAGAGCCCACCTCAAAGAAGGGAATTTTAAAGGAAGAAGAGTTGGCTAGGCATCCCCTACTTACATTTGCCTGGGTCAGATGACATAGGAAGAAGAGGGTGATAACTTTGATTTGTAGCTGTGGAATATACTCTGTGCTTTTATGCAACTGATTATTATTGGAATGGTTTCCACTTCCAGCTCAATAGAAATGGGAAGAAGGGAAGTACATGCTAATCACTTGGGAATCTGTATTTCATTTTGCATATAACGATGTACTGACATTAGCAGGATGCACTGATGTATTTAGCTGTGTTTTGGTTCTGGAATTAGAGTAGTGGTCCCATCAATGATACATATTTTCATATTGCAATGTATATGGGAAAGCATCCCACCCACGCTTAATTGAGACTGGAGATAATGCCATTGTAAGCAGCTATCTGGTTGTTCCTTGTAAGGAAATTTTCTAATGTATTGATCCACACAATAATTACTGGATTGGGTCACAGGAAGCTGATGAAGCTCATTGTGTAATGGGGAATAATTGCCAATAAACTCATACAGGAAGCCTTAGGGGGGAAAATAACTTCTTCCTTTTGAGCGTAGAAGTAATTAGACATAGAAGAGCCAAGACTATCATAGAACAGTATTGGGATTTGTTATCCTCATTCTTATATATCACACAGAATATGTAACAATAACATAGAAAACCAGTGGCAGATGTGAGAAATTAGACTTATTTCTGATCTTTTTGGATAAGGTGAGAAACTCAACATTAAGAATGAATGTTGGAAGTGTGTCAGGACATTAACCACAGAAAAAAGATGCATGTGTATAACTGAAAGGGACATGGCTTAGCACAGGCACAGAAGGCATCTATATGAATATTTAGTATTGTTAATGGTAAACAGCAACAGATATTATAGGCGGAGTTACCCCTTGGTCTTTGAGTCTGGCTAAGAGAGAATTCAGAGCCAAGAAGTCTAACTATAAGAGAGAATTTATTTAGAAAGTCGCAGAGGTAGAAGAAGTGAGCCAGCTGGGTAGACGCAGAAAAAAGTTACACAAGCAAAAGAAGGGCCCTTAAAAGCTTAGGAGAAAAGCAGCAAAGGCACCCACCTTGAGGGGAGAAAGCAGGTGGAGAAAGGCACAGGCATCCTCAAGGGAGAGAGAAAGAGAGCACACCGGGGTCCTTCCTCTGAAGGGATTTTATCTGTTTTCTAAAGGTGGGGATTTCAGGGGAGGTCTCAGGAGAGGATCTCAATAGAATATTCATCAGCTTCCCAGGTGTGTCCTTCTCAGGGTCATGGTCTTTCCTGATTGGTCAGTGCTAGGGGTCATTAGTCATTGCCACTTGTCCTCCCCACCCCCAATATCAGCCAACAGCATCACTTCATCTGGTTTTGCTGATTTTCTGGGCCTGGAGCTGAAACACAACTGAGGCCTAGATGTTATCTCTAGTTTGACCAAAACTCTGTCTCTGTGGTCCACAGAGGTGACGCTTTGTCCCTAAGATAATTTGATGAGGCTCAGAACCTCATTGTTCTGAGGCTTAATGCTTAAGGGAGTGGTTGGGTGAGGGCTTATATGGGAGTCTTAGGAGGTTATTCTCCAGCCCCCTTGTTCCTCCTCTAAGAAGGTCTAAACCACATGACTAGTGACAAGCCAAGGGCTGAAAGTTGACCCTGGGGTAAGGTCCTAGCCTGTAATACTTGTTTTTCCAGTTTGCCCCTTGCTAGGCACAGGGGCTTTCTGCCCTGGTGACCTTCTGTGCCTGGTCCATTGCTCCTACTCTGCTCATGTCTGTATACATGCCTACTATTACTTTATTAAAGAAATGGGGCAAAACAAAATGAAACAAACAAACAAAACCCTAAAAAAGGGGGAAAATCAACTTTCTTACTGGGCCAGACATTGGGTTAGAAGCGTTTTACACACAGCATTTTATGTGATTCTGCTAATCACAATGTAGGCTGTAGAAGATTCAGATTAAAAAAAACTAGACAAGGAAACAGACTTAGGCAGATTATGTCACTGCTCTAAATCACACATTTTGGAAATGATTAACCTGGATTTAAAACTAACCATTTGAATCTAAAACCCATGTCTCTTTAAAATTGCAGCTTTGGTTTACCCAGCACATGCCACTGGGTAAACTACATCCCCCCCCCAATATCACCCAATGGCACAGACCCCGTGCTGGCCTCCTCCACATTTCTGTGAGCCAGCTGGAGAGGCTGATGGAGAACCGCTGAGGTCAAACAGCTTCTGTGAAGTGACCCCAAATTCAATAAACAGTCGTTTAATCTGCTGAAGTGGTGAAAGTGACTTTTGTCTCAGTCAGGAGTGAATCAATTCATTCCCATTGGATTTTTTTTTAATGCTCAAATTTTACTAGTCAGCTCAGTAGAGAATCAAGAGGAGTGTTAAAAGGAGAAATTCTTTCTAAAGCCTGCTTTTGTTTCACTTATATTTGCTTGAAGGTCTGTCAAAAGGGGCAATGCAAAAACAGGGAATTAATGTGCTCCTTTGCAGAAGTTACCTTTGCATAATGTTTCACCCCTCACCAGTCCCTGTGTGATTTTCGGGCAAGACCTACTGACTTCTTAAACAGCTCCGCATCACCAGGCTGCCATAGTCTCTTTATTGCATCAAGTTTTGCTCTGTTAATACCCTGGCTAAAAACATGCACCAAGTAGAATCAAACATATCGGAAATGCTCTTTGGCTCTTGCTAGAAGTCAATTCGTATTGTTGATGCCTTTGTGGATAACTCTTTTATTCTTGGGAAGTTTACATTTTTCCTTCTTTAAAGAAATTTTAACTCTCCAGTATTTCCTGAATTCACAACTGTCCATTTGATAAAGATTAAAATAGCCTTGCTACTCTGATAAAGATTTGCTGTCCCACGTGGTCATTGGTCTTGTGTGGGAACAGTTTGGTTTTGTCTTTTAAATAAAGATTCTTTGCAAATAAAAGGCATCCCGTTGTTAATGATACTGAACCCTTCTAAGCAATAAAAGGAAGTGGGGCTGTGGGTATACTGGAGGAGAAAGATGGAATGTGGCATCTCTCCAAATATTGTATCAAGATGGAAATATGTGGGAGATAATATTATAAACACAGATGAAAATGAGTCAAACACTATCACAGCTGGAGGCCCTAGAAAAGAGACGTAAACAGCTCCAAATAGACACAGGTTTAGTTTTGGATTACAAAAACTGGGAGGCAATATTAGAATTCCCCAAAGTTTAAATATTACCCAATAAAAATTAAGGCATTGTACCCATGTGAAATCAAAGTAGTGAAGGAAGAGAGGATGGACTAACACCAATGAAGGAAGTAATTTTGACTATTTAAAGACAGAATGTTCAAGAAGGAGAAGAAGCCAAGGAGGAGGTTACGCTGTGCTGGGCAGAGGGAGAATATACAAGGCCGTACAATGCGGGTGTGAGATGATGATCTGCTCCAGCAGAACGACAGGGGAAAAAATACAGCACACGAGCTGTCTGTTTCCAAGTATGTGAGAACGCATGAGAACACCTCCAATGGATTCTTTTTTATGGGAATTGCTTTTTTATGGGCATCATTTATTTTTCTCCTCATTTTGAAAGGTTTTACAAGGTCATCTTGCTACCAGACCTGACAAAAGTCATGCAGAACTCCCATTTCCTTTTTTGGGAGGGAGGACAGGGTGAAGGTCTGTTAATAAGCGGAAGAGTTGCATTTCCTACACTGAAAATGAATTCCACGTGCCCCACCATCCCGCTCCATCTGCCCCACTGTGAAGTCATCCAACATGCTACAGCTACAGAATATTTATGGATGTATATACACATGCATACATATCGGATTGGTTTATAATCATCGACTCCCTATATGCCTGGGTTCCCCATACTGTGGAGGGAAAATATAAAAAGGAAAAATATTAGTTACAATTTATATGAAAATACCATGATCTAAAGAGTTATTTTGGAAGAATGGGCCAACACCAGCTTCAGAATACCTTATCATTTCCATACTCACGCAGCCTAAAGAGGACATATAAAAGGGGGCCCTTTGAACCAGCTACACCTGCATGTAAAGGGGCATGCTCAGGTGTAAGCCCTATTCGTGTAAAGCATGATACAATCTCTCCCATCCTAAAAATCTCCTCTCTGGACACCATTTACTTTTCCAATGTCTCTACTCTCCTTTACAGAAAACCAACCTTAAATTTTCTGTCTCTAATTCCACTTTTGTCGTTCTCATTTTTTCCAGTGTATGATTGTGAACTGAAGCATGCATGTATGAAAGTACACTACACATGAATTTATAGCTTAACCAATTGCTATAAGATGAACATCCATGTAACTACCACCCAGGTTATGAAATAAAATATTTCTTGGAGCCCAGAATCACCTACCTACATTTTGATTGGAATGCATTCCCTCCCACCTATAAATAACCAGTACCGTGATTTGATTTTTATGCTGTTCTTCTCCTTGATTTTAAAGAGTAGTCTATATAATTATGCTTCTGTAAACAATGTATTTTAACTTTTCCTATTTTTGAACATGATATAAATTGAAACATGTGGCTTCCATTTTACTCAAAATTATAGTTTTAAGATTTGCCCAATCTCAATGCTCAGAATTGAGAGTAGCTAAGGTTCCTTCATTTCTGCCTGTATTTAAATTTTTAAATATATCACAGTGTAGATAACTTGTTGATTATAGACAAGTATTTGAGTCATTTATAGGGCTTGGTCATTATGAACAATAATACACCAAACGGTTTTCAAAAGTACCTGTTTTCTGTGCTTCCGGCAGCGTGGGAGATTCCCTGTTGGTCCACATTTCCACTAGAATTCTGTGCTCTCAGGGGTATTTCCCCACCTTTAACCAGTCAGGCAGGCATAAGGGGGCGCTGCACTGAGATCTCGATTTTCCCTTCACTGAGCATCTTCAGTGTCTATTGACTATTTGGATTTTCATATTTAAGAAGTGTTGGTGGAATTTTTGTTCAGTTTTTAAAAGCAGGGTTATCCTTTTCTGATTTGTAAAATTTCTTTATATATTATGAATATGAGTTCTTTGTATTTTCAATTTTCAATTTTCATGATTTTAATGGAGCCACCAAGGATAGAAACTCTTATAGTATAGTCAGTTTAAAAATATTGTATATCTCACTTAAGGATATTTTCTACTCTAGAAGTCATGAAGATATCCTATTATTATTTGAAAATTCATTGATTTGACTTTAACAGTTATGCTCATAATTCACCCAGAATTCTTTTTCCCGTAGCTTATAAGACTTGTATTAACATCTTTGTTGTCAAACAAGTCTGTTTGTAATTTATGTAGAACTAGTTTAGAAAAATAAAGGACAAAAAAATGAAAGCATATACTGTTGTAAGATTTATACGATATATGTAAAAGGATACATTATTAGAAGGCAGAATGTAATAAGTTAAAGCCGTTATTGTAAATTTTAGAGGTAAACCCTAAAAAAAACCCACAAGGATATACAGCTGACAATCAACAGGGGAAGTAGAATGGAATCATACAACTTAATCTAAAAACAAAAAAGGAAAAAAATCAAAGAAAGGAGATCATAAATTTAGAAAATAAATATCAAGATGGTAGATTTAAACTCAAACAGATTGTTAATGATATTAAGTGAAAATGATATAAGAACACCAATTACAGACAGAGATTGTCAGAATGAATAGAACAGCAAGACTTAACTATATGCTGTCTACCATAAACTCATTTCAAGGAAGTAATTTTGACAATTTAATATCTATACATAAGAAATAATCTCACCCTGGCTGGCATAGCTCAATAGATTGAGCACAGGCCTGCAAACCGAAAGGTTGTTGGTTCGATTCCCAGTCAGGGCACATGCTTGGGTTTCGGGCCATGTCTCCAGTAGGGGGTGCTAGATTAAACAACAACACATTGATGTTTCTCTCCCTTTCTTTCTCCTTCCCTTCCCCCTCTCTAAAAATAAATAAATAAATACTTTTTTAAAAAAGAAGAAATAATAATCTCAATTCTCGCTTTATATCATTACAAAATTAACTCAAAACAGATTCTACAGCTAAATGTTATCTCTTAAACTACAGAAAATCTAGATCTTTATGCCACTGGGTTACACTAAGATTTCTCGAGTAAGATGCAAAAAGAAAAAAGATTGATAGGCTTCATCTAAATTTAAAATTTTACTCTTCCAAGGACCCTTTTAATATATTGAAAAGGCAAACCAAATGCTGAAAGAAAATATTTGCATAATGTATATATCAGATAAAGAACTTCTATCTCAAATATATAAAGCACTCTTATAATATGACAAGCAATTTAATATAAAAATTGGTAAAAAAAATACTGTAACTTTTTTCAATGGAAACAAACAATATATAAGCACATGAAAAGATGCCCAACATCATTAGCTGAGGAAAATTCACATTAAGACAAAATTATATAGTACTGCACACTGACCAGACCAGCTACAATGAATACCATTGAAAAGACCAGGAGTTAGAGAAAATGACAAACAACTGGACCTCTAATACACTGTTGACATTGATGCCAAATAGTAAACTACTTTGTAAATAAATTGTTTCTTATGAAGTTAATCATACTCTTATGATATGATAATGCACGTCTGCCCAGAGATTTGTATGCAGATATTCACAGAAGCTCTGTTTGTTACAGTCAAAATTAGAAGCAACATTACGTCCATCAACTGATGAATGGATGAACAAGTTGTTACATATCCATACCGTGGAAAGCTACCCAGGAATGAAAGGAAAACAAACTACTGGTCCATGTAACAAATGAATGAAGCTTCAGGCATAACATGAAGTGAGAGAAGCCAGGCACAAAAGAATATATGCTGTATGATTCCATTTTTATGAAGTTGAATACATGTTAATAAAATTTATCATTATTACATATTATATTTTCAGATAACAGAACTTACATGAAATTCTAGGAGCAGTGACAGAATAAAGGCAAGCGATTGCCAGGATGAGAGTGGGATTTTACTGGGAATGAGCACAAAGGTATTTTGGAGTGATGGAAATTTTGTATCTCACATTTGAGGGATAGCTACATGACTGCATTCATTCATCAAAATCCATCAAATTTACCAGTATCATATAAAAAGTATGCACTAAATGTATGATTTTTTAAAGATTTTATTTATTCATTTTTAGACAGAGGGGAAGAGGAGAGAAACATCAATGTGTGGTTGCCTCTCATGCGCCCCATAATGGGGACCTGGCCCGCAACCCAGGCATGTGCCCTGACTGGGAATTGAACTGGCAACCCTTTGGTTTGCAGCCTGTGCTCAATCCACTGAGCTACACCTTAAGTGAATATTCTTTGGATTAAGCTCTAAGGGGCAGAGATATTGGTAAGCAAAAATTATAACCATAAATAAAAAAGTGAAATAGCACCATCTCGGAAGTACGTGCCTGTGTTCTTTATTGGGCCTGAGACCACACATGGCAGCTGTCCTCACAGAGCTTACATCCCAGGAAATAGCGAAGGAAATAACTAGTTCCATCTAAGTTCTCAGAAAAGACTCTGTAGAGGTAATTTCAGAGGAAAATCTCAACGAAGTAGTCTATTAGGCACTGGGAAAAGCAAATACAAAAATACTATTTAATTTAATACCATGTCATTAAAACAAAGATAGTTTTGTGTGGCTTTTTCTAACCAGTAAAAGCATAGTCTCTGCAAAATTTCAAAACACTGTATTCATGTAAACTACCTGATGCTATGGTTACCACCTCCAATTTGTATTCTCTGGTTTTAGATTCATCTTCAGGCTCCCTACTGAAATGCTAGGAAAAAAATGATCAAATTTAGTTCTTATAATGAAATAAAAGGTGTGTTCTGGCAGGTGAAATTTTCCAAGGTGCTTATAATTTGTTTTCAAAGACTCACCATTAAATGATGTTAAAAGCTACAAGGGCTACAAATTGTCATTAACTTCTATCCACGTGGGATCTTGTCCGTTCTGTTTACCCATCCCCCGAAGTGTCTGAGATGCGATAAAGGTTCAGCCGATATTGTTGTTGAATGAACAGAAAATCACGTACTGACAACTTATTCTATCTGCTTCCTGACCCTTCATAGCCAAGAGAAATACTTTGTAGCTCAGTGACCCCAACAATGCACTTTTTATTTCTCTCTGGTAATGCCCACTTTAACCTTCTAATGAATGGGTCAAAATAAATATATTAGCATTAGAATGAGGTATTCCATGTATGAGTCTAGGACAGTTTAGATGATAAGTGAAAATACAGAAATATGTGTACATTTAAGAAATCTGGATTTTCATGATATTTATCCTAGCACTCTATGGAATCTCTGGTTTCTGGACATCTGAGTGGCAGCCAGAAGTCTCTGTCTGCCGCCCATAGGTAGCTGAGTGTGTGGTATCATCAGACGCATGTTGAACTGACAAACCACGAACACTTACCCTGCAATCTGCCCACAAAGTGCTTTACACCTGTTAAATGTCTTGCAATCAAAACCAAGTGACACTGAATGTTTATTTCAAGGCTTCTCAATTCAACAGGTGAGATTAGATTGTGTAGTATCTATTGTATAGTACTATGTTTGAGATGTGGCTCAACATAATTGCCTGCAGGATGGTTGGATTTACTGGTAATTCAAGACCCTGTGAATCAGTCCAGCTCATTTCCGGCATTCTGTCACAGGCTGTTCAATCTGTGTTTATCTTTTTTTACCCTTTTTGTCCTATGAGTGGAGAATGTCTTTTATTTTTGAAGGGAAGGAAACACAACAGTAAATACTATAACCCCTTTACATTACATTCACATGGCATTTGTGACCAAGCAATTATAGCAATGATAAATTCTTCTATTATTACCACAGAGAGCGGGAAACCCAGACACCTAGATTTAATCACAGCTCTTTCCCAAAACCGTCTTGTAAAGTCAACTTTAGAAGGAGAGTACATTAATTTTAAATTAGTTGTCAATTAGTTCAAAAGCACAAACATGAATAACCAAACAAAAATTTTTTTAACTAGTCAAAGCAGCTGTTTATCTTACAACGTTAAAAGGCATCTTTGTACCTAAAACCTGTATAATTTTGTTAACTGGTAAATTCAATTAAAGAAGCATCTTTGTGGGTAGAGCTTTGGACTATAAGTTAGAGGTCCTGTTTGCCATGCTAGGCCATTATCTAACCCTGAAACTGTAGATAAGATCATCAAACAGCACATCAAAGATCGTTTTCCTTATCTGTCAAATAGCAGTTGATATTACAGTTTTCTATGAAAATCAAGTCTGATAACATACGTTAGAATGCCAACGAAAGTGACGTGCAATGTGTAAACACTTGTTATCACATAGAGTTTTTGTATACCCAGAGCACTGTGTTACACCTTATACATAAATTACTCAGTCAGACAAAATTATCAGGGCTAGTGAATTCCCCTTTGTTAACCACTTATAAACTCTGTTACAATCCCCACAACAGCAGAGAATAGCTCACATGTTTTTGGCTTCTCTGGATGCTGAGCAACTCAGGGTCCCAAAAGATGAAAAACTAGTTGACCTTTAAAAATGCTTTAATTGAGATGAACCAGAGAAATGACTCAAAAGATATATTGAATATTGACTATAATACAGTTCCTTGTCTTCAAGGAGTTTGTAGAATTTAGTTGATTTACACGCATAAAATTAAAATTTTATCTTTCCCCAAAGTGTCCTCCAACTGAAGATTCCTGTCAAAAGTCCTGCTCTCCGTATCCCCCTTCCCTTCGTGTTTTCTTCCTCCAGCTGCATCGGTCATTCACACTACACTTATTCGCACCCCGCTGAGGTCTGCTCTACCTTTAGCCCTTCACTTCTTCTCCATCATCCCCACCCAAGACCCTCTCTTCCTTCCCTGTGCAGCTTAGACTTCACATCAACCATTTACAGTCATGCTTAAGATATTCTATACTTACTTTCACTGCAGTATTTCCAATGGTTACAAGTCTCTCCACCCTCAGAGAACATGGCCTAGACCAGTGGAGGAAACTAGAGCACACTGGAATCACCACAGACGCCTGGTTCCTAATCCCAACCAGACCTTCAAGTCTGCCCCCGACCCTGTCTTCCTGTGTTTCCTGAGCCAGTGCTCTCATCCATTCTCCAGAGCAGCAATGATCAACTTTCTTGTTCGTTTCCAATCTATCCAATATACCCCAATCATTCTCTACTACTGCACAATAGAAACAGAGCATTTGAGAGGAGAATTATGTCGATGTTTGCTATAATTCTACACACCTACCTGTATCTCTTTCTGAATTGCCAAACACTGCCTCTTTGCTAGCTTGTTCCCATTACTATTTAAACATAATTGAGTGGCATCAGCAACATGGCAAAATATAGGTGCCTACCATGAATGTCTAACCCCGGATATATGCCATCAGGATTTCTAAGTCAGAAGCCAGTTACGCTTTTAGCAATCCTCAAGGTATTCTGATACTTATTTCTGGTTAAGGGACACTGCACATGCACACACATACGCACAAACACACATAAAATTTAAAAATAAAAGAAAGAAAAGAAACAGTGTGCTTGATCAGTGGTGTTTGAAGTCTCATCCCTGAACCAGTAGCATCACTATCATCTAGACACGTGAAAAAGCACCAATTTCTGGACCATACCCCAGGTATACTAATCAGTAACTGGGGAGTGGGGCCCAGCAACTTGTATTTTTAAAAGCCCTCGGGGGTGTTTCTGATGTAAATTAATGGTTGAAGGCATTGCCTGAGGCCAACCTTATGATAGGAGTGGTATTTCCAACCCTACGTTGGGTATGCAGAACATAATTTGGTATTTGATTACAGTAACCTTCCTTTCTGAGACCAGATGATAGCCTCAGAATCCCCAGCAGAGAGATGCAGGAACTACTGGCAATCAATCAGAGTTATATCTTGATTGAAATCTTTCTTTGATTCTTGCTACCATTTCCTACAGGATTCATGCTACTTCTCAGTACATAGAAAACTGTTGAGGACATAAGCTTCAGCAATGGAGGAGAGAAAGTTGGACACATAGACATGAGTTTTAAGATACCCTTGAGAAAGGAAAGAACAAAAGAAATGGGTGGAACAAAGACCTCCTAAATGCAGAGAGAAGAGTCGTAGGGGGTGGGGAGGGCAACTGTGGAGGGAAACCAGACAAAGGGGGAATATAACAGGACCCGATAGACAGAACTGACTGGAGTCCAGAACAAAAGGAGATTTTAGCTACTATAACTTTTAAATACAATCATGTTTATTTACATTTTCGAACTACTGAGATGGTAACTGAGGGCCAAGTGTTAGGTGTTCATCATAGTGTGATGCCAGGAATTTTCCTAATTGGTCTTATTGAAGAGGGAAGAGCATGCAAATAAACACTGTCCAATTCATTAACCTCAAGGCAGTACTCCCAAACAGACTAAATTTAAGGAATTTAAAACAATTTTGAGAATTTTTGAGTTTTTTAAATTTTGCTATAATGGGTTTAATACAATTAATTCTAAGGCTTTTCAGCCCCACTTGTTTGATTGTCTTTAGAAAGTCTTTCTTTCATTAATAACATTGCCTATGAGTGACTGTTTCCCTTTTTTTTTTGAGAAGAATAGGACATTTTATGGGAAGAACCATAATTTTTGTTTATCCAAACCAATGTATGTTTGAAACCTCAATAGATCCAAAATAGTGTATAAACAGAAGTAACCAGAGAGCTTCAAATGCATTTCTAACAGCCTCATTTAATAAATACCTCTTCTTTGTCCATTATTTCACAAATATTTTGAAAGCTTGAATAGTCTCATTTGAATGTATGTTTCTGTGCTAGAATTTGTGTAACTTTGCTGTCACCAGCAGGTTGCTGTGTGAATTAGATGTTTTCATCTCAGTACGTTCTCATTGTATCTAACAGTTAAAAATTGAGGAATAAGCTATCCTGTTATTTTTCTTCAACTTGAGATGCTCTGTAGAGAGCAATTAAGCATTAACATATTACATCTGGGAAAGTAGTAATTATTATTTTTTGATTTGCCTGAAGAGGATAGTGTGGACATATATCAGCCAAAGAGCCATTTGTATTTTTTTTCTCGAGCAGCAGATTTATCTCTCCATTAAATGTAGAAAGATCATCAATATCCACTACATGACTTCAATTAACTGAACATTTTGTCAACCACTGCTATTCTCCAGCTGCCAGACGTACCATATGAAATAATAGAGAACCTGTCCCATTTTCTCATCTTCCTTCTCAATTGAACAAAAAAAAAAAATACAATGACAAGAGGATATTAAAACTAAGCCAGCCTTTTAGTTGGCATCTGCTCTCCCACAGACAATTTACAAAAAGTTGTGGGAGCACCAGTGTAAAGGCAAGAACACAAAGGTATTAAAAATCTTCCCTTCCCCCACATCATTCCATTGTCAATGAGCTTGGTTTGTGTGCTTCCCAGAAAACCTCAGGCTCACCAAGGCATAAAAAGAGAACGATTCAGAAAATATTCTCCTTTGGCGAAGACAGAAGCGCCCAGGAAAACTATTGGTCAGTCACAAATAATTCATTAATGTAATTTGACATAATAATAGATTGATTTATTATTATCAACTATATATTATTTCTCAAGGTTTTGTTAAACCTAAAACATTCCCGATGACAACAGAGCCTTAAAACGTGTATTTAATTTAGGTTCTGAGGTGGGCACTGTCCATCAGTGTCCGCGTCATTATGGATGAATTAAAACATACACACAGACTACCGAGTCTGGTGGAGGAATAAGGACGACAGCATGGCTTTTCTCTCAAGAGGAGCAAAAGCTTCAGCCTCCACCATGACAGGCCTTTATTCTATATCTATGTCCTTACATTCCAAGATGGTTCTCCTTCACTATCCCCAGGTTACAAAAAAGGAGCCAATGCCCCTCATTATATCACAGAAGAAGGACATTAGCAAATGAATAGGCAAAAGTGGCTGAGCCAGTCACACTGGCCCATGCAAGGCTCAGCATGGATTTTAGGAGGTTACAGTAAGCATTTGCAGGGTGAAGGAGCTTTTAGCAAAGAGCAAATCTCAAAACAGCTTAGGTATATTGCAAATCTGATTACCCACAAGAGAACCTATCTGTGGGCATGGGTCCCATGCATCTCTGAGTGCGAGCTGGGCCCATGCCATGCAGAAGGGTCTGCCACAAGGTTCATCTTTTTTTAATAAGGAATGTACAAGAATTTACATAATGGAGGCAAGAACATAAATTATGCTTATTAAGTTACTTTCAAGTCTAGCCCACATGCATGGATTGATGTGGACTACCTAAAAGAACTACTCAATTTTTTTATACACATATTCATAAGGAGTATGAAAGAAGAGGGAGGAAGGCAGGAAGGAGGGGGAGGGGAAGGGAAGGAGAAGAGGGAGAGGTAAAAGGAGGGAGGAGAGAGGGAGAGATGGTGGCGAGAGAGTTTGTATGAATTTGGGAATAAAAAGGAAGAAGCCCTTTGTGTAAAAGACAAAGGCAAGGACAGGAAACATCCTTTACGGACACTTTAATATTCTTCATTCGTAAGGACAGACCAGTCTCCTAGTGGGAGATCTGGGGTCAGGGATGCCAGAGGACAAAGAGCAGAAGAGCCCCGGATGAGGAAACCCAAGGCAGTGGGAAAGGGGAGGAAGTCCCACACAGCAGCGGCTTCAGCCATCAAGAACTGTAGTGCATTCCTCCCTGTCCACATTCCCTCCCGGGAAGGCCAGGGTTGTGTCAAAGAGCATTTGAAGGAGATTTGGGGCATTTCAGAGAGCCTTTACCGCATGGATGCTCAAAAGCAAACTTACCTCCTCCCAATATCCCACAACGGGGCCAAGAACTTGAGTGCCTGTGGTTTTGTGACTCTTAGAAGAAGCCCCGAGAAATAAAGCTCTTGCCTCTCCCTACCTAACAAAAGGAAATGACCCAAAGGCAAAGCAGTTGGGAGTGGCAACAGAAGACTTGTTAGAGATTATTTCAGTTTCCCAGAATTTGGTTTAAGATTCCAGACATAAGACATCTCTGAGCAATGATACCATCTAGGTATCTGGCCACAGTGTGACTAAAACAGAATGGAAATGAAGGTGGTTGAAGAAGAACAGGTCAGAGATTTGAGTGGGTGGCCACGCGAATGTTTGGAGTGCCTGAGATAGCAACAGCAGTTGGACTGGAAGAAAAGGCTGAAACAGGAGCCAATTCACAAAACACAAAAAAAGTTTGCGAGGCAGGGAGAGACAAGAGCCTGTGAGAATGGGTTTCTCAGAAAGGGGAATAAATACAAGTTTGGCAGTGGAAATGGAAAATTAAAGAAACTCAACACTTCCTGCCACTTCCAAGATATGCAGAATCAAGGTGTCTTCACTAAAGTGAGCAGCAGAGTAGAAATTAGTTTCCTGTTATAGGAACCCAGTGAGCCACAAACTCACCTCATAGCAACCTGAACTTCCTCCTACACAACATTCACTGTACTTGTGATTGTAACAGCATACCTGTCTTCATCCTAATTAACTTCTATCAGCTACTGGATTTTTTATTGGCCCATCATCATTAAGTTCATTTTTGCACCTTTCATAGAATATATCTCAGACCCGTACAGGTGATCACCTTCCAGTCAGTAGTGTGTAAATAAAGAAAATGGATGTGTACTGATCCAAATAGATGCGTACAAGGAAATGCTCCTTGTCTTTTACAATCGGGTAACATAACAAAATAGATAGGCCTCCTCTGCAAGTCATTAATACAGTTGCATTGTTACTTATATCATCAGTAAACAAGCCAGCCAGGGCTTTGAAGTGTGTTTTCCAGCCTCAAAGATGGTCCAACTCAGCTACATATTTTGACCAATTAATCATCCATACAGCAATAGCCCTACTTCGATTTATGTTGTTCATAAAGGGACACAGAGGTAAACAAATCAAACTCATTAGCTGTCTAAAATCTAGATACTGAAACCATGTTCATGAAAAGAAAAAAAAAACAGGGTGATGTTGCTGAAGGTTCATTATGCATTCCAGTTTTTACTTCAGCCTCCCAATTCAATTCCCTTTAATCCGTCTCACTTTTATATTTCCTGATGATGCTTCCATGTGCCGTTTCAGAATCTGAAATTACAACACCAGGGACAGCGTCGGAATTCTCAGCGCTTGGCGCGACTGCAGTAATGAGTGAGGCTGCGGGTTCAGGCACTGTTTCAGTTAAAGGATCAATATTTGTATCTTGTCCAAAGCCTGCTGTCTTTCCTTGACAATAACTTCCACCACTCCCTTGAGGAATAACCTGTAAACGTCTGCAATTTTCGATCTAAAGTCCTCTTTTCTCTCTTACTCTCTGGTCTCTTGGCAAAATACTTTTCTTTTTCACTGCCTCCGAGATGGCCCTTGCTGCTCCCTCATCCAATTTGGCATCAGCACCACTATTGCAAAGGAGGCCTGCGGTTGGTAGAAGCTGAGCTCAAAGAGGTCAGAAGGTCAAACTGGTATTTAGATTTTTAAAAATGTATTTCCCATCAACAGAATTAAAGTTTTCAGATACGGAGCCATTTGCCAAGTGCCGAATGTCAATACAGGATCAATATCTGATTTATATTCTTTGAAAGTGTCAGTTTTATAAAGCCTGTTTGACCTTAGGTGAGTTATTTTGCCTGCATTTCATTCATTCTCTCTTCATTTGTAAAATGAAAGATACGAATCATACCTTCTAAGTTTACTTTCTATTCTGCGACTCAAATCAACGTGTGCAAATATTACTACCGTGTTAGCTAGATTGCATAGCTAATGCTTCTATAATTACCTACCAAGATCTGTCTTCCAAATATTTTAATCCGAATGTTTTTCTAAGATGTGGTAAATTCTAAGCGTCTTAAAGAATAATCTATGGAAAGATGTTGAGAAATTTAAGCTTTCCTATATCTTGCAGGACTTGTCTTTTCATAGATACCTCGTAAAAACACAAGATGCTTAAAGTCTGACTGCAGAATAGCCTTCTTTTTTTTCAAATAACATCATCAAGTATAAGCCAATTAAAGAAAGCTTCTATTTATACATTCAGTGCTCAACTTTAAGGTAGACATCTTTTAAGTGATATGACTGCCAAGGTCAAAATCAGCAAACTGCATTAGATATCATGCATGCAGGCACTGGGTTTTCAGACACGTATCACAACATCAAACTAGCTATTTAAAGCAAAATATATGTCAGTCTCCACATTAGTATATCTTCAATTGTGTTGCACCAGATTAACCCACCTACAGCTATTTCAGATAACAAACTTTGGAAAAGAGAACATTAGCTTGCATTATTTGAATTTTAATCAACTCCACTATTCAACAACACACTCAGAAATTTGTCTCTCTGATGGTGAGAGAGAAATGGAAAAGAATAAATGAATGAGCAAGTGATTGAAAGAGCAGATATAAAATTGTAAGCCAGGGGTATGTTATTTATGTCACATGCATCATTTCATTTGATCTTTACAAAACTCAATAAGGTACCTGCTATTATTATCATCCCCAGTAAAAGCAGACTTAGAGATGAGTCATTTGCTCAAGGTCGCAGAGTAGGGAAAAAGGAAAGTGAGCCCATGAAGCCCAGCTCCAGGACCCACACACTCAACCGCTATCTGCCATGTCCATATCACTACGGATTGGTGGGCATTCGATCACATGACGTAGGTGAAATGGTTAGGAGAGTGTGTAGGACATGACTAGCTCCTGGTATAAAACAGAATACAGAGCAGTGAAGAATGTGGACGTCAGGAACAAAATGCAGGGATCAAATCCCACCTCCATCACTTACCAGCTGGGAGAGCAGAGGCAAATCACTCGACCCCTTTGTGCCCTAAAATGCAAGCGTGTAGGTGGTGATTTGAAAAAATTTCTACCCATTTCATGTGGTTGTTGAGGGGATTAAATGGATGAATAGATGCTAAGTTCTTAAACCAATCCTTGGTACAATATTCCAGACATGACAAAGAAATCACAGAATCTTCTTTGCTTCTCACTTTATTCTAATCATTACTCCTGTTTTGCTGATAGGGACCCTGAGAGTCAGAAATATAATTGTTCAAAGTCACACGGGACAGGGTACCTTGGCCTCAGGCTCACAGACTCCGAAGTCACTTACTGCCTTAGAAGTCATTTTGTTTTGGCCAGGAACCCAAGCCATGTCATCCTCAAGGGAGAATTTTCACCTCAAGGGAGGTGAGAATTTTACCACAGATTTTAATCTCTAAACTCCTTTGGAAGGAAAATATGGGTAGCAGCTTGATATAAAGAGACAGATAAATACAGACAAACCAAACAATCAATCTAAAGAGTGAGATTCAGAATTCTACTTCCCTGGAGATAAAAGCATGCTTAGACAAGCAGAGTAAGTGTACTCCAACTCTGGACCACAGGACAACTCTAGTCAGCCAACTAGCTTTGTTTGGCACAGTTTGCGAGCTGAGAACAGTTTTTACGTTTTAAATAGTTGGGAGATAAAATCATAAGAATACTTTGTGCCACATCAAAATTATAAGGGATTTGAAATTCATTATCCATAAATAAACTTTTGTTGAAAGACAGTGATGTCCTTTGGTTTACATAGGGCTCAGGGCTGCTTTTACATCAGTGAGGGAGTTGAGTATCTGAGACAGAGACCCTGGCGCTCACAAGGTCTAAAACACTTCTTTTAGAGAAAAAGTTTACTGCTTTCCCTGCCTCTGCATCTTAGTGTTGGGGGCACTGGACTGTTAGGAAGAAATCATTTTTTTATGAAAATGGTGATGGATCAAATGTCCTTGGATCCTTTTACACACCTGGCAAAATCCCCATGGTAATGCTGTCTATGCTATGCTATGCTATGTCTCTGAATAAGAGGACCTGCAGTTATTGAAATACAACATTGAAATATTCACCTTTTGATTACAGATCTTTGTACCCTACTTGCCATTAAAGAAATTCTCCTGTAAAAGGTTGACAAAAGCCAGCCCAGTGTCATTTCACCGAGAAAACAGAGTAGAACTGATGGCTCTGGTTGAAACCTAAAGTATGTCTCTTAGAGCTGAAAACAGAAGCTTCCCAAGCTGCTAAGCTCCCCCAAGAGGCATAACGTTTGTAACTTGAGATAGAGGCAAGGGCTGGTATAAACTAGACTCAAGTTGCAGAAAGCAGCCGACTTACTGTCTAGGCGTTTAAGGAACTCCGTGACCACCACATGTTCCAACCCCTGGGACTGGATAAACGATTCCATTTGGTAGGTGTTCTCTGGTTTAGCCTTTCTAATGACCTTTTGAAACCGTAAGCCCAACATTATTTCTTAATGAATTTCCTTTGTCCTATTTCAGGAGCCCTCAGCACTCCGTGGTTACACTTGGGTGACTCATAATTAGTTCTGCAATACTAACACAGATTACAATTTTGAAAAAGAGAGAGTAAAAACAAATATGCTTTCAATCACAGCAGAGGGGAAAAGCAGAATTGTAATAAAATGTGTTGGTATTGAAAATTACCTGGTTTGTATTACTTGTTTCTTTATTTATTTAAATTGAGATTCTAGGTCCTTTATTTAACTTGGGCTTGTTCTCCTAAAGATGTTCTATTTTCTAAGTGTTGAACAAGTGATCATAAAAAAATATTCTTTAATGTTTAGGGGAGTTTGCTAAGAAAAGCCTCCCTGGCCATTGAAATTTGATCTTTAAATAAACAGCACAATGATTGTTGCCTAGCACGTCTAAAAGTCATGGAATTGAGTGTCAATGAGCAGCGCAGGAGAATCTGTATGAGGTTTTGAATCACAGGATTTGGGGTCTGACTAACCCGTTCTGCTACTCACTAACTTGTAATCTCAAATAAATCATTACAACTCTCTAGGCCCCCATGTCAAAGGATCATCCTCATAGTTGTGATCAGAATAAAACTTAGTCATTAAATAAAGTGCCCAGACAGGAAGTATTCATTAAACGTATTCGTTATTACTCCATTATAATGCTGCCTGACAATCCCATCCCCTACAGACCCAAATCCCAATGTGAAATGCATGAGTGTTCTAGAGGGTCCCTGGGAGCCTTCTGGATGAGCAGTCTGTACCTGAACTCACCATGTGCCCCTAAAGACTGCCATTTTTGTTTCCTAGATCAAATTACCCAAATTCTTCTTTCATTGGCTTTTGATCATGAAGTGTCTTTCCCAGTCCAACTCTGCTTCCTGGAGCTACACAAAATCAATCTGCCTATTATCATCCATATCAGGTTTCTCTTCTCCAAACTGATTAAACCAAGGTCCGTCATCCATTTCTCATTATTTTATCAATGGTTCTGAACACTAGCCACACATAAAAATCACCTGAGAACTGTTTTTAAAATCCTAGATGCCTAGAAAACTCACTAGAAAAAATACATCACAATCTCTGGAGAGTGAGCCCTGGCATTTTTAAAAGTTCCCCAGGCAATTCTGGATGTGCAACCAGGGTTGAGAACCACTGTACATATTTCAAATGTTTTATTATGTTAATTGTTGTATTCCTAAATAAATTCAGTCTCTGATGACGCTGTCTAAATTGGACTTCTCAGATAAGCACTGTACTCCGGCAGTGGCCTGAGCAGAATCACTATCACTTCTGCAATTCTTAGTGTAAGAAACTGTTCTGCCTTATCCAAGTGAACACAGTCCAGGGTGTCTCAAACATGACTGTGCCTAAGAATAACCTGGGGATTTTGTTAAGCTGTAGGTTATGGTTCAGAATCTCTGGGATGGCACTCAGAATTTTGCACCTCTGGGAAGCTTCCACAATTTAATGCTGCTGGTCCACAGACCGTACTTTGAGTCGTAGAGGACCACATGCTGGTAAACTTACATTAATGTGAAATGCTAGTACAAAGAGAAAGAGAGAGAGGAAAGAGAGAAAACAAATATTGTCTTGGTTGAATCATAAGTCATTCCATGGAATGTTTCATAATCTGTACGCCTTTGGTGAGTTTAATAAATTTGTTGGTGAGCCCTCTACCTCAAACATTGGCTATTTTCTCAGATGTTGAGATTGGTGCCCAGTTTGGAAACCAACATCTATTTGTCTTTGTGTCAGACAGGATGGTGAATTTAGTGAGCTGGAAGGATGCATAGAAAAGTGAATATTACACTTCCAAGTTTGCAAGAAAGAAAGCTTTCAAAAACATTTGTATAATTTGAGCAAATAAATATTCTCCTGGAGCACAAAGATCATGTTCTTCTTTAATAATGTCTCGTGACACTCAGTGTCCTCAATGTGATGGATGAAAAGAACATGCTAGTAAAGAAGATACCAATAAAATATTAGTATATTAACTAATTGATGAGACATATTCATTGTACAATGAAACCTGCTTTTTATGTTCATGGAATAACTAAAGAGGGAGATGCTACATTAAATATGACAAATTGCACAGCATAAACAGTGAATGTAATTTCACTAATATATGG
This sequence comes from Anoura caudifer, assembly GCA_004027475.1. Classification (NCBI taxonomy): domain Eukaryota; kingdom Metazoa; phylum Chordata; class Mammalia; order Chiroptera; family Phyllostomidae; genus Anoura; species Anoura caudifer. The sequence goes on from PVKU01000448.1 coordinate 457,201, forward strand.
GAAAATTCAAAGGGGTCGAGGCAAAACACTGAAGGAGTGATCATCTATAAAAAGCAAGAGGAAGAGGGCAGGGAAAAGACATTGCAAGCTTTAATATGGATAGTTTTACATCATGCCTGACTTGGGATATCTAATGAGACTCAGACCTAAATGGTGTAGTTGTAGGACCTTCTGTCACATAATGTCAGGGATAATATATTAAGCCCAGGAACATGTGAGTTATATTACAACTGCAAGGGAATAAAAATTAAAACCCCTTCATGTGGAAATAGACATAATTGTGCTACATTTCCCTGTAGAAGAGCATTCAGTGGCAATTTTTCTTCATATAATATTATATTAGTTTTAATTCTTATTAATAAGATACAAGAGTCATTAACACTATTAAGAATCTAATTATGTTAGCAATTTTCCATCATGTCATATTTGAGCAGTTAAGTATTGGTATTTGTTTTTCTTAATGGGATTCAAAAGTCTAATTAATAGGCTTTCTTTTATGGCTAAGTTGAATGAATCTCTATGAGAAGGAGCCATTTTTAGTATCTTCAAGCAGCTTGTATATTACACTACCAAGCCATCTGTCCACCTGTAGCAGAAATAGCTAAATATGAATTATAAGATTATCCTATGAAATTGAACAATGCTTTTCATTACATGTCATGTACATGTTATAGCTACAATGTTTTAAGAACTTTGATACATCTATAAGACAACAAATATATGAAAAGGGTATGCAGTAGATTATTAATGAAGGAAATTTTAGAAAACTGAAAATAGCACACTGAATAAGTCAAATGTGTTTTCTGCTTGACTTGGTAGTATTTTGGGGTGGTATGCATCCAAATAATAGCCAGAGGTTGTGTTTCTTAACTCTAGATTGTTTAATTAACCTAAATTAATGACTTAATGTGAAACACATGTGTGTTCACTATGCCTCTTCCTTTATTCCTTGGCAGTATGTACACATTTATATTTTTATATACATGTATATATCACATATGTACATAAATACATATACACATACATAATAGTATAGAGACACAGATTTTAGTATTTTATAGGTAATATGATATACATAAACTATATATCATATATAAGTAATACAATATAAATTACAGTGTGCTACATGATATATATATATAGACATATCTACTAGCATAGTACCAAAGAACAAAGATATTTGTATAGACAACTGTTCATTGGTTAATATTAAAAATGCCCCTGTGATATGCTAGTCATTTGTTATTAATCATGTAGTCACAGGAATTAAATCATCATGTTTTTTCTTCAGACACTAGTTACAATCTTTTAAAGCTAAAACTATTTTAGAACACTTTTAGATTCACAGAAAATATTATGGGAAGGAACAGAGATTTCCCAGGTGCTCCCTGTCCCGACACATGCACAGACAGCCTCGCCCGTTACCAACATGCCCCCCAGAGTAGTGCAGGTGTCACCCCAATGACTCTACACTGACATATCATAATCACCCAAAATCCATAGGTTACATTCGGCCTCACTCTTGGTGTTCTATATTCTGTGGGTTTGGACAAATGTACGATGACCTGTATCCATCATTAGGATGTCATGCAGAGTATTTTCACTGCCCTAAGAATCCTCTGTGCTCTGCCTATTCATCCCTCCCTGTCCTCAAACCATTGGCAACAACTGAACATTTTCCTTTCTCCATAAGTTTGCTTTTTTTAGAATGTCATATAGTTGGAATCATATAGTATGTGGAGTTTTCAGATTGGCATCTTTAACTTAGTAATGTGTACTTAAGTTTCCTCCATATCTTTTCATGGCTGACAGCTCATTTCTTTTTAGCACCAATAGTATTCCATTGTCTCTATGTACTACAGTTTATGTATCCAATCACCTACTGAAGGACATCTTGGTTGCTTCCAAGTTTTAGCAATTATGAATAAAGCTGCTATAAACATCCATATGCAAGCTTTTGTGTGGACATAAGTTTTCAGCTCCTTTGGGTAAATACCAAGAAGCATGATTGTTGGATCATATGGTAAAGAGTATTTTTAATTTTATAAGAAACTAGTAAACCATCTTCCGAATCAACCATACCATTTTGCATTCCCAACAGCAATCTATGAGACTCATGCACAGGAATTTAAAAAAATTTTTAAAAACAGTCATTAATATATTCAGAAAGGTAAGTGAAGATATTTGTTAAATGAAACTGTAAATAGACTGCTATAAAAGAGGAATGCTCATATAAGAAAGAGCTCTTATAAATTACTATGATAGCAGAAATATAAGACTCAACATTAAGTGTCAATAGTAGAACAAAAGATAAAGAAATGGAAAAATAGCATCAAAAGATAAGAAAATTTAAAATCCAGGGCAAGAGGCTCAATATCAGTGTACTTGGAGTTCTGCAAAAAGAACATAGAAAGGAAGGGAGGAAATAATAAAATTCAAGAAAATGTCCCAGAACTTGAGTTTTGAGATTGTAAAGGTCCACTGAGTGACCAGCATAATGTACACCAATATACTGGCACTGACAATAAACACTATAATTTCATCATGAAATTTTATAACACTGGAAATTGAAAGAAGATGCCCCAATTCTCCTTATGGAGAACTGAACAGACTTTCCAATAAAGGGAGTAATCAGAACAGCATCTGAGTTCTCAACAGCCATGTTAGATGACAAAGCCAAGACACTTTGAAAATTCTGAAAGAAAAGGGTTTTCTAACCATAAATCAGGAGCCAGATGAACTAAAGTGTAAGGGAAAAGAATGCTTTCTATAGACATGCTGTACCTTAAAAAGAAAAAAAAGCACTCTTCGTGAGATCATTTTCCAAAATCTCCTAGAAAATGGGCTTCTCCAAAAAGGGATAATTTAAGAAAGGAGAAGGCAAGGAGTCCAGGGAACAGAGGGAAAAAAATGGAATCAGTCCTCAGGAAATCATAATGAAACACACAGGACCATAGTCTAGGGAACGACCAGTCTGGATGGGAACATGGGCAAGCTTAAGGGAAGCTGCTTCTCCAATAAGACATGCAGATTATCTGACACCTTCTTCCTTGTTAAAAAATACATACACAACTGGGGGGAGAATGAGCAGCTATATTTCTGATAAGTTCATAGGGAGCTAAGCAAATAAATGGCAAAAATGAATTCCAGAAAAGAAAAAATATGGCAGAAAGGAAAAGTAGTCATTACCTTGCTCAGCTGAGAATAAATAGCATTTGCATAGTCAGATAATGTAAATGCTAAATATTGATATAAAGAAATTGATGGTATAACTGTACACTGGGAGGCCAGAAAGATGAGAAATCTCTGTGTGTGATGAGAAATCTGTGTGTGTGTGTGTGTGTGTGTGTGTGTAAACACAGCAGGTGGGAGAAAGAAAAGTAAAAGGTAAAATGCTAATATTCTTTAGATAGAAGTCAATAAATAAATGTTAAAAATGAAAACATAGCAGTGTACATATATTATTTAGAAATATAAAGGTAATAACTGAAAGGATGAATTAAGTGGATTGAAAGTAGTTATTTTGAAAAGTGGGAAATAATTTAGGGAATGGGGTGAAGGGTCAGTTATTTTTCATAAAATGTCTTGTAGAGCAATTATATGCACACACTTTATAAAGTTGTCCATATACTTAAAGACTTTATATCTCTAGCCTTTGATAAAAACAAAAACGAATTTTAAATTATCTAAATAAATAAAAAATAACAATAGTTTCCTAAAGCCCAAGAGGCGATATGACTTCAATTAATACTTTGATTTAAATAGCTTAGACTAAGCCCCATGAGCTAAAGATACTGTACTACAGCAAAATACACCCCACAAGAGTGACAGAAATTTCTAAACCTTCATCCTCCAGACGCTCATTTTCAGTGGACACTGACTGATGGGGCTCCAGGGAGGCAGGACCCACAGACGCGCTCAAATGGCACTCCCTGCTCTCTCGGACCACATGGACCATCCGCCATGGCTCACATTGCTATGGAAACATCTGTGCGTGATGGAACATGTCCATCCCAAGGTACGCCCGAGATCTGAAAACAAAAAGCAAATCTCCTCCTTGGGTGGGATCCCCATTATCATGCAGTTTGTGAGCTTGCCCACATGAGCTCCGTTCAGGTGCTTGTACATCAGTGGAGCTGGTATTAAAGTGCCATCAAAGCGTTTTCGATTCCACAGAATTAATCATGAAATCTGTTCCTGCCAGCTCACTTATCATATTCGAAATATTAATTTAGAGCAAAATTAAATCGGACACCCACCGACAGCAACATTTTGCCCTTCAGAACTTCCCTTCATATTGATTTATTAATGGCTGCCAGAACAGGGTACTAGAACAATTTATTACTTCTTTCTGGATGTTTCTGTATGCTTACAAATAGTCCTTGGGAATGGCAGGTGTTATCTGACAGTCTTTCGACAGGAGCATTTTCCAATTTGCATAGCATTTGGGGGATCTACTGGGATTTAAGGCAGAAGTTTAATTTTAGTGTCAGTGGCAATGGGAGTGATTTGCTTCAAGAAGTTTTAAAGCCAGGGTGGTCATTCGACAGCGGTGCAAGTCGGAGATGATATAAAACTCAGTGCATCGCTGCACCCACTCTCCACTGTGATGAGGTGCTGTAAAATGCAGGCAGGAAGCACAAGGTGTCCTTTATGAACTATGTAAATATTCTTTACACTTTTGCTATTAAGATCTTAAATACCTGCATCAGCACTTGAATGCCAGGAAAGTTCAAATCGTCAACCCTGACTGTACATATTCTGAGCCATAAAAGCAAACAGTCTAATCCTGAAACAAAAGGCCTTTTCTCCCTGGGCCCGAGAGACATCACACTGAACACAGCCCTGAAACAACCCTCACAAGGCACGAAGTCGCCAGCCTGTTTCTGTACATGGTACCACCAACACAGATCCAAATAACAGGGAATCCTCTCTGAGCAACAGGCTTTGTGAGCACCCACTCCCAGGCACACCATGTCGAATACGACAGGTGAGCGCCCAGGTAATGTCCCCGCTCATGCAGAGCTTACGTCCTCGCTGAGGCAAGGAGGACAGTGACAGAAAATAAAAAAGAGCTGATTTTAGATAGTGGCAGGTGCAGTAGAGAAAATAATATACTATAAAGCAGGGGCATCAAACTCATTTTCACGGTTGGGGGCGGGGGGGCACATCAGCCTCGCTGTTGCTTTCAAAGGGCCGAATGTAATTTCACCTCCTTAACAGTTAAGGAGTAGTTACATTTATACAGTCCTAAAATTATTTCAGCCCTTTGAAGGCAACCATGAGGCTGACATCCACGCCCCCTTCCTCCCCCCCACTCCTGTGGAAATGAGTTTGACACCCCTGCTGCAAAGGAACAGAAGGCCCCCGTGGTGTGGAGAGGGGCTGCATTTCAGTTAAGCGCTCAAGGAAAGTCTCTGTGACCAGTTGGGGTAAGAACATCAGGGTAGAAGAGACAGCCGGCGTAAGATTTTTGCGTTGGGATGAATGAGTTGTGTATGCACGCAACAGAAACTAAAGCCAGAGAGACTGGCATATGGGGAAGGAAGGGCAGAGTGCTCATATGAGGTCAGCCTGGTAGGGGGTCACAGCTGTATGGACCTCATGTACATATAATGTGGTTTATGCTTTAAAAGATCACTCCCCTGTGGGAAGGCACTTAAATTCCATTCGCTCATCTAAGGCCCACCACCGCACTGTGAGGTCAGTGCTGCCCCCGCTCGCATTTCGGAGAAGTCAGCTAGGCAGCTCAGCTCAGCCAAGGACACAACTAGTTAGGGAAAGAGCTGACATGGCAGCTACCCTCAGTGACCTTAACCCCTGCACTATAAAACCTAGAGTGAAGTACGAACATAATGCAGCATTTGGAAGCTTGTTTCAGACCCAAGGCAATCAGTACCCAATGTGAAAAGATTCCTTGGAAGGGGATCTGTTACCCCACCATCCACCTAGGCCCACAGTTCTGCACGCAGTCAAATTTTAAAGGGGGTGCCTCCCGCCCATTGCTTTTCTGGCTAGATACTTGGGACGGGACATACCCCCTCTCTCTCTCTCCTTGACCTATGATCACACTGCCGCCTTCTGAACACGACCAAAATGCAGGAGTGACAGGCTCGCTCCTCGTTAGTGTCTGTGAATGTGGTTTGTGTCTTCATTTGCTCGGTCCAGATGTCCCTCATCATTACTTGTCCAGTGTGAGTTCAGCTAGCTGGAGCATTCCCATTACGGGCAAACAAAAATGAACAGTTTGACATTTATATGCTACTCTCTTAAAGCAATTTTTCCCTTTATGATTTTTAATTCTCTCCTGCATTTATCAGGACTGAATCAGGCAGTAAAAATTAGATCAGCCAAAGATTATATGAGTTCTGAATAGTAAGAATTGCCTCAAAATTTATTGATAAATACAACTTGTGCTAACTAATGTTTAATATTTTGTAAGGAGTTAACAATTTTGGGAAAACAAACTTTAACCTTTATTTAAATCAAAATGCTTAACAGATATCACCTATCTGCTCATCTTTCTATATCTATCTATCTATGTAAATTTATTACTAAATTGTTTACCCATGAAGATAAAAAACAATAGTAAAATGCCAAATTCTAATTAAACTGCAATTACAACCCAATTTAAATAATGACCTGTCAGAGCTTATCAGCTCTTATATTTAGGCTCTGTGACTATAAGTGGGCAAGAAATTTTTTCCGAAACAAATAAGAAAACAGAAGACAAATTCACACACATAAATTCTCAATCTCTTCCACATACTAGAGTATCAAAATCCCTGAAATAGACAAGAAGATAAATAAAAGGAAGAGAGAAGGAAATCACAAATCTCAGCCAGGAAATTAACTGTGCTAAGAATATAGACCTAGGAATTAGAAGGCGCTGTTCTAGCTCTGAGTTGTCACCTGAGACATGTAACCACACTGCACCTTGTTCTCCGCATTATGTGAGGCTAATAGCATCACTTCCGACCTACTCTATATCGTTAATATTTAAATAAAGTTTACTCTTATCTTTCTCTATCTCCTTGTCTCCCAGCTTGCTGTTGGCCATCTAGTATACATGCAAAGAGGTGCCAAAAACTCAACTGTCAAGATAAATCATATATTATTAGACTATTTTTTCAAATCAAAGCTAATGCAAAATCTGTGGTGACAAAAATGTCAAAAATTTAAAATTTAAAAAGACAGGATCAGTGTTACTCATTGTTCATTTTGCCTTGGGCTCTAGCATGGCAGCATGCTTTTTTTATTTTCCACATTGATTTCAATTTTTAAAAATGTTGTACTTAAGCTGTGCACAGTGGCAGTATCGTAGCCAATAAGGTTTATCCGAGGCGTGATTATTGCTAATTGAAAGATGTCATACTTACATATCCTTTACCCTGACTATTGATATTTCGGCAATCGTTAAATGTTGTGTGCCAGGTGATTGCTTCACTCCCCCACCCCTCCTCACTCACCTCACTTGGGCCTGTCTTGTTTACCAACTAATTCCCAAGGAACTCTGAAGAGGCTAGTTTGTGTTATGGATGCAGATTTAAAGAATAACAGAGAGAAATCACTAGATCAAGTGCAAAAACAGAAAATGTTGCAAAAACCTGTCCATGGGGCCTGCTGTGCTTGTCTCCATAACTGCTCTCTGTTTCTCGGCTGCAGGATCCCAGATGGGAGCTTGCTGTGTTCACCAGGAGCAACAAGAAACCCGCCAAGTGCTTCATGGCGTTTGGAGTCTTTCCTGGTGATGTCCAGGGTCAACCCCATGCAGTATGAATTTCCTCTTGGCCTCCTCACTGCTCCTCTTCTCCCCTCATTGTGAGCCCCTTCAAATGCTTCTGAAAACTTGAGGCATATGAATTCAGGTTTCAGAACTAGGTTCTCCCCCAGAAAACTGGCTTATCAAAAAAGTTTCCCAAAAGGAAAAGAGCTTGACCTTAAGAAGAAATCTCTTAACTAATTTTACTCTTTGACATTCTGCTATAAAATATTTTCAAAAGATTTTATTTACTTCTAGAGAGAGAAAAAGGGAGGAAAAATGAGAGGGAGAGGAACATCAATGTGTGATTGCTTCTTGAACGCCCCCAACTGGGTACCTGGCCAGCAACCCAGGCATGTACCCTGACTGGGAATCAAACCAGGGAACCTTTGGTTTGCAGGTCAGCACTCAATCCACTGAGCCACCCCAGCCAGGGCTGCCATAAAATATTTATAAATGTGCTAAAAGCATAATGTACATTATAAGGTTCAAAAAGATTTCCTTTAGGAGCCTTTGTGCTATCTGAAATTGATAATTATCTGTCTCTTCATACATTCCTAATGCCAGCAAAAACTTCTATATAAGGTAATACAAGTAGCTTTCTCTCTTTCAAATTATTCTCTTATTTTTAATGGTCACCTTTGCTCTGATCCTTCATCCTTCCCTGTAGCAAATATTTATAGGTTTTTCTCTTGATCTCTGTGGGAATGGAAATACAAGGAGCAAAACCATAGGAGACCCCGGAGGTCCACATGGGGTCCAGAAGAGAAAGCCTGGCCCAGGCACGGGGCTCACGATGCCTATGATCAGCAATACAACCAGAAGGCTCCCTGTCCTGTGCCACCGAGTTCCAGGGGTGGCACCAGGGCTCGGCCTCTCATTTCCCCGAAACACACCTAAGCTGCAGGATGCCTCAGATACACGTGGTTCCAATGCACGGAACGCTTTTGGGAGCTTTATGCCTTTGAACATGCCGGCTCCATGGGCACACCCTTCCTTTATCTGATGATACCCATCGGTTCTATGAGACTGTTCCAAAGTCTCCCTCTCTAAGAAGCTAGTTTCCTATTGCTGCCACAACAGGTTACTTAATACAGATTTATTACTGCAAGTGAAAAGTCCAAAATCAGTCTATAGGCTTGTAGGGAGCACCTGTTTCTTTGCTTTCTCCGGCTTCTTGATGCAAACTACACTCCTTGTCTCTTGGACCCTTCCTCTATCTTCAAAGCTACCAGGATGGCATCTTCTGATGTCTCTCTCTTACATTATCACCTTGCCTTCTCGGCTCTGACCTTGTCCTCTCACTCACAAGGTTCTTTGTGTCAATAGACGGCCCAGAGATGCAGTACATCATAATCTACCCAGCACAAAATTTTTAACCTAGACTCACAGTTGCCTTTGCCACATACAGTAACAGATTCATGGGTTCTGGGGGTTACAATGTGGACATCCTTTTGAGTGGGACGAGGCCTTGCCATCCTCTGGCTACAACAGCACTCTGGCTGTGCGCTCAGGCTGTGCTGATCCGTAGAGCATGTTAGAACAACACTGTACGTGTAGTGAGTTGGAGAAAATTGTACTTGCCAGAAACATGCCCAGGAAGGAATTGTGTCTGGTTAGAGAGAATTCTTAGAGGGGAACCTACTTGGAGAACAAGAGCTGGGCACTAAAGAAGACTCTTGTTTGCGAAGTGGACCCGAGGCAGCCACGGACATCCTTCTCTGCCCCTTCCAACCCCAGACTCAATCCCTCTCTAAAGCAACAACGAATACACATTGAAACAATATTCGCTGAGAAGGAGCCAAAACTACCAGCTGGGGCAGAGGGCCCACAGATCCCTGGGGGTGACCTATCCCTCTGTTATAAATTTCCTCATCAGCAAAACGGAGATAAAGCTTTTCCTCCTATGTTGTTGAAATGCAATATGTAAAATGTTTAAAAGAGTGCCATACACATAGTACCTGCTTAAGAATCCTAACTACACTTCTTGGGCATTACTGTCCTTAGAGACGGGCCATCTGCCGTTGGTGGGCTGTGTGTCCTTCAAACCCCAGTGTCAGGCATTTCTGCAGTGGCTAGAACTTCACTGTCCAATACAACAGCTAATAATCACGTTTGGCTACTTACATTTACATGCAAATGAATTACAGTTACACGAGCATCCATACTAATCGCATTCCAAGTGGCCAGTAGCTGCCCGTGGCTGGTGCTCACCTTACTGAACAGTGCAGGTGCAGATCATTTGCATCATCACAGAAAACGCTACTGCACAGCCTATCCGACAAACACCTCAGTGTCGTGGAATTCTGTACAATTTTTAGAGGAGTTATAGAAAGTTTAATGTACTCGTAGAATCACACATATGTGGTGGTCGTAGTCCTTTCATGACCACTCTTAAAACCATAATGGAGCTGAAGTCAAATAAATGGCATTGTTTTAAACTCTAAGGTGACTATATAATTTGGGCTTTGAGGTTTCTGACATTGTGATCAAGAATTTTTTTTGTTTGGCCTCCACCCTCTGGTATGAGCCAGCCAAAAACTATTAACCTCCTTGGGTTGACAACACCATTCTCTCATCATCCTGAAAACGCTAGCCAGATTGGGTGAGGCAAGAAAAGAGGATGCTTATTACCCAGGTCATGTTCACATTATAAAGGCTGAACAGTGTGCTCCAATATGCTGACTCTCGACACACCACCTGTCATCACTGGAACATTTTCTATATGTCACTCATGTTCTCTAGCTAGCCCTATGGGAATGCAGAGCTCACCCTTCCCATAGGTCTTTGGTACACAGAGCTCAAAACGTAAGCTAAAGCCAGCATGGAAAGTGTGTCACTACCCCATGCTCCTCTCTCCCAGCAGATCTTGCTCATCAGTCCATCACATCCACCGCACTGAGTTGGGTGTGACATCAGAATCCTTCTTGACACAAGGCTCTAGGTAGCAACTATCAAACAGTAGATTCTGACATTTGAGTTAATCCTCCTTGTCATTCCTGAGTCAGAGGGTGTTTAGTAGATAGAAAGAATCAGACAAAAGCCAACTGTCCCATGTAAACAATGCTACTTTCTTAGGGTAAAATCATGCTTCATTTTTTTTTTTCTCTTTCCATTATAGTATACATGGTCTTTAACCAAGAACTCAGTGGAGCAACAGTGCCACCCAATGGCCGGTTAGGTTAGTTTTGCATTTAACTAACCATTCTGACCTAGAAACTGTCTTCCACAGATTAAAAATGGGAACTGGAATTGGCTATTAGCTGCTTAAGCTGTTATTATTCACCATTTTTCTAAATGATAGATACACAAAAGGTAGGAGGCATCCTGAGAAAATGAATTGTCTTAAAACAAAACCTTCAGCACCTTTCCACTATGAAAGCAAACAGCCCAAGGAAAAGGAAGGTTCCACGTGTATTTACAAAGGGACAGAATGGATTTTCATGTGTCATTTGTAAGTCAGTGGAATGGGCAAAAGCTCCCCAATACCTGCCCCACCCCAAGGTGAGCACATTTTTGTTTTTAGAGGGTTTGTTGTTTTTAATTTTTTGCATATTTTCTAATAAATCAGTGTGATGAACATACCCTACCCAAAACATTAGAGTTGGTATATGTATTACATCATTTCATGTGCAAAAAGAAGTAGAAAGCTATGACAACTGTTATAAACTATTACTTAGTTTAAAGGGAAGCAGAATTTACATTTCCCAAATTGGAGACCACTCAAGCTTTGAGATTCAAGTAAGCAAAATAAACCTGAGCTCTTCCCAGTGTAACATGGAAGCTGTAACTCTATCAGCAGAAGAGGTGAGTAATAGACTTCCCTGGTTGGATGGTGCTGCGCTTTTACAACCCAATCTTTGAGATCTGCTTAGCTCACTGAACACTTCCAACTGGAGGCGAAGGGAGCCCCCAGGCACGGAGGCTGTGTGTTGTAAGTGCTGGATGCCTCCTCCCTCAGAGGGACTAACTCAAAGATAGGGAGACACCCCCACAGCACTCAAGACCAAGGAAAGAAAAAAAAATGCCCACTCTTTTTAACTTCCAATCAACCAGAGTGCTTATAAAGTCTTTTTTTTTTTTTTAACTACATCGATGTTCCAACAGTCAAACCAAATGAGCTGGTTCTGGGTTGCTCTGATCTTTTTCTAATGCATAAAGAGCTGACACAAAAAAATATGAATTACTCTTTACTAGTGATTGCTATGATTAATCACTTTTGAAGAAAACCAAAATTCCCAATCTTGCTTCCATTTCTGCTCAAAAGGCTTTTGTCCAGAACTTTTTTTGTTCAACCTTTGTCCTCTTATTTCATTTAGTTTTTACTTCAGTGACTTGGACTGTGTTTTGCTGATAAATATGATTAATTGGAAAAAGACTCTGGCTTTGAAAATGAAATGTATACGCTGAGCAGAGGCACACAGGAAGTATTTTGTGTAAAGACCAAAAATCACCCTGAGTGGATCTAAGAAGAATAGCCAATTAAGTTCATGTTTTCTTCACTGAGTCAGTATGTAGGATCTTCAGTTAAAACAAGTTCCATAGTTTATTTTCATATTTTTTGACTAATAGTAATTTTTTGCTTAGAGTGATGAAATTGTAGAAACTAATTCCATACGAGGCAGGATAACGTGGGCTGTCAGTGCGTGAGATTTTAGATCAGCTGAACCGTGCTTGAATCCCAGTTCATCCACAAATTATCTACGTGAAATGAATGAAAGTCTATGAGCCTCGCTGCGGTAATCTGTTAAATGGACTCACCAATAGCACGAATTCCTAATACTCTTAAGAGGATTACTGAGTATTGTCTATGGTGAAAAGAGAATATTCAGAGACTGTTAAGTCCTCCAACATAACTGGAGTGGCAAGAGATGTGAGCAGAAAGAAAAACTGAAGCGGAAAGTAACTGTGTCTCAGAAATGCAACTCTAGCAGCATCCTAGAAAGTAGTCTCAGAAGAAAGCCAGAGACAAAGAAGGAACCAGAGGAAGACTGTGGGCTCTGGGGTCAAACTACCTAAATTTAATGCAACTTCACCACTTCTTCACACCATGATTATCCCCCTCCCAATCTTGGTCTTCTCATCTATAACTGGGGGACAGGAATAGCACCTCCCCAGAAACTCCAGGAGAACAACTGAGCTAAGACACATATAGATAAGACACACTGCAGGGTAGCGTGTCCGAGCTCAGGGTAAATACGCAAAACCAGAAGCAGAGCTCACAGTTGCTGGAGTCCAGATGCTGTGGCTGTGCTTGTGCTCATTTTCACTGAGGGAAGCAGGATTTCTTTATTAACTGTTTGTAGAAGACAGAACCAAAGGGAACACAATCTGCAGAATCTATAGTAAGTGCCTGAAATCCATAAGTCTCTTTAAAACCTAGTGATTCTTTGCTACAAATGCTGTTCACACTTATCAGGTAGAAGGCATCAGGGAGATAATCCCAGTCTTCAAGGAGGAGGAATTCTAGTTCAGGAGACAGACTTCACACATGAAATGTCAAGCAAGGGGGATGCAGAGCAAAGACTTGGAGAGGCACTTCGCACTGTAGTCAAGACTACAGACTCTAAGCCAGCCTGCCCCTCTTTGATTACTGGCATTTCCCAGCGGTACCACGCAGGACTATGTGACTTGGGGCAAGTTACCTCACTCTGCTATGCCTTACTTTTCACATCTGTAAAAGAAGGTTAATGATAATATTTACCTAACAGAGTTGTTGTGTGGAATGAAGGAGTTAAAGCACCTGGAGCATATTCAGGGCTAAACAACTATTTACTACTCATATTACTTCTCCTACTACTAATAAAGGTCCATGAATAAGGGCGCTGTTGGGGTCAGATGTGTTCCAGAAGGCTTCTGGTATTAGAAAGATAACATGGCATGAATACCATCCGTAACACAATCATCCCAGTGGGATCTAGGGCAGCACCTATATTCACAAACATTAATATCTCTGCAGGATGAATTTTCACAAATAAACACCTATCAAGAGACTCACATCAGTAAAGTCAGATTTTGTTGAGGAATGAGTTCAGATCAGGTAAGATGTCATCAACAGAGGACTTTTTAAAAGTTTTCATTTCCAGAGCTCTCTAAATTTTTGGCTTTGTGGGTCTGTATGGCTATGCACATCAGAGACAGGTTGGGAAGGTGTCAGAAAGGGGTGTGTTCTTCCTGGTTGGTAAATGAGAGTGCAGAAATTGCAAGGAAAGGAATGTGGGGCAGACTCTCTGGTCACGGTGAGCAGGATACTTACCCCTCCCTGCAAGATGTGAGACTGGAATCAGGTCACCTGACCCCACAAAACTGTCAGAGATCAGACAAGTGCTGAGCTGTTTGAATCCAATGACGTTCACGACCTCTCAGATTAGTAATACATCTTTAGGCTTCGTGTGTATGGCCAGACGCTGCAAACTAATAGATCTGGACCAGTGAGGCAGTGGGGTGCAGCTTGCAGTTGCATTTTGTTTGGTGATAGGGTGCTTAGTTTTTGATATGTGGATACTTCTCAGAGCACATACACTTGCCATTGGCCACAGATGGTCCCTTCAGTCTCTCACTCTACTGTCTTCATCCAGCTGGATTCCCTCATTTCTCTCTGCTCTTTCCTGGCTTTGACATTTTTATCTCCTGGTAGGCAAATAAAACTGTTTGAAATGAGTCCTGAGGTTTGAAATGATCAATGATGTGACTGAATTCATCTTAAGGTCTCTGTGTAGCAGGCGGAGAGGCTTCATCGGAAAGGCCAGCTGTCTTGATCGTCAGTGACTTCCCAAAATGCTGTGTAACAAACATGTTTTAGGCTGCTGCTGGGCTGTTATGGAGGAGAAAGAGAGCACTTATCTGTCCTGTGGCCTGTATCACTTGCTCCCAAAGTACAATCCAGTGAATACAAATAACACATTAACTGATCTTTTCCTGCACTGTGCAATATGGTAGTCAGTCACTAGCCACACCCAGCCATTTAGCACTGGAACTGTTACTAGTCCAATGTGAATTATGCTGTAAGTATAAAATATACATTGGATTTCAATGTTTTTTACAAAATACAATATAAAATACTCCATTAATAGTTTTTAATACTGATAGTGTAATATAATGATAATCTTGATATACTGAGTTAAAGTATATTATTAAAATTAATTCACCTTGTTTTTTTTTTACTTTTTTAGTATTTCTTGAAAGATTTCATCTATTTACTTCTTGGAGAGAAGGGCAGGGAGGGAGAAAGAAAGGGAGAGAAACATCAATGTGTGAGAGATACATTGATCAGTATCTCTCACTGAGAGATCATATGATATGATCATATCATATGATCGATCATATGATATGATTGCCTATCATATGCTCCCAAACGGGGACCTGGCCTGCAACCCAGGCATGTGTCCTGACTGGGAATCGAACTAGCAGCCCCTTGGTTCACAGGCCAGTGCTCAATCCACTGAGCCACACCAGCCAGGGCTGTTTTTTATTTTCTTAAAGTGGCTGCTGGAAAATTTGAAACCACATATGTCTCATATATTTCTATTGCATATCACTATTTTATATTATACATTAACAACATAGTAATATTTGAAGTAATCACTGATGCTCATTTACATTATTTACACAATTAATAAACTGTAGACCCCACCAAATTATTATTTCAGCCCAAAAAATAATTTCCTGTTAACTGATGATTGGAAAAAAAGATGCAAATTTCTGGTAGAGATTCCCTTGACCTATACCCCTAATGAGTTCCTTCCTCATCACACACAAATATCACCCGGGAGTCGCTGCTGTGGAACAGCCCGTGGGCCAAACCCAGCAGCCGCACTCACACGTTTGCATGTTGTCTGTGGTTCCCTTTGAGTTACAACAGCACAGTGGAGTGACTGGCAGGGAGGGTCCCCAAAGTCCAAATTATTTACTCTCTGGTCCTCTCCAGAAAAAGTTATTGACTCCTGCTCTAGAGCAACGATTCCAAATGGATTTTTCTAAATTAATCCTCATAACAGACATTTAGATCAGTGTATAGATGCAGAAAGCTGCTTCGGACAAAATGTGAATCACCAGTACCAGAAAACGCGAACACATTCTGAAATAAAACTTTTTTCCAGCTTCTAAAAATCTTTCAATAGGTTGTTTTTTGGTCTTTGTTTGTTTGTTTGTTTGTTTGTTTTTAACCATGCTTTGTAAAATGAGATCCTGGAGCAATGTTGAGAGACTGTGGGTTATCTGAGGCTGTAATGAGCAATCATTTGCACTGCAAAAGATCCCCTAGAACATCGTGTTTTACTGACGGCTTTCCAGCCTAAGAATGGACATCTGAATTAATGTAAGTTCCTGAGAATGTCCTTTCACTGATCATAAGCATCCAAGCATTCTCAGCTTTTGGCTGCTGAGTTAATATTTTTGTTTCCTTAAGAAATCGAGAATATTATATTACCACCTTTGGCATACATGTCATTATTTTCCTTATCAGTTGACTCTAAAGGTCCTGGTTTTTAGAACTCATTCAAGAAGCTCCTGGTTTGTGGTTTATAGATCACCACACAAAAAGCACAGAACCACTATGTTGAAACTGGAATTACACTGAGAAAGGTAACTTCTGGAGGTCGAGACAGCATTGCTCCAACCTTCTAAGACCTAGTCATCATATTAAATATTGCAGATGTTCATTTCCCAATTTCATTAGCTTTCTTGCTGGTTAAAATAGAAAGAAAAGAAATTACAATTCTAATTGTGACTCAACTAGTTCAAACTGATTTCCATATGAACATCTGAGAAGCCTTGAAGACTCAGCAGCCATTGAAAAGTCTATTTGAGAAAGAGATCACAACTCCTTAGAGAAACGGAAGGGTGCTTTATAGTCTAACGTCTCCTTTTGAACTGTATATCACTTTTTCTGCTTGAAATTCATTTGAATGCAGAAATCAAGTTTGGCTCCTTTTGTTGGTAATACTCCAAATATTTTGACAGTTATTTGAATACCATATTGACAAGCCCATTATATTTACTGGCCCTAAAACAAATAATTTCCACATAGTCTAAGCTTTAAAACTCTTTAGTACAAATTATTAAAAGATTATAAAGTGTTTGTCTGTGAATTTTGAAAGAGAGGGATTTGTGACTTCTTCAAAAAAGGAAAATATTTGAATAGCAGCTATAATTCTAGTATATTCACAAATCAGTCATTAAAATGCATGGAGCAGAGTTGTTGCAGCTGTATACGGCTTTTATTATTCAGATGGCTAAATGGGTGAAACATATATTTTAATTTAATGTATAATGCACAACTCAGAATGAACCAGAACAATTCTTCCTCCCCTCCCTTTCTTACAAAGAAGC
This sequence comes from Anoura caudifer, assembly GCA_004027475.1. Lineage (NCBI taxonomy): Eukaryota > Metazoa > Chordata > Mammalia > Chiroptera > Phyllostomidae > Anoura > Anoura caudifer. The sequence continues at coordinate 474,293 of PVKU01000448.1, forward strand.
CAGAGATCCTTCAACAGGCTGGTGATAATTTCTCCTGGACAACAGCCAGCTGAGATTTATTGAATGTGCTGACATCTCTTCATAAAACATTGCAAGAGCTGGCAGAAGGTTAGTCAAAAAATCAGCCCATAACATTTCTACTTTTATTCATATATTTTTCAAGGGGAATTTAATTGCTAAGCCTTCAGCTGTGGTTACCAATTATGGTGCAATGGGAACTCCAGCTCCTATAGAAAGTTAACAAAGAGCTGTCTTCCCATTTCATTTTTATGGGAATAGAAGACCTGGGTATGGGGAGGTAGAACCCTTGAAGTCCCGACTACAGGGAGTTATGAAGCAACACCTGGGTGTTAATCACAAAGGGGATGAAAAGGTGAGGGGGTTAGTCTCATTTAGTGATCACACCAAGTCAATGAAGGTGCGTTTGAAAGCAAAACAAATTACATGATATGGCTGTTTTCAAAAGATATTGTGATTCCTTTCCGATTTTAAATGATTTTTGCCTGGAGGGCACGTACTTGGAGAACCCTATTGTCCACTTAACTTTTTCTCCAGTCCTTGGAATGTCACCTTGGGCCTCCCTGAAAAACAAAGTCCCTCCCCTTACATTTTAGAACAAACAGAATCCCATTTATAGCTTCTCACATCTCCAGGAGTACTTGTAATCTATTTTATTTCTTTGCTGAAAGGTAAGGTTCTCTCAGATGCAATTTATTCTTTTCTTAGGGTGTCCAACAACCTCTCATTGGAGTCCTGAACTCAACTTCTACGGCACAAATCTCAGTGGTAGCATTTAACTAATTTATTGTGTTTAATCAGAGACGATGAAAAATAATTGTCTTGTGTCTTTCCACATCTAGAGATTTACACCGGTGCTCAGTCTTAGAAAGGGCAGTGCTAAACTTCATGTCAGCTATGTTGGCTATTGCATTTAGTCAGTTCACTACCATACCAACAGGGGATTGTATCTCTTAGCATTATGGGTAATTTCACCACAGAGAGGAACAAATTAGGGCTGAGAGTTGCGCGGTCTTAGGAGACCCTGCACTGGGCTTATTGAATTGCCGAAGCAAGCCGTGACACACAGTAGCCTTCAAAGCTATGAGTGTCAAAGGATTCTCTGTGCTCTGTCAGAACACTCCTGCTTTGCGGGAAATACCTGCAAGAGTCTAAAGGCCTTTTCTTATCTTCAAGATGTCCAGATTGAACACAAAGGCCTATGGTATCTCTTCTAATTTTTTATCTTTTTTAAGTCATCAGTGATACAGCCCCATCACTCCCTTATCTAGACTATTTTTCAAACATACCCAGTATTTATTCATAGTTTATCTACTACTTTCTCACAGGGATTTGAGGTGTTCTTATTATAAGGGAGACAAATCTTGTGACTGTAACAAAATATGTAAAAGGAATTCAGGACCATGGGGAGGTAGAACATATAAATACGCTGCCTCTTCAGGCTTATATAACTGAAATTAGACTTCACACAGGACTTATGCTTCTTCCTGATAGTACAAGAGGAACACAAGCCGAGATCCACACCAACCGTTTCTTTCCTTCACTTCTAAAATGTATTTATCCTTGTTATCCATATCCTTATGACTTTGTCACCCAATTGTCTTATATATTCAAAGTTTATCATTTCATCACATCAAATTTGTCAAAAAAGAAAAAGGAAGGTGAATAAGATTTCTCTTACTAAAATTTTAGTATATCTTCCTTTATTTATTAGAGAAAAAAATCTGATCCTAATCTCTTCCAAGACATGGCAGACATCTTTGCTACATGTTCTATTCTACTTCTGGATTTTTTTCATCAATTACCCATTTCTCTGGCACCCTATCTCCCTCTCCTCGCTTCCCTTCCATCTATGAATATCACAAAGTCTCTCCTATAAGGAAAAGCTTTCTTCATTCAGCCTCATTTTCAAGCCTACCACTCCCATCTTTTTGCCTCTTTTTGATTATCAAACTCTGTAAATGAGTAGAATATTCTCACAGACTACTCACTTTTGCTTCCTTAATCCTCTGAATACCACCGTCAGAACTCCGTTAGCTTAAAAACCTTGTCAATGACTCCATTTGCCAAACTGAAAAGCTCCTCTCTCCTCATCAGTCTAGTTCTGAAATATCTGAAGTATTTCAACTCCTGCCCCCAATTTCTTTCTCCTTTTGCTGAAGCCTTGTCTTTATTACTATCAGAGTTAACTTTCAAAGCAAAAGTTGGATCACATTGCTTGGAAACTCAAGATCTTTCCTAGCTGAATTTTACCTCAACTCTAGATACTCATTCTTTGAGGCCAGATTACCTTGCTATCAGAGCCAGACAAAGAAACCATAAGAAAAGACAACTGCAGGCTAATATCCTTGATGAATATTGATGCAAAAATTCTCAAGAAAATACTACCATAAACCGTGACTAAGTGGGATTTACCCCTAGGATACAGGAGGATTCAACATTTGCAGATCAATTAATATGATGCCCTACATTACAAATGAAGGACAAAAATCACATGAAAATTTCAATGAATGCAGAAAAAGTGTTTAACAAATTCAACACCCTTTCATGATGAAAACTATCTGCAAATCAGGTTTCAAAGGAATACACTTCAAAATAACAAAGGCCACATATGACCCAAAGAAGTCAAAGGACATTTTGGACCCAAAGGCCCAAATGTCCAAAGAAGTACAAACAGCCACACCTACATGGAAAGGTGTTCCCCATCACTAATCACAGGGAAATGCACATCAAAACCACAATGAGATATGACCTCATCTGTTCCAAAGGTTACCATCAGAAATACAAGACAAGTGCTAATAAATGCTGGCTAGAAGGTAGAGAAAAGGGGACCCTTGTGTATTGTTGGTGAGAATGCAAGATGCTATAGCCATGATGGAAAACAGTATGGCGGTTCCTCAAAACATGAAAACAGAATCATTATATAATCCAGCAAGGCCACTTCTGGGTATATATCTAAAAGAGCTGAAACCAGGATCTTGAAGAAATATTAGCATTCTAATGTTCACTGTAGTATATTATCCATAAGATGTGGAAACAACCTAAAAGTTCACCCGTGGATGAATGAATAAAGAAAATGTGGACTGTAGAGACCGTGCAATATTGAAAAGACATCTTGCAGTATGCAACAACATGGATGAATTCTCAAGGCATGGTGCTAAGTGAGATGGCTAGTCACAGAAGGATAAATACTGCATGATTCCATTTTTGTGAAGTACATAAAACAGTCAGGCTTACAGAAGTAGAGAGAGTAGAATGGTAGATAACAAGGCTGAGGAGGAGGAGAGGGGAAAACAGGTAGTTGCTAATCAATGGGCATAAAGTTTCAATTTGGCAAGGTAAGTTCTGAAGGTCTGCTGTACAACGTTGCACCTATAGTTAACAATATTGTGTTGCACACTTAAAAGTTTGTTGAGAGAGGAGATCTCATGTTAAGTGATCTTACCACAATACATTTTAAAGAAAACTTATGAGGTAGCGTTGATATTATCATTTTCTTAGCAGGAAACTAAGGCCTAAAGAGATAAAATACTTGGTATAAAACTTGATAGCCAGTCTGTTTCAATTTTGTTTGTTTATTTTGTTCTTTAGATTCCACATATGAATAAAATAATGGTATTTGCCTTATTCTGACTGATTTACTTCACTGAGCGTGATAGCCTCTAGGTTCATCCATGCTGTCATAAATGGTTAACATTTTATCTTTTATGGCCAGGTAACATTACACTGTATGTATGTAGCACAGCTTTTTTTGTCCATTCATCTGTTGATGGGCACTTGGGTTGCTTCCATAGCTTGGCTATTGTAAATAATGCTGCAATGAACAAAGGGGTGCATGTGTTTTTTCATATTAGTGCTTTGGGTTTCTTTGGGTAAGTCCCCAGAAGTGGAATCACTGGGTCATAAAGAAAGAACAAGGTGTGTTTGCCAGAGGGGAGAAGGTTTGAGCAGTAGGTGAAAGAGGTAAAGGGGCTAAAAAGCACAAATAGGTAGTTACAAAATAGTCACAGGGAAGTAAATAAAGCGTAGGAAATACAGTCAATAACACTGCAAGAACTATGTGCATGCCAATTGGGGTACTGGAAATATCAAGGCAACCACTATGTAAAGTATATGACTGTCTAATCACTGAGCAGTACATATAAAACCAATGCATAATAATAATAATAATAAAAACTGACTCAAAATAAAAGGAAGATTCCATAGCCATTTAGTGATAGAGTCTATTAAGTGGCAGCATGAATTCTGTGCATCTATCCACTTGGCTAAAAAAATATGGTAATATCAGAAAATGGGTTTTTTTCTATTGTTATTTATCTATTTATCTTGTTTTATGACATGAGCAAATTAAAATGTTTGGGGGGAGGCAATGCCTACCTCTGTTTTCTGACAAAGTTGTGAACCTCCACTCAGATCAAAAAAGGAAGGAAGGGCCCTGGGAGTGGCTCAGTTGTTTGGAGTGTTGTTCCATACACCAAAAGGTTGTGGGTTCAATCCCTGCTCAGGGCACATACCTAGGTTTCAGGTTTGATCACTGGTGGGGGCATATACCTAGGTTGTGGTTTCAATCTCTGGTGTGGGGGGTGCATATGAGAGGAAACCAATGAATGTTTCTCTCTCACATCAACATCTCTCTCTCTCTCTCCCTCTCTCCTTCCCTCCTTTCCTCTCTCTCTAATTAAGAAATATATCATCAGGTGAGAATTTAAAAAATGAAAAATAAAAAGAGGAGAAGGTGGTGACAATGGAAAAGAAGGAGTTTGAAAGCATCTGCAATCCTTACATATGAGATCTGTCCAGAAGATATCCAGCCATGTAATATGAAAGAGACATTTATTAAAGAAGATACAAGAAACATTGTACATAGGACAATGATGCCTCAGTCCCTTCAAAGTAAGCACCTTGGGACATTGCACAGTTCTCCCAATCACCATCAGTTGCCCCATCATATTTTCCTGGATCTCACTGACAGTCTGATATTTCTTCCCTTTCAAAGGTGATTTTAGTTTTGGGAAAAGCCAGAAGTCACAGGGCACAAAATCTGGACTGTAGGGGAGCTGAGTCACCTGGATGATTTGATGTTTTGCAAAAAACTCAGCACAAGACATGAGGCATGAGTGAGCACATTGTTGCGATGAAGCTGCCAATCACCAGTTGCTCATAACTGTATCCTTCTGAATCATCCAAATAGCTTCCGCAGAGGAATGTTCAAGCTTAATGCAAAACACAATGCAGATTTGTTGCTCTACTCAGTCATTTTGAATTTGATGGCCTCGCAGTACAAATACTCACTCAACAGAGTCTACCATGCCTACTGACTAGTACAGTGAAGTCATCACTGTTCACACATGTGCATTCCAGTCTACTCCCCTTGGCTGCCAGGTTACATCATTGTGGCACAAACTGTTCTCATTATATTAGCAATGGCAGGACTTTTTCTGGACAGACCTCATCGTGTACACTGTGGAGTTTCTCCTACTAAGAATCTAAATGAAAGCCCTGAGACCAGGTTTCATTTTTAAGTTTGTCTCTTCCTAACTCTGCTATTAAGTCTAGTCTATATCTTTGTACAGTACCTACTTTGATGTCATGCTTGATTAATGTTTTGTTCTAATTAATAATAAAGTAGAAAAATCAGAACCTTGAGATTTAAATTCTCTATCCCATTGTCTGTCCCCTTCAGCCTGATTGAAACCCTGTTCATTATCTTTCTGCAATTAATTCTTTTTTCCTCAGGGTCCTGCCTGCTATCCCAAGAGATAAACTTCCTGAAAGGAGGACTTAGTCAAGATGATTAGGTCACACTATTCTCACCAATTAAATAGTAGTTAGCTATTGATTTCTACTAAGAAACATAAATGATCAGCAGACCCTTTACAGACACAGCTGTCATTCTAAGAGGTTACTATTTTATCGTTCTATTTCTAGAGAATTACTTGGCATTTCCTTAAGGTCAGATGGGATAGCATAGTGCTAACTGTTGAGAATAAATCTGTATCTTATCACCATTAGAGAGTGCTTTCAGGGCCATTGCTAAAGCTAATCATATAGACACAAATATTAAACTTCACATGTGAATAATGCAGTGTTACAAAGAAAAGTATGCCATAGTTACTTCACTATTTGAATATCTTTAAGGCTCCACTAGAGCTTTCTCTCTCTCTCTCTCTCTCTCTCTCTTTCTCTGATAAAGACATGTGTGTGTTTATGCATATCTATACACACATATGGATGCATGCACTCTGTATATGAACTGTCTCTCATGGACAAACATTCCATGTTCTCAGGACCAAAAGTGTCTAATCACCCTATAGGGAAATTATTTATGAAACTATGTGAACATAGGCTGATGTTAATTTTAAAAAATGGGTATAATCAGTATGGCTTCATTAACTGCATCTCTTTCTTAAAATATATTTCTAGTTTTTGCATAATATTAGAAATAGATAGTTTTAGGCAGATTTGAAGCCCCAAGCAAATAACACAAAACTGTAAGTACATGTGTATACATAATACTGGCAGGATGTGAAAGGATTTAGGGTGACACATCACAACTGCTTTTGTCAGGTAATATGTGTATTTCATGTAATGTAATGAAAATATGCAAAACTTATAAAATCATGATCTCATATGAATAAATGCTCAGTATAAAGCTAAGTACCAATTGAATTTAAGAAAAATATTGCAGGTACTGAAAATTTTTGAAGGCAGTACAAACATATTGCTGGTGGATATAGAGTTAGAAAACAGATTAAATTCAGAAGAGAGAATACAAATAATAGTTAGCATCTGGAGGTATACATGAACACACTGTGCCTCCTCTCACAACCAAGATTAAGGACAACAAAAATTTAGAACCAAAAAAACAACCAGAACAGATAGGAAATTGAATTGTATGGAAGTCTGACAACCATTCACCCAGACTGATAAACCAGGCGAACACAGGCATCGAGACAGACTGTGCAACCCAGGGCCCCAGCACTGGAAAATAAAACCTGAAAACACCGATTGAAAACACTGTGGGGGTTGAGGTGCCTGGAGAGGCTCCCAGCCTCACAGGAGAGTTCATTGGAGAGACCCACAGGGTCCTAGAATGTACACAAGTCCACCCACATGGAAATCAGCACAAGAAGGGCCCAATTTGCATGGGGAAAGTGGTGGAAGGGACTGAAATACAAGAGAGTGTGATGCAAGCACCGTTGTTCCCTCTTGAACCCCACCCCCACATGCAGCATCACAGTCCAGCAACTGGGCTGCCCTGCCCTGGGGAACACCTAAGGCTCTGCCCCTCATATGTTACAGGCATGACCACACTCTCCCCCCCACCAAAAAAAAAAAATGGCTCAAATAGGAGAACAGATCAAAGCCCCGGAGCCAATGCATCTAAGTGACCAAGAGATAGTCAACTGATCAGATACACAGTTCAAAGCACTGGTTATCAGGATGCTCAAAGATTTGGTGGATTTGGGTTGCAAATTAGATGAACAAATGAAGGCTACAAGAAGTGAAATGAAGGAAAACACACAGGGAACCAATGGAGATGGGAGGAAAACTGGGACTCAGATCAATGGAGTGGACCAGAAGGAAGAAAGAAACAACCAAACAGAAAAGAAGGAAGAAACAAGGAATCAAAAAAGTGAGGAGAGGCTTAGGAACCTCCAGGACATCTTTAAACATCCCCATATCTGGATTATAGGGGTACCAGAAGGGGAAGAGGAAGATCAACAAGTAGAAAACTTATTTGAACAAATAATAAAGGAGGACTTCCCCGATCTGACAAAGGAAATAGACTTCCAGGAAGTCCAGGAAGCTTAGAGTCCCAAAGAAGTTGGACCTGAGGAGGAACACACCAAGGCACATCATAATTGCATTAGCCAAGATTAAAATGAAGGAGAGAATTCTAGAAGCAGCAAGGGATAAGGGCACAGTCACCTACAAAGGAGTTCCCATCAGACTGTCAGCGGATTTCTCAAAAGAGACCTTGCAGGCAAGAAGGGGCTGGAAAGAAGTATTCCAAGTCATGAAAGGCAAGGACCTACATTCAAGATTGCTCTATCCAGCAAAGCTGTCA